>CM034710.1:119660487-119692897 GCA_020142125.1 Phrynosoma platyrhinos | reverse complement strand
GTATATTTAGGATTGTGCGTATACAGCGTTGATTAAAGTGTTCAAGGAATTATTCTATTCTACCACTGAAGAATGATTTTACATTGAAGAATGCTTTGGATTTAAAACAGGGGTAGGCAACCTTTTTGACCTGGGGGCTGGGTTGCTGTCCCTCAGACAATTGGGGGGGGGGCGAAGCAAAAAATTTAAAAAATAAAATAAAAAATATGCATGCACACTCTCTCAGCCCCAGAAAAGCCATGGCAAAACCCCTGTGGAGATTTTGGCAAGAAAATCCCAAGAACAAGTAATAACAACAATAATCATTATCATCATGGAAACAACTGGAAGGCAGGCCCACAAACAAGCAGGGATGCATGCACAGTGTCTCAGCCCCAGAAAAGCCATAATGGCAAAACCCCTGTGGAGATTTTGCCGAGAAAACCCCATGAAGAAGTAATAACAACAATAATCAATATCATCATGGTGGGCAGTGCAGGTGGCAGGGATCGGCGGTGGCAGGACCAGCCTGGGGCCTGTCCAGAGGCCTCAGGGGGCCACATCCAGCCCCTGGGCCGTAGGTTGCCTACCCTTGATTTAAAATTTCCATTCTCTTCACATATGTAGTAACTTAACTTTTTATTCCATTGGTCTAATACCTCGCAAGACATACAGAGTGCAATATGGCACCTGTCTGGCTTTTATTCCCAGTGTACTCAGCACTCCTGTTGCTGCTTGTATTGGTAAACTGCTCTTAGTAAGAAGCTTTTCTCATCAGAAATCTTAATAGAATTCTGATCTTCACTTTGGATGCTCCAAGCATTGACAGTTTTATAGCCATATTACTAATAAGGAATACTGTATTGCACACACTGATCTTGCAAAATACAGTTTTAGAGCATCACACCATTTCCTGAATGGCTTTTGTAAATGTTGCTGTTGATTTATGCTTTGGCTGGAGGGACTAGCCAAGGAATAGACCACTGTGTGTTAATGCTGTTGATTTATGCTTTGGTTGGAGGGACTAGCCAAGGAAAAGACCATCGTGTGTTAAACTGTGTGTTAATGCTGAATGTGTGCAGCATTATATTTGCTCAGGAATAACTTCAGAGCTAATGGTGTGTCTAATCCCTATGATTAGTGGTCACTGAGGCGTGGTCATTTTGCATAGTATATATTCTTGCACTCTACATGGCTGAGTATTAAGACATCTTCATTTGAAGGACATGTATACTGTGGATGAGAAGTCACAGGAAATTGTATCTGTTGCCACATCACTACATCGAGGAGCTCTCAAGTTGTAAAAGCATGTGGTATTAGTGTGAAGCCCAGCTAAAAGGAATAAATATATAAATCTTTTGTCAATTTTCTCCCACATCCTGCTAGTACAAAAGCTTAGTCTCTTATACTAGCATACAATTTTGTACTCTTGAACTAGCATACATTTTTGGATACAATTTTCCTTACAACTTAAATGCTGACTTGCCAACCGGTTGCACATAACACTTCAAAGCAACTGAGACAGTGCACTGTGCTCTACAGTTATATCTGATGATAATCTTTCTGGATTTGTGTAATATACATTCTGCAAGCAATTAACATATTATTCTTTAAATGAAGATTTAATAAAATATGTGTTAGTGGACTTCCAGTTGATATGGCGGTTTGACTAGATGTCGTCTGAAGTAGCTCCCAGGGAATAGTCAGCTAGGCGTAGCACTGGGGTTATCTAAAATCATATCTAGACAACCAAACAGCTCCTTGGGTATGAGAGGATTAGAGGGGTTCTACACAGACCCATAATATACCCCCCAAAAGAATAAGAAGCTTTTTGTTCTCCGGGAGAGGCAGAGGTTGATGAACCATCCACGGCCACGCTTGGGCTATAGTATACAAATGTGAAGAGGGACACTAGCAACTTTTAAAACTGTGTGTATCCCCCCCTTTTTATAAATTGCTGAGTTTTTTTCTAACTTGGTGCAATATTGGGGCTTTCTTCATAGTCTGTTAAAATCTTTAATTTGGAATATATCTTTTCTTGCACTGAAGAAGAGAGAGCATGATAATAAAGGCTCAGCAAAGTTCTATGTACTGCTCACTTTTATTAAGCTGAAGTGAAGCTCCACAGTGTTTGTTGTGGAAGTTTAATTTCCTTGCTTTTCAGCAAATTCTAAATGTATTTATATTTTAATCACACTTTTTTGATGACTTCAAGATAACCGATCCTTTAAACATAACCACATCTGGTCTCTGTTTGGAAAGGAGAGGGCGGAAACATGTAGTAAACAAAATAAAGTGGAGACAAGAAGTGGAAAAAGACTAAAAAAATGAAGCTAAAATAGGTTACCCGAACAAGTAAGTATGGAAAAAATATAGCAATTTAAGCAAGAAGTAAGAACTTCAAATCTGTCTTTGATATTACTGGTTTGCTGTTTTTTTGGTTTTTTTAGCAGAAGCTGAGGATACAAGGAAGTAACAAAGCCCTCTGGGAATTGTAGTTCAAGTCATGTCCTGAGTAGTGAGGTTACAATAAAAAAATGGAATTTGGAATTTTTTTAAAAAAGCATGGCAGATTTGAAGTGGTGGGTTTGGGAGAGAAGCTGAAGTTAAGAAGCCAAAGAAGAAAGATCTATCCTGATTCAGTAAAGTATTTAGAAGTAATACATGGAGGAGAAAGAGGCTAATTTAGCTGCAAACAAAGGACTTGGTTAAATCCTACAGGCAATGAAGAATGAAGCTGAATACAAAATATACCTTCTATTTTTGAGCTGGTTCAAAGCTATAAACTAGTAGAGATTCTAAAGACTAATTGTTTGAATTGAATAAATGAACTTGATAAATGATCAATAAATGAATTGATGAATCAAGAATTAAGTCAAATGAATTGATTACAACTATTGGGTATAAACAATTAATTAACTGGAAGGCTGGAAATACATTAGAAATCAATTGGTATTGGAAAATCAAATAAGGGAATTAATTATAATAATATACTCTGATTGATTTCAGAAATAGTTGTATATTTAAAAAGAAATATAAGATACAGAAACAAACTGGCTGACATAAAATAACACAGTATAGGTCAAATTAAAAATATTGGTGACAAGAAATCTTAGCAAAATATAAAATGGACTTCAGAAGAAGAAACCAAATGGCAAAGCCACAAATTCAAAAGTTAAGGAGTCCTTCAATGGAACAGCAAAAAAATTCTGATTCCAATTTATCTTATTTAGAAGAAATACGGAAAATTACAACTGATTTAAGCTAGCAAATGAACAACCTTAGAAAAGATACGCAAGACTTCAAATTGGAGAGCAAGAGAGAACTAAGAACAGATTTGGAAGAAATAAGACAATCAGAACATAAAGCAACATCAGAAATCATTAAAATTAAAACTAAAGTGAACTCTTTAGAAGAAAAACAGAGTAAGTTTGAATAGAAACTTAAAGATACAAAAGTAAAGCAAAAATATCAAATAGATGAAGATTTAAAATGGGATCTTATAATGAGGGAGAGATGTATCAAAATGCATGGTCTGCCTGAACAAGAAGGTGAAAATCTGTTTGAAAGATTAACCCCAGGACTGGCAAAATATTTAAAATGCGATGAACATTTATTCTCAATGGAAATAGGCAGGATGTTCAGATTGAACTCCCAAATAGCAAAACAGAAAAAGATTCCAAGAGACACTGTTATTTATTTCTTAAGAAAACAGACACGGGACCAATGGTTAAAACAACAAAATGAGTACCCATTTAAAATTGACAATTGTGAAATTCACATTTTCAAAGACACCCCTTCACAAATTTGAAGAAGTGTAAAGAATATAATTTTTAACATCTCAGCTGAGGAAAATTAACACTGTATATTGATGGATTATTCCAGAAGGCCTGATATTTTGGCACAAGAAAAAAAGATTTGAGATTAAATCAGTAATCAGAGCAAAAAGATTCTGAGAACACTATGTTAGAGACAAGAAAGAAAGCAAAGATGTTTATAATGATCATCCAACAAATGAGAAAGAAGTAAAAGAAGGAGGAACACTTAAAGCAGGGGTAGGCAATCTTTCCCCTTTAAGGGCCGAGGAACTTCAGCTCCCAGAAGCCTCAGCCATGTTGGCAATAGTCCCATGTTGGCCAATAGCTCCTGGGATTCTGGGAGCTGAAGTCCCTTGGCTCTTAAAGGGGAAAGGTTGCCTACCCTGACTTAAAGAATACTACTTGAGACATCCAAGAAATAAAAAGAGAGCTCTCAATATAGAAGATAAATAAGCCTCTAAATTTTTTTTATCATGGAACACTGAAGGAACAAACAGATTAATAAAATGCAAAGAGATTTTTCATTACCTTGAGCATGTAAAATATGCTATATTACAGGGGTAGGCAACCTTTCCCCTTTAAGGGCCGAGGGACTTCAGCTCCCAGAATCCCAGGAGCTATTGGCCAACATGGGACTATTGGCCAACATGGCTGAGGCTTCTGGGAGCTGAAGTCCCTCGGCCCTTAAAGGGTTGCCTACCCCTGCTATATTATGTTTACAAGAGACACATATTAAAAAATAGGAAAATAGTTTGTTTCTTAAGAAACCCAAAATTAGGTCACGAATTTGCATCTACCTCCGAGAAAAGGAAAAAAGGTGTAGTTCTTTATCTGAATGTGAAACTTGAAGCAGAAGAAATCTTAAGGGACTCAAAAGGGCATAATAATAATATGATTTATTTCTAGCCTGCCTATATCCAAAGGAATCAAAGCAGGTTATAACGTAAAAATAAAAGAATACAAGAAGAAAACAAATAAAAGTTATATAAGACGCAATCCCCTTCCCAACCCCCAAATCCCAACATTAACCAAACAATTAAAATATAAAGTAAAAGCAATTACAAGATGATCCCAATAAAATCAGCTAAAATGTCAGCTAAATATAGGGGTTGTGGTAGATTTACAGGGACAATCCCCCCAATATTGAAAGAAAATATTTGTTTTATCAGAAATTAATGAATAAAATTAAAGAAATAACATTTGACTCCACCATATGGGGGGTGGAACGGAGTTATTGAGCCCCAAATTGATAGATTCTCAAATTGAAAGATCAAACAAATTCCAGGGAAACTTCCACATTTTAAAAACTTTTTGAGTTCTGTAATTTGATAGATTATATGGAGATTAAAATATCCCACTGCAAAAGAATACATATTTTTCTCAAGGGTACATCAATCGTGGGATGGACTGGATGTTTTTGATTTTTTTATCTTTGAGTACTAAATTGAAAGAGTTAAAAGTTCTACTAAAAATCATGTTGGACCATAATCTCATAACCATGGAATTAATCTTGTGATAGGTACCCCAAGTCCAGGAAAGGAGCTTCGCTGTCCAGTCCTGGACGGAATTACACTTCACCTAAAGGACAAAGTATGCAGTTTGGGAGTACTCCTGGATTCATCTTTACAGTTGTCATCTCAAGTGGATGCGATGGCCAGGAGTGCTTGGTATCAACTTCGGTTGATCCGCCAACTGCATCCCTACCTGGACAGAAAGGACCTTGAAGCAATAGTACTTGCCTTGGTAATCTCTTGTTTGGATTTCTGTAATACGCTCTATGTGGGGCTACCTCTGTACCATGTTCGGAAGCTCCAATTGGTTCAAAATGCGGCAGCCAGATTGGTCGGACCATATGTTGGACCATATAACACCTGTATTAAAATCTCTTCATTGGCTACCAATTAGCTTCCGGCCAGAGTACAAAGTGTTGATTATTACCTTTAAAGCCCTACATGGCTTCTCCCCACATAATCCGTCCCGCACTCTCAGAACATCTGGGAAGAAGTTATTAGAACACCATAAAACTAGACTTACCATGACTTCCCAAAAATCATTTACGGCTGCAGCTCCCATGTTATGGAACAGCCTGCTGGAGGAGATCCATCTTATTACTACTCTAGAAGCTTTCAAGAAGTCAGTTAAGACGGAGCTCTTCTGGCGGGCCTATCCATCTGATCTTCCAGATTTTTAGACTCTGACAATGATTGGCTATTTTATTTTATTTTATCCTATTTTATTTCATTTTATTTTGTTATATTGTATTCTATTCTCTTAATCTATTATTATTGTTTTAATTTTTATTATGTTATTGTTTATATTTTGTACATTGTATTCATTTTATTGGTAATCCTGCCTCAATCCGTAGGGAGAGACGGGAAATATAAATAAAACTTATTATTATTATTATTATTATTATTATTATCGTGAAAAGTAAAGACTATACATGGAAATTAAATGAGCTGTTACTAAAAGATGAAAATATAGTAACAGAAGCAAATAAATAAATAAATAAATATTTTCCCAAAAAAATTAGGCCAGGGAATTATATAGATCAAGTTTGGGATGCCTCAAAATTGGTTATGCGAGGTTTCTTTATGCAAAAAGGATTGGAAAATAAAAATAAAATAAGTTATATATCCTCCAAGAGAGTTTAAAAAGCAAGGAGAAACAACTAATAAATAACCCATTAAAATCAATATTAGAAGAAAGTAACTTTATACATAAACAGTTATCCTTATTATTGATAGATCATGTAAATAAGAAACTAAAATATACTCAGCAAAGATATTTTGTATTGGCTAATAAACCTGATAAATTTCTAGCCTATAAATTAAAGAAAGAATTAGAGAAAAAAGCTGTTGTTAATTTGAGAGAAAATGACAAGATTTATTCTAAACAGAGTGAAATAAAACCATTTTTTTCAAGTTTTAGTCAAAACTCTTTCAAAAGGATAACATCCAAACTCTCTCTGCTGGATGAAGAAAGAGAAATACTAAATAAAGAAATTTCATTACAAGAAGTCAAAGATGCAGTGCAAAAATGTAAAATAGAAAAAGAGACAGGACCTGATGGTTTCACATCAGAGTATTATAAAACATTCACAGATCAGTTGGCAACACCTTTATGTAATACAATTAATAATATATTAAAAGGGAAAATTCCATCAACATGGACTGAATCAAGCATCATATTAATTCATAAACAAGATACAGATAGGCCTATTGCTCTATTAAATACCGATTATAAAATATTTGTTTGACTATCTGTATCTACCTATATCAGTGGATACAGCACAGTGAGAGTAACACTATATAGGGTGGGGAGTGGAAAGAAATGGGGAATATGTTGCCTCCGCAGTTCATCCTGCCCAAGTCCCTCTCAAACTTGGTAGATTCCTTCCTTCCTGTCATGCATCGGTGTGAATGAATTTAGTATCGAAACAGGAACCTTAGGATACTCCCAAGTACAACGTGGAAGCCAGCTGCTGCAGTAAAGGATTTATTTACAGAGGAAGGCAGGAGACAAATACTATTTACAGCAGTCACAGAGCTAATGGACAAAATCAAAAGCAAAACTCTCTCTCTTAGAGATTCGGACCAGACTCTCACCAGACTCTCTCTGGACTCACTCATCAGACTCACACACTGAGCTGTTATTCTTATCTTTTATAGCTTCTTGTGACCTTGGCTATGTTATTACATAACATAGCCTTGCTGTCCAGGTGCTGTCTAATACACATCCATTGTCTGGCTTCTCTGCTACTTAGTTCAAGGCCATGATCACCTCATGTCAGGCCTTACCATACACACAATATGGTTCTGCAGTTCTGCAGGCATAACATATTGCAACACTTTAGTGTGACCCTTCTTTCCTTCCTTCCTTCCCCCAGTTAATGAGCAGACAGCTTGCTAGTATGATTTTGCTAACAGGATGTCGGTATAGGAGGGTTTTTAAAAAACTTTTTTACAAATGTGCAACTGTTGTGGTTTCCCTTGATTGTAAAAATGTCTAAAGATAAAAGCCTAGCTCTCTGTGACTGTATACTTATTGTTTTTTCTACAAGTGTTTGTTCAATATTTTGTGTGAGTTGAATTTTAAAACCACTCTGCAAATCAGTGCATAATACCAAAGCCCTTTCCATGCCAAAAGATGGGAAACGGCCTGTGTGAGAGATGAGAAAAACCACCTGTTGGCCTGCATAGCTTTGAACATGGGTGCTCAGGCTGGCAGACAGGCGATATTGGTACAGGCAGAAATGACTGGATCTGTCTTCCAGACCTTAGAAATTTTGCTTTTTTTTTTTTTTTTGACTACAGCTCCCAAAACTGTCTCCCAGTGGCCATACCAACTGTGGGATTCTTAAAGGTAATCCAAAAGAGTAATTTTTTGAAGATTGAGCACACTCAGTTTTAAGATCCTTGAGAGTTGGATTTGTCATGATAATGGCAAATAATGTCATGATAATGGGGATTGTTGTACTCAGATTGTTGGGGGCAATCAGCTCACAGTTGTAAACCGCTTAGACATCCCATGCGCGATATGAAGCGGTATATAAATGAAGCTGCTTTGCTTTGCTTTGCTTTTTTATCATTTTAGTGGAATTTCAAAACTGTTAGGAAGCAATGCTTTCAATAAGATCAATGGATTTTTTTAAAAAAAAGATCTTTTCTATTATCCATTGTTTTAATTGGCTTTTCTTATCTCCTAGAATCATAGAATTATATGCTCATAGAGTTGGAAGAGACCTCAAGGGCCATCCAGTCCAACCTCCTGCCATGCAAGAATACACAATCAAAGTACCCCCAAAAAATGGCCATCCAGCTTCTGTTTAAAAAACTCCAAAGGAGACTCCATCACACTCCAAGGGAGTATGTTCCACTGTCAAACAGCTCTTACTGTCAGGAAGTTCTTCCTAATGTTGAGGTGCAATCTCTTTTCTTATGGTTTGAATCCATTGGTCTGGGTCCTATTCTCTTGAGCTGCTGAAAACAAACTTGCTCCATCTTCAGTATGACATCCTTTCAAATACTCAAACAGGTCTATCATATCACCTCTTAACCTTCTCTTCTCCTGGCTAAACATACTCAGCTCCCTAAGTTGCTCCTCATATTGTGAGCCACCTTGTTTCCCATACTGGGAGTCAGGCTGGATATACTTTTAAAAAAATTAATAAATACTTCCAATCCTCCATGATTCATATATGCTTGGATTTATCCCTAGTCTCTCTTTACTGTCATGCTAGCTGTTTACCCAGCTGTTTTATTCCTTAGGATCCTTAGAAAACCAAGGATCTCTAGGTACACATTTTGAGAAAATGTTTTCATGATTTTTTGTGTCAACTGCACAGGCCATATCCTAATTCCAGATCTCTTACTGGTGCTCTGGCTAGGAGAAAGAACCCTCAGAGCATTGCCATTACCCTCAAAAGATACATAAACCTTCAAAAACCAAACAGTCCAAACACTCACCATACAGAGAGCCAGTGTGTAGTGGTTTGAGCATTGGACTATGACTCTGGAGACTGAGGCTCAGCCATGAAAACCCACTGGAGGACCTTGGGTGATTCACACACTCTCAGCCCCAGAAAACCTCATGATAGGTTCTCCTTCAGGTTACTGTAACTAAAAAACCCAAAAAAATGTCAAGACACATAACAAAAACAACAACAATCCCTGCAGTATACATAGAACAACATCAACAACAACAACAACCCCTGCAATATCAGCTTGACAAGCCTGAGGCAATATGGTGTGTGTGATATTCCCCACAGTTGTACACTCTTGCAGATAGAGAAGGAAAAGAATGTGCCTTCATTGTGTTCCTGATACAAAACAAATAGTATTTAAAGCCTGTGATATGTAGAACTAATGATGCAATTGCTTTTCATCCACTTCTCTTACATTTGTACCATGGAATAAATGGATACCATTGGGGGAGACTTGAGATCTGAAACTGCAGTTGATGAATGTTCAGTGATAAAATATAATAACATCTGAAGGAGTAGTGGAAACCCCTTCAATACATAAAAAGGGAGGAAAAACACTTCATTTAATGTAACCTGTGGGGGTTTGCAGAAATTTTTATTGAAAGCAATCAAGGACATTTTGTACCCAGTTCTGAAATGATGGCCCTTATCAGCACATAAGGCCAACTCGGGAAATTATCCAGGAATCACAGAACAGTTAAAAAAAATATTGGTACAGGCTGTTCAGTATATTTGGTTGTCGAAGCCCTCAGTTTAAGTTGTCTGGCCTCTGAGTGATCTTGAACAGATCTTATGATGGAAAGGTGAGTGATAGGAAAATACTTGGGCTGTTTAAAAGTGAAATTTTATGTCTCTCCATTTCAGCTCTGGACTTCATGTGTATCAGATAGGTACAGCGGCCCTTATAGAGTATTTGATGTGGCTAGAAATTTTTTAAACCTTTTTTAAAAAGTAAACATTTTTCTAATGTCTTCCATGCCTCCTCAAGACCATCAGCAAAATACAAGACAAGGCAGAAGATTTAAAAAAAAATCATAAATTCAGTTAGTTAAAATAGCAACCTAAAAATTTAAAATAATAAAATAATAGTGATAAATCTTCACATGTGTCTGCATTCTTTACCTTCTTACACCGACTTTCAAGACAGGCCTACATATAGTGCATTACAGTCACCTAGTTTAGGCGTAACTAGAATGTGAATTTCTGTTGTAACCATGGATTTATCCTGTAGTGATAGAGTGCAAGCTTTTTGTCCAAAAACACACTGTAGAAATAATCCCATATGAGACTGCTTCAAATGCTCTGCCTCAATGCTAGGGAATTCAGGGAACTACGTAGTTTTGTGAGATATTTAGCCTGTCAGAGAGTTCTGGTGCCATAATAAACTACAATTCCCAGGATTCCTAGCACAGTCTCAAACTGGATTATTTCTGCAGTGTGTTTTGGACCTCTGAATGTGCTGCTTTTTGCTAACATTTGTGGTTAGTAGCCATAACAAACACAAGAAGATTGTGGGGTTCTGTCATGTTTTTTCTTTCCTCATTTGATTTCTGCAATTGGTGGTGGTTACTTGCTCACTAGATAAAATGAAAACTATTGTGTATAAGTTGCCATCAAAAGTGAAGGTGTTTCAGGGCCTTTCCAGACTGCCAAAAATAGTGCAAATTGACTCCACTTTGAGAGTTAGGGTTAGGGAATCATGGGGACTGTATTTTATTGTGGCACCAGAGCTCTCTGACAGAGAAGGCTCAATGTCTCAGAATAAAAACAAAAACAATTTCCATGATTCCCTGGCACTAACCCTAACCCTTAAAGTGGACTCAATTTGCACTGTTTCTGGCAGTCTGTATTCTGGGTGATGGGAGAATAAGACTATTGTTGTGCACATCTAACAGTACCCTTGTGCTTTCTTAAATGGAGTGAATTTTGGGCTTCTTCCAGCATGGCTTATCTACCCAGGTTAGTGGTGTTAGCATGGCCTCCTAAAGAAATATGTTAGCTGTCAAGGGGGTGGGGGTGTTCATTGATTCACCTTTGTCTTTGGAGACACAGATTACTTCCATGGTACTGAAGGCCTTCTATCAGTTTAGCTGGTATTGCAGGTGGCACACTGCCTGCACATGTCTCAGTGACTTGTAGAGGTTCCAGTGACCTACGTAATCATAAAATTGGAAGGGCCATCTAATATACCTGCCTTGCATTCAGGAAACCATAATGAAAGCACCTTAGAGTTGGCCATGCAATCTCTGTTAAAAACCCTCCAATGAAGGAGATTACACCATTTTTAAAGTATACTGTTCCACTGTCAACCAGCTCTTACCATGGTCTTCCTAACATTTAGTCAAAATCTCCTTTATTGTAATATAAATCCATTGGTGAAGGTCCTATCCAAGGGTAGCAGAAAATAAGCTCATTTCATTATTTACATGACAGCCCTTTGGATTTTTAAAGGTAGCTAAAATATCACTCTTCAGCCTTCTCTTCTCCATGTTAGACTAGAGTGCATTATAGGTAGGGCTCACTTTAAAAGTCACTTGAACATTACATTTAGGCGGAGGCTTTCCACTGAGAATAAATGTCATAATCATGTTAACTTTGGGCTTTGCTGACTCCATTGGCTTCCTCATCATTTCTGGTTTAATTTCAATTTAAAATGCTGGTTTGAAATCTTTGAAGCTCTTCATGGTTATATGCAAAGGGCCACTTATTTCCACGTGTACCTCATCTAACTTTTTTACAGAAGCTTTTCATTTAACTGAAGAAGAAGTTCTGCCCAGCTGTAAACTTCCCAACACATGTCTGGCTTTACTTTGGGCCTTTGCAGACTGCCAGAAATAGTGCAAATTGAATCCACTTTAAGGGTTAAGGTTAGGGTTAGGGTTAGTGGTAGGGAGTCATGGGAATTGTTTTTTTCTTTCTTCTTTTTCTGAGACATTGAGCCTTCTGTGTCAGAGAGCTCTGGTGCCACAAGAAAATGCAGTTCCCATGATTCCCTAACCCTAACCCTTAAAGTGGACTCAATTTGCACTATTTCTAGCAGCCTGCAAAGGCCCTTGCTTACTTTCTTCTAGCATGTGCAAATCTAATGAACTTGATAGTGAGAGATAGCAGCCAGCCAGATGAGAAAATAATAGGCAGTCTGTTTTTGCTGTATTACAGTTTGTCCCCTCTCATCTGATAAAGCAGTATAACTTACTAGCCTGTGTCAACGTTTAGCTAAATTTAAAGTGCAAGGGTCACACGTGCAGTGACTTCACTTCGTTGTGTGAAGCAGTGGGGTTGCAAGGTAGGGAAGAAACATGTTCCACATTTGTTAGAATTCAGTTCATATTATTGTTCAGCCTGGTGTATTTATTTGACTTATCCACATGTAATGTCAAGCACTTTATCTGGGTATCCCCTGGGAAATTTTGTTTATTTGTATAGGTGGCTTACAAACCTTCTAAACAGTGCAAATAAGTTGAGACCTCTTTGTATTTTCCCCATGCTGCTAATTTAATCTTCTGTGTTAAAGCTTCTGGTAGCAGGTATTGATAAAATACTTCATTGAAAAACAAGTGCTTTGATTTAATTTTTGAGGGAAAAAAATAAAATTAGGATTTTAATATTTTTTTTACCTGTGACAAATTCATTATTTACTCCTTTGTATCTATTTATTTGCCATGACAACAAAGCAGCCTTGATCATTGTTGATCACAAAGCAGCTTTTCTGACAGGTCTTGGGTCTGCAGACTGTAATAAGTTGGCAGTACTAAGACTTACGTTGCTTATATTTAGCATCTCTGGTTGGGGGGTGGGATCTCTGAACCTTTTATACCTGGATTTTTTAAAAATTGTATTATGTTCTGACTTGAAATTTGCAAACTTATTAAATAGATCATGTTTTTGCCTGAGTATATGGTATGTCTTGCAAAGTGTTTTTCTGATTCAGTTGTTTTAAAAATGTCTCTATTTTCTTTTTAATTTAATAGGGTCTCCTCTTCCTCTAGTGTACAGATAGGAGTGGTGGAGGAAAAAAACGTCATGTGCTAGATTTCCAGCTGTTGGCATTATAATTATGTTGCCGAGAAAAAAATTCTTGCAATAGACAGGGCTTCTGTTTCTTTCCATATTTCTGCCAGAAGAGAAGATTTTAGCAGATGACACTTGCTCACCTCTGTATGGCAAACTGCACCCATCAAAGGTCTGCCAAAATTATTAAAGGCAGATGGCTTTTGTGTATTTGTAAATCAAGTCTCAGATGTGAAACCACACTTAAGGCAAATGTTATGGCTTTGAAAGTATGGCATTGGTACATCCATTATTTTAAGTGCGTTTTTGTTAAAATGTACTCTTACCTCAAGGGCTAAAAGCAAATCATAACAAGATGACTTTTGTGTCCAGAAGTGATCTGTGGGAACATCCCAATAAATGCAAGGTTTTTGTGTTTTTTAAAAACAAAACAAAACACTGGAATAAATCAGAATCCTAAAATAGTGCAGAAGAGAGTGTTAATGGACAATTTGGAATCAAAGTGGTAAAGTGAGGTGTAGAGATGAAAAGAATTTTCACACGTTTCCCTATTCTCAGTGTGAAAAGGTACCCCACAGATTGAGAATCCCATCAAGAAAATGCTCAAATGCCATGAGATTTTTTTCCACTTTCTGGGACCTTTTTATTAAAATTTTGTTTGTGCAAAAACAAAACAAAAAACAACACAAAAAATACGTCCAAAATCCTGTTAGATTTCACTAAAGCAAACCCATGGAACCAATGGGATTTACCTATGTGTTGATTCACCATTCAGTGATTGATTGAATGGGTCTAATCACTTGGCGCTGGTCAATAGGATCAGCCCTTATTTTTACAATAAAACAAACCTTTTGCATAGAAAGGTCTTTTATGCAAAGAAAGAAATGTCTTTTATACAAAAATAGATTGTTTTCTTTATAAATCCATTTTTCACAAATATTTGCCCCCCCAGTCCTGAAATGCAAAATATAATTGAAACCCTCCCACCCCCACCCCATTTCATCCAGCAAGAAAACTCTTGAATGTGAGAATAAAAGAAGTAAAGCTTTCCATCCTTAGTATGGTATGGATTCAGTTCTTGCATCTACATTGTGGTCTGTTTTACATAGACAGAAAGTTTTGTTCCTCCTAGGTGTGCCTTTTTTACTTGGTGTAACCATGAATATTCCCAAGTTGATCAGCTGTGTCAGATATACTGTCGGATCGTAATGTTACTCTCTGGGAAGAGATACATTTGTCTTTAGCCTTCTACCACATTGACATCTTTCTGGCTGCTATATACCTATGAATCAGCAACATTTTAATGATTTATCCATGCAGACAAAATTCATCAGTCCTGATCTCTTTCAATATAAATCCTATTTAAACCTATTTTGTCCTTGATTTGAATGCTTTTGAAGGAAGAACCTTTCCACCCTGCTAATGGCACTTGAACTAAAATCTAATTGTTAGTCCCAACTAGCCTTGTGAATCATAACTCAACACTTATGTAACTCCTACTGGTTCATTAGTTTTACTCTTTTGAAGACTTCCTGTTACATTTCAGTCTTGGTGCATATATTCTCCAAAGTGAGGTTAGGTTCTAGGAAGCCATGACACTGTAGAGGAGTTGTACATATTGTCTTATAATTAGGAGCATATATTCTCAGGGTTGGTATTAACATTAGACAGAGTGAGGCAGTCACCTCCAGTGACAGATGCTGTGAGGAAGGGAGCATCGCCATTTCCCCAGTAGTTCTTCCCTAGCCTTCCAGCCATTTTTTTCTATTGGAGGACACAGCAGTGTCCACTGTGCAACCTGTGCTGTCCCCTGTCCCACACTATCTTACTGCTTCAGGTACAGTGGTAGTGAGTGAAATCTCATTACTGTACCAGTAATGAATAATATTAGACTGCCATCCAATTAGCTTCTGTATGTGGAATGGGAATGGAGAGGGTTAGCTTCTGCATGAAGAATAAGGAGAGGTTTCTAGCTTTGACTCTGTTGTATTTGTATTGTATTTTATTGTTGTTAGCCTCCCTGATTGACCTCAAAGGGGCGGAATATAAATACATTTATTTATTATTTATTATTTTAAAAAATGGCCTGGGTCACTTTCTCATATTTTTCATATTTCTTGTACTTTTATCCTGGCAAGAAGAGAATAACAAAATAATTGCGTTTGTACTGAAGGTCTGAAGAGTCCTATAAAATAGAGAAGGATACATCTAATTTGCCAGAATTGATGAGATCAAAGTTTTGACCAGAGTCACTCATGTTAGCCTTTAACAGTAGTTCTAAAATTACTGCATGTCAAGTGGGTACTGCATGCATCTAATGTCTGATTTTATGCACTTTTAACAGTTGTAAACAGTAAATTCACAAGCTGTCTTGAATATAGGGCCAATAGGGACATTCTTGCCTACATATGCTTGTCTTCTCCCCTCTCCATATCTTTGAGTTTGCTTTGAAATCCAAACTCATAGTTATAACATGCCTTGAGGGAGGTACTCATCCTTGGAGCAATGAATGAATTGTTTTCTTCTATCATTATAACTGTGACAGATATAATGCAGTGGCCCAAGGGAACTGTAGCATGCTTGGAGCAATGATTGAATTGCGTTCTTCTTTTAGTGTAACTCTTTACTGTGACAGATAGAATGTGGTGGCTTTGTTCAATAAATGATCTAAATTTAATAATTCATTGTGTTACCAAATGGAAATTAAAGATGGAACTCAGAGTTTGGGAGGTGTTCAAACTTACAAGTTAGAAATGGGATCAAAATATGCTATTTGGAGTCCCAACAACTTGCATCCAGTGATACTCAAATTGTTTGTCAGAGGGGCAGGATACAAATAAATTGTTGTTGTTGTTGTTGTTGTTGTTGTTGTTGTTATTATTATTATTATTACTACTACTACTACTAGTAGTAGTAGTAGTAGTCCCAGCTTTTGCCAACCTAGCAGTTGAAAGCATACAAATGCAAGTAGATAAATAGGTACCACTTTGGTAGGAAGGTAAACAGGGTTCTGTGCCATCGTGCTGGCCACATGATCACAGAGCAGTGTCTGACAATGCTGGCTCTTTCGCTTAGTAACAGAGATGAGCACTGCTCCCTATGGTCAGACATGACTTGACAACCTTGTCAATGGGGAATACCTTTACCTTTTCCTATAAGGTAATCATATGGCACAGAAACAGGTTCCTGGTATATTAAAACATTTTTTTTGCCAGTCTGCCACATCAGATAGTTTGTAAAGCACTGTTTCAGTCCATATGCTTTGACTTTGGGGTGAATGTGGCTGTTAAAATGAAGTGGCCTCTGGCCACTTTGGAGGCATGACATTTAGATTATGCATGTCTCCAAAGCAGTTGGAAGTGTCAGGGACAGCCAGGTTGAGGACATGGAAGACTCTGAGGATGAGGATGCTGAGCCAGATCCCAGCTTGGTGCTACCAGCTCCCATGGACTTAGTTGAACCTGGGCCTAGCTCTGTGGGACCCACTGAGGCACAGCCCCTGCCTCAGCAGCCTAGCCTTCTCCTAGCAGAAAGCCTCCCCCCAGCCGAAGTTTCAGGCCTGGAAGAGACAGAGGAGCAGGACACGGAGGTACCTACCTTTGCTCAGAGGAGGACAGAAAAGGCGTGTCTCCGGTGTTCTCTGAGGTTATCAGAGAAACATGCAGCTAAGGCCAAACAGCTGTGAGTGAGAGCTGTGCTATATAGGCAGCTGAGGAAAGCTGAGTTCCTTGTCAGAGCTTATCTTGGGATTCCCGGTGAAAGCTTTTGACTCCTGACTCTCGGCTTGACTCTGGACTGCTTTGGATATTGTGACCTTCGGAACGGCTTCGGACTACCTGCTTGTGATAACCCTAGACCTCGGACTGCTGTCTTTGACTTGCCTTTTGAACTCTAGACTCACTGTTTGGCTGCTTGAAGCAATCACTGATATTGTACTTACATCGGTGTTTTTGTGCTTGAGACGGACAGTTGTTCTTATCAGTCATGCTGTTGGCAGCTTTCCTGGACAGGAAGCTATGTTGAAGTCATGCTCCAGTCCTTAATACTGGAGCAAAAAGGAATTGGAATAAACTGACTCCTGTGACACTGGTCATCTCCTGCATTCATGGGTTACCTTGGGAATAGTCTGTGCAGTCAGCGGGGTTCCTACCTGCTTGTGGCTGGAGTGGACTTGGGCTGCTCTTTCATGCCTGTCTCTGTGGGTTCTTTTTTACATTACTTATTAAAAAGGCACTGCTTATCAGATATAAATTGCTAGTGAGAGACCTTAGCTGTTGAGCAGGTAGCGAAGGCAATAAATAAATACTCCTTTTATTTATTAAAAATTATCTATTCTGTCTTTCATTTTATCCTTTAAGGTGGGTAATGCTAATGTGATGTAGCTCTGAAGACTTAACACAATATTGTGTAATTGTTATTTTATTTTTTTTTTATTTTTTTTGGAAAATAACTTCTGTCTAGAGGCAATTGTGGGAGCTTGTCAGTTACTGCTCACATTTCGGAATGTGACAGAATTCTTTAAAAAATCCAGTGAGCATGTTGAAAAGGGGTTTGGATGAGGGAAGCTGAAGGAGTTGCTGTATCTGGGAGATGAGGATCTGAGTTGGTATAAAGATTGGAAGAGCTGTATTGTAAAATATGTTGTGTTAAAAGCTGATGGTATAGGTGGTAGCTGGCAGTTTAAGTCCAGCCACTGTTGCCACCAAAGCAACCTGTTCCCTTCCACATGGATCTTCCCCAGCATAAGCAAATAAACAAACCCAAAATGTTTGTTTGGCTTTTTGGCTGAACTAGGGATGCTGGCTAGTTACTTCATTTACAAATTTTGATTTGTTTGGCAGCAAAAATTCAGGATCTCAGATTCAGCTGACATGCTAAATGGACTATTTCTAGTTTAACTGCTTGCGTCAGCCAAATGGGAGCAAAGGAACTGTTGCACCAACAGCACAGGTTAAGCCAGTGAACAAAGACAGTGTGTAATATTAATGCACAGTGTGATCTGAATATAAAACATCATTTTGGGATTCAAAGAGAATTTTAATTTGGCTTCTTCATTCTCTTTCTCTGTGGTATTAATTTATTTTTGGGCCATTTAAAATCTCTGCAGATGCCTTCATTACACAGATCAGCCAACAGACTCTTGGAATTGTGTTTAACACACTTATGATGTGCTCCTCTTGTAGAAAAGGAGACCTTGGTGATTACTGACTCTTAATTACAAGCAAATCTCTGACAGCAGCAAAAAAAACAAAAAACAAAAACCCAACTCCAAAAAACCCCACCAAAACAAATTAGCTGTCATCCTTCTTTTCAAGCTATGGCATCCGGCTTGCCAGAGTATGAATATGCATCGTAAACCCACTTTGATCACAGCCTGTAGTAAGTAGGTGAAGAATAAGCAAATGTAAATAAAATTATGAAACATTTGGCATGTTTTCCTTATGTATTTTGGATCAAGTTCTGTACAACAAATATCTAACCAAAAATATTGAATAAAACAAGAAATTTAGTACTGGATATATATTTTTTTCCTTTTAATCTCAACTTGCCCTATAGTGTCAAAGAGATATCTTCCCATTAATGACAATTAGAAATACTAATTAACAGGAAAATGTATTAAAATATGCAAAAATGTATTATGTGCATATGTATTAAAACTTGTAAGAATGCCATGCACACTGTAGGACTATTGCAAGGACCTGAAATTTCTATACAGCCTCTTCAAAAACAAAACAAAAATGCAATTGTATTTCATCTGTATATTTCTGTTTTTTTGCTATTTTCTCTGTAGTGTTTTGGTTTTTATCTCAAAGTCATGTGTTCCCCCCATATACTAGCTTATATAAGGAACTTTGGAATAGGTCTTGAGTTCTTTCTGCTCTTCACAAACATGATCAGAGCTTCAAGTTAACTTTGATGTCCTGTTCTATTGGGTTTTGTTGCCCCACTTTGGGGGGTTGCAGACTGCCAGAAATAGTGAAAATTGAGTCCACTTTTAGAGTTAGGGTTAGTGCTAGGGAATCATGGGAATTGTTGTTGTTTTTTTTGAGACATTGAGCCTTCTCTGTCAGAGAGCTCTGGTGCCACAATAAACCCACAGTTCCCATGATTCCCTAGCACTAACCCTAACCCTAAAAGTGGACTCAATTTGCACTATTTCTGGCAGTCTGCAACCCCCCTATCATGGTAACATTCTAAGGAATCCTGGGATTTGTAGTTTAATGAGGCACTAGAGTTCTCTAGCTGTAAGTATGTGCCTGTCGATTTATGGTGACCCCATGAATTTCACAGGGTTTTTTTAGGCAAGGAATACTCAAAGGTGGTTTGCAGTTGTCTACCTCTGCTACTGCACCTGGTATTCCTTGGCAGTCTCCCATCCAAGTTCTAACAAGTTCTGACCCTGCCTAGCTTTCAAGATTAGATGGGATCTAGTGCCTTCAGGGTATTAAGGCCCTTTGAGACATCTAAATACCCCTTCCTAAACTGCAAGTCCCTGGATTCTGTAACCCCACAGTTCTGTTGCCTTGTCAGTTAAAGTGGATGTATGTGAAAGGACTTCTGGCATGAAAGTGCCCTTTGTAATATTGAGCCCTTATTGTGCAGTGTGTAAGTTCCATGATTGGGTAGCTTATGCATGCAAAGTAGCTCCTTTCTTCAGATTTTCCTCTCAACATGCAGATGTTGGCATGTGGGAATGTCAACTCCATGAATATCCGGTGAGCCCAGCAAGTGCAGCTCCACTTTCTTCCATATGATCATAATCATGTGAAGAGGAGTACTTTGTCTTAGCTTCTGATAGCAAAGTTCTTTGCTTAGAATTCATAATATCCTAGCTGTTCTTGGGTCAGATACCATTGATTTAATGTGATGATGTACTTTTTATTCTGGCCTTCCACTCTAGATATAGATATGAGCAAGCATTTCTTACTTACCAGCAATAATTATTCTTATATATTGCAAAAGTTATGCATTTTAAGAGGTTCTTTAGTAGGGCTGCTTTCATTACCTTGTCAAGTTAACAGGGGAGAGAGTGTTCCAGATAAACATCCAGTTTAGAGTAAATTAGCCACTAGACATGGCACCTGCATAACCCCTGGAATAATGCTTTTAGATGCATAAGCATCTAAATCTGAAAATGGAACAAGTGAAGACTGCTAATAAGGGTGAGTCATGGTTGTATTGAGGATCTTCAAGCGCTGCTGTGTAGCTCATCCAAAGGAAATTACCCATCTGTAAGAGCTTATTAGAGTAAATCAGCACCTGGAGAAGGCATCTGCTTTCCACCATGTCATAAAACTGAATGAAGAAGGGGGGGAAATGAGATGGTCAGACGTCTTACAATGGTGACCTGTGCCCAAGTTTCGCTAATAAATTCTGCTTATACAGCATGAACTGTAGTAAAGCACCATACATTGGAGGTCAAAATTGTATCTTGTCCAAAGCATTTATGATATAGTAAGAACACTTAATGTGGGATTATTTTGTTGTTAACTGCTGTCAAGTCAATTTTGACCTGAGGCTACCTTATGAATGAGAGACCTCCAAGTTACCCTATCATTAACAGCTCTTCTTAGGTCTTGCAGACTCAGGACTGTGGCTACCTTGATTGAACCAATCTATGTGGAATGTGGGTTTCCTCTTTTCATACTGCTTTCTACATTACCAAGGATTTGTATTTTCTAGTGTGTGATGCCTTCTCATGATATAGCCAGTCTCAGTTTAGTAACCTTGGCTTCTAGGGAGAGTTCAGGCTTGATTTGGGAATGTTTTGATTATGGATTCCTGCATGGCAGGGGGTGGACTGGTGGCCTTAGTGGTCTCTTCCAACTCTATAATGTATGCTATGGGACAATTTATTTGTCCATTTAGCATGTCTGTCTTTTTAGCAGTCCACTGTAGCTTCTGAACTCTTTTCCAGCACATCTCAAATAAACTGATTTTCTTGCTATCAGCTTTCTTCACTGTCCAGCTTTCACAGCCATACATAGAAATGGGAAATATGATGACATAAACAGTCCTGATGTCCTAATTCAGTGCTATATCTTGACACTTGCAGGTCCCATCTACCCCCAAACCTGATTTGGCTACACAGAAGAACTGCCAAAATTCTGGTGAATCAGGCTGTTATATAGTAAAAAACTCCCAAACCAAAAACAGAACAGAACACATTGCATATCCATGGAAAGTAATGGAACTCGAGAGCCCATTCTTTTTACTATCCATGTAGGATTACTAAACAAATTCCCACCAATATGGAGGACCAACTTTACCTGCATTCATAATTTCATAGGAGATTATAGCATGGTGGGGTGGGAGGGTTTGGGGGTTTTGTATGTATTTTGTCTTGGTTTTAATATTGTAAGCTGCCCCAATTGTGTCGCAGAGGGCCGGGATAAAAATAAATTATCATTATCATTGTTGTTGTTGTTGTTGTTGTTGAGGAAAAGTCCCAATATTGATTTGGGTCTGTAAATTCAAAAGCAGATAATTGTACGTGCTGGCATCTGGGCGACTGCAACCCAGAGGCAACCCAGACCCCAGCCACACTTATCTGGCCAAATTTCAAAAATGGAAAGCTCTAGTTTTTGAAATTTTGGCAGATATGTTTGGCTAGGGTTGGGGCTGCATCCAGATTGCAGTTGTCCAGCTGCCAGCACGTGCAATACTATCCAATTTTGAATTTACAATCTCGAATCTATATTGGGACTTTTTCTCCGTGTGATTATCTCCATAGATTAAAAGTTGTGTCATTGTAGTGGAGAGAACCAGCTATAGTGTTCTTTCTGAATGCAACTTTATTATTGGCCTGTGCTAGTTGCTGAGTAGTTCAGTGTAGTTCAATCTTGACATAGCTTGTTGCTGAAGGAGCATCAGAATGAGGTTGCAGGAGTGACTTGACAATTAAACCTTTGATTTGGTCATAAGCAGTTTTTTGTGATTATAGGCTGTTAAGTCTGAAATGGATTCACTGCTGTAAGATGTCTGCAGGCAGAGAATTGACACATATACAGATTAAAAATTACAATCAAGACAAATTTTGTGAGACTTCATTCTGGGCCCAGTCTTTTGAAGATCGCTAGATAGCTCCTTGCCATGTTTTTCAAAAGAAGTGAGCTGATCTGTGGCCAGGACAGAATAATGTGGGAAACCTATACAAATATTCCAAAAGCAACATTGGAAAGGAAGTACTGATTTCCTCAGAGTACTGGTGCCCTGCATTATTTTGGCATCCTTTCCAACGTTCACTATTTCTAGATGGAGCCAAGTTGGTGGTATGAATGGCTGTTTTGCCTGAGGTCTAAGGCTTATTTTTTTTCCTTTATTTGTTTTTAATTGTTCCACGTAGCTGCTGTTGGGTGAAACTGACATTATTTAGTAAGTTTTGTTATACTTTTTCTCCCCTGGATATACTGAGAGCATAAAAAGCATAAAGGTTTTCTATGTTTTGGTTGTAGTTGCTGTTAGCCCAAACTTTCATTGGGAGTCACTCTTAGCTTTTATCAACTGGTACTCAGTTGCAGGTATACATTTTTGTTCTATTTTCGTTTCTAGGCTGTTGAGCTAAGTGATATTGGCACTATCAACACTGCTTATTTTACTTTGTTTTTTAAAATATTGAAAAATATTTTATATAATATTTCCCAGCTTTTACTGCATTAAAGGATAAACTGTGCATGTGTGTTCTGTGCCTTCAAGTCACTTCTGACTTGTGGTGACCCTAAGGTGAAAGGTTTTTGTGGCAAAAATTTGTTCAGAGGGGTTTTGCCATTGCTCCCCCGAGGCTGAGACTATGGGACTTGGCCAAGATCACCCAGTTGGTTTCACAGCTGAGCAGGGAATCAAACTCTGATCTCCAGAGTCACAGTCCAACACTCAGTTCACTACACCACAAGGATAAACTAGAAACAATAAAAGTTAAGAACAGCCTGGTTAAGAAGCCTAACAGACATGAAGAACTTCTGTGGTCTCTCAGCCCACATTTCTTCCATGCTATTACGAGTCTTCCCTTGAAGTTGTTAGTGCTATCATCTCTGTAAATTTTCCTTATCAAAGAAAATAGCAGCTTGGAGGTGGGGGCAGGTATTCAGTTAGATAGGAAATTGGTGTAGAAAGAAGGGTTAAAACCCCTCTTCTTTTGGCATCACAGCTCAAGTAAAATGAAAGCTTTCTTCAGGTGCCATTTTAGAACAGGAGATTCCATTGTGAAATCTCATCTCCATTCTTTCTGTGTTCTTTTTTGCCCCCTCCTCTGGGTGGTCATCTGTACTGTCATTTACTTTATGTCCTATTCTTGTAATGTGCTGCACTCCACCTACGTATCACTTTTTCAAGTACTGTACATTCTTTTATGATGGGGGATACAAACTTGCCAAGTGCCGGTATGTCTTCTTTCTTGTGCTACTATACTTTCTATGCATTATAAGTATTTTAAAAATGTAAATACCATATATACTTGACTATTTGTTGACCTCATGTATAAGTTGAGGGCAAATTTGTGGGTGAAAATTATGGATTTTGATATGACTCATGGAACTTAGAGGCACGTAAAGGAGGAAGCAAAGGAAAACAATGCCAAAGAATTTACAAAATTCTGGAAGCAATAACTGGTCACCTTAAAGCAGTGATTCCCCAAATCTGGCCTTCCAGCTATTTTGGACTTCATCTCCCAGAAGCCTCAGCCATCTTGGCCAATGATCCTGGCTTCTGGGAGCTGAAGTACAAACACTTGGAAGGGCCAGAGTTTGAGAATCACTGCCCTATGGCTGGATGAATGAGGAGGAAACTATGGTAAATCAGGTACAAGTGACGCTAAGAAAATTCACACGTCAAGAAGGATGAAAAAGCAAAGCAAAGAAAATGGTGAATACATTAACAGTGATGTGATAACTTTTAACTTTAATGTTTTTAACCCTGATTTTAACCCAGAAAAGCTGGCAAACATACAAAATGTCTTATTCAAATCCTTGGGAGTTTGATTCCTCTTGGTGCCTCTTTGAGGAGTAGCACCATCAACATTTTCCCATCTAGACATTCAAAATGTCAGAAGCAGCGCCATGGCAGAGAGAGTAGGTGCTTCTTTTAGGTGCTCCCAGGCCAGCCTAAGTTCTCACCTTTTGCCACTGTACTCAGAGAATGAGATAGTTCCCTTTTTTAAAATAAGAGTTAAAGTACATTGACCAATGGATAATTCAGCCCAGTTATTTTGGGTCAATGTTTTGACTATAATTTCCAGACTTATAGATGAGTATATACTGTAATAGCGCCAGATAAAGATCTTTTTACCTTGCTAGAGATGAATTGATCCCCCCCCCCCTTTAAAGCTTTAAGGGGTTTTGTCATCATTAATGTCTTTAATCTTCAAACAGACCTTTTCCTAGTCTATGTGCTGGAACCTTTCATTAAAAGTAATTTATATTCCTCTAGTTAATTCCTGTAATAATCTAACTTTAAGGGACAATTGTATGAAAGCATTAGTTTCTGAATATACTTAAATCTTGCAAATGTTCCTCTATTTTGAATCTTAGGTGTTGGGAAACTTAATAATAACTGTGATTAATATCTACTTTTGACAAATGGGAAAGTTAACCTCTTTTAAAATGCAACCATAATGGTAACAAACTCCCAGGATGTGTGTGCACTAAAACCATAACTATTTTTTTTAAAAAATCTTTGCAAATTCTGGTGAAAAATGGGCTTTTAATCTCTAGTAATAGGTGTACTTTGCCTCAGAAAGGTTCCTTATTAAATCCTTGTCTCCAGGTTTGGTTGGAAAGGCTCTTGTCTAATAACCTATGGCCAGAGAGTAGAGAGAAGAGAAGTCCAATCAGTCTTTCCATTTAGAGAGAGTAGGTAGTAAATAGACCAATGGAATAATTAGGTCTGTTTCATAGTACACAGTTATAGTACTTTGATAGGACTAACTCCCATGGTTTCATTCTGTCGAATTCTGGGAAATCCTGGGAAATCCTGATTTCTGGAAGTATTTAGAATTCTCTACCAGAGAGATTTGGAGTATCTCACCAGACCACAAATCCCAGGATTCTGTAGGATTCAGCCATGGCTGTTAAAGTGGTAACACATTACAGTCAGCCCTCCGTATCTACACATTCTACATCCATGAATTCAAGTATCCATGGTTTGAAAATCTTAATTAAAATATATACATTCCAAAAAGTAAACCTTGATTTTGTAATTTTACATAAGGGGCACCATTTTACTACACTATTGTATATAATGGGATGTGAGCATCCATAGATTTTGGTATCCATGGGACCAAACCCCTGTGAATACCAATTGTCCATTGTGAAAGAGACCTTATTAGAATTAGGCACTTCCTATGTATAATTCCCCAGTTAAGCAGCTTTAGAGTAACACTGGGGAGCACCTTGCCCAGCCTTTTAAAACTCTAGCAGCTATTTACACCTTGGAATTGACTTTTTGCCCTTTAACAAAACAACAACCAACTTTTGTCTGTCAGCTTAGTTTATTCTGGCATGCAGTCTGTATATCAATATTCCAATAATGCAATAATTTAATTATTAATTTAATTTATTAACATTCTACCTTTCTCCCAAATGAGATTCAAAGTGGCTAGCAAGAAGTGCGTAACAGCATAATTAACAGTGACTTCTTAGAAGTGTACATATAAAGTGAAGTGAAGGCGCATCTGTTCCTGTTGTCATTTTGAGGTTGACTGGACAAATAGGGGAGGTATTCAGGAATATTTGGGGTTGAGTGGGGAGCGTTTTTGCATGTTTGGGGTCTTCTGTGTGACTTTAGTGCAAAAACTGCCTAGAAACTGCACCGTCTTAAAAAGAATGGGTTGGGGTTTTCAGGGGACTGATAGTGGGGAGTTTGGGGGCCACAGAAGTGGGGTCCATGGTTTACATGTGGCCCATGGGCCACTCTTTGCACATCTCTGCTATAAGGTACTGTGGAGATTATGCAAACAAAACCCCACTAAACCAGGGGTAGGCAACCTAAGGCCCGGGGGCTGGATGCGGGTCGGCCCCAGGCCGCCCCACCACCACCTTTGGGTCGGCCCCAGGCCTTTGGGTCGGCCCCAGGCCGCCCCACCACCACCGCCGCCGCCCCCGCCGCCGCCCACCATGATGGTATTGATTATTGTTGTTATTACTTGTTCTTGGGGTTTTCTTGGCAAAATCTCCACAGGGGCTTTGCCATGGCTTTTCTGGAGCTGAGAGAGTGTACATGCATATTTTTTAAATTTTTCAATTTTTTAAAAAATATTTTTATATTTATTTATTTGTTTGTTTGTTTATTTTTGGTGCTTCGGCCCCACAATTGTCTGAGGGACAGCAACCCGGTTCCTGGCTCAAAAAGGTTGCCTACTCCTGCACTAAACAGTGATACTTTATTGGCCAGCCAACAATATACTTGTTGCAAGCTTTCGAAGCTCCATGGCAGGGACCGGCAACCTACAGCCTGGGGGCCGGTTAAGGCCCCGGTCCCCGGACTTACCGGCCCAGGCCGAAGGTTGCCGCAATGCGCCGCCGCGCACCACCGCCGTGCACCGCCATTGTGCCGTGTTTTTACCGCTCTGCAGCCGCGCTCGCCGTGCTCGCCATTTGAGAAATCAAAATGCCGGTCGCAACGCGTTTGCACATGCACAGTACTCTTGCGCATGCGCAAACGTTTTGAGGCGGCGATTTGGACTTCCAAAATGGGGGCCACGACATGTGCCGTGGCGGCTGCGGCCGCGCACACTACGCCGGCGGCCGTGGCAGTGGCCTGGGCGGCCACGTGCACAGGGGGAACACGCGCGGTGGAGGAGGGCATGAGCGCGTGCATGAGCGTACTACGGGAGACCGGCCCAGGTCTCAGAAAGGTTGCCTGCCCCTGCTCCATGGGCTTATTCTTCATCAGGCAAGATGTTACAAACCAAACAGGAGAAAAAAAAATTGGAGATGTTACTCAGATGCCTACATTTTGATGTTTCTGTCCTTAGTTAAGATCAGGGTTCCCCACACTTTTTGAGCTGGGGGCTGGTTCGCTGGCCCCCAGATCTTCTGAGGGTCGGAGGTGCGTGTGCACGCGCACATGCTCAGTACTTGGGTGCCATTTTGTATTCCAAAATGGCGCCCAGAGTCGTGCTCATGCGCCCGGCATCACACATTCATGTGCATGACTCCGGGCACTATTTTGTAAAACAAAAAGGTGTCTGGCATCACGCGCGCATGCGCACTACTCTGGCACTATTTTGTGTTCCAAAATGGTGGCTGGAGTCGTGCACATGTGCACGCAATGCCAGGTGCCATTTTGGAATACAAAATGGTGCCCAGGTCACGCGGTGGCAGCGGCGGCACAGGACCGGCCGGGGGCCGGTTCAAAGGCCTTGACGGGCTGGGTTCGGCCCACGGGCCATAGTTGGGGGACCCCTGGTTAAGATGGTAAGTGGAGGGTATCTTTTGCAGGCTGGCCCCTCCTCCTTCTGGCTATATGGCTGTTGGGAGATTTGCAAAGTCCTTGCTGAGATGCAAATGGACTTTAAATGTCCTGCTCTTTGCACTGTTCTGTGGATTTTTGTTTGAATTTGCTAAATAGCCAACACAGCTACCTGTACATGTGGAAATTATGGTAATGGAAAATGTAGGGGCTTCTAGATGTTTTCAGTTCTCATCATTCCTTGCCATTAGCTAGGCTGGTTAAGTCTGTTTGAAGTTGCATTCAAGCAACATCCAGAGAACTATAAGTTGTCTGCCCTTATAAAGCTATCAGTGTGGTGCTTTACAGACCACAAGAGGACAGCTCCATGATGTTGCCTTGCTTACTTTAAAATCCAATGAAAATGCACAAGTGCTATAATTCAATAGGCTTGTTTATATGTTTGTGTGAGATTGGAAGGATCTTCTTGACAGTAAGAGTGGTTTGACAATAGAATCAATGACCTAGTGAAGTGGTGGGGTCTTCTTTGGGCATCTTCAAGAGGACAGCTGCCTGCTGGGGATGTTTTAGCTGGTGATGGTTCATTGAACAGATGTTGGACTCCATGGCCCATGAGGTCCCTTCCAACTCCATGATTCTATGATACAATTTGAAATCCAATGAATGGAAAATGGAGAAGCAGCAACGAACTAGCAAGGCAAGAGAACAGGAAGAGAATCAATATTTATTTTACAGTATATTCTTGTGTATGTCTACTCAGATGTAAGTCTCATTGACTTCAGTGGATTTATGCTGAAGCAAATGTGTGTAGAATTGTATTTTCAATCTTATGTGATAAGGCTGTGTGGCAGGCTTCTCTCTGCTGGCGGAGGGCATGAGAATATAAAACATTACAAATTGTGCCCTCCTTCCCTTTCCATCAGAAATTCTTTTTGTCTTCCTTTCTAAATAAAAGCTTATAAGGCAAGCGCTTTAACAAATTAGTTGTGTACTTCACACTCTAATGTAAACAAATAGGGACTGCACTTATCTTCTATGTTTATCTCTTGAAGCTGAGGCCTTCATTTAGTATGTTCTCCTGTTCCTCCAAATTTATCTCCCATAACAGTGTTAATCTGGGAGCAAACAGCTTTTATGGTGACACGATCCATGTGGAGGTGGCAGAATTTTTAATTGAATTTCTTTATTTGACTTTCTATTTATAAAACATATCTATCACATATATTTATGGCCTGTAAAATGCACACAATTAAAAAAAACCCACCACATTTCTTGTAGTGCAGTGAAGTTATAGTCTGGAATTTAAAAAAAAGTTGCCTTGGTTGATACAAAGAAGTTTTCATTATTTTGGTGCAGGTGGAATCAGACTTCCAGACTGTTACACCTACTTTTTAAACTGTTTTTTTGTTGTTGCTAAAACT
This sequence comes from Phrynosoma platyrhinos, assembly GCA_020142125.1. Taxonomy (NCBI): domain Eukaryota; kingdom Metazoa; phylum Chordata; class Lepidosauria; order Squamata; family Phrynosomatidae; genus Phrynosoma; species Phrynosoma platyrhinos. Next base: position 119,663,777 of record CM034710.1, on the reverse strand, counting down.
TTGATGATGTGTTTCTAATTTGTTGTTATGAGCCTTCAAATCAATTCTGACTGATGGTGACCCCCATCCTAGGGTTTTCTTGGCAAGAGTTATTCAGAGGAGTTTTGCCATTGTCTTCCTCTTAGGCTAAGGAGAGTGTAACTTGCTCAAAGTCACATTGTGGGTTTCCATGAGCCTGGATGTTAACCCTAGTCTCTTGGGGTCTTACCCCATCACTCACATGGCTATTACTTTTGTCTTTTAATGAACCATATTGTGGAAAGTCCTGTGTTCTCAATTAAAAATCTTGTTGTGAACCAGAGATTTAATTCTCTGACTTAGAGTACACTACTGGCTCGTTCCCACTGACATTTAAACCGGTTTGCGATTTGCTTTTGCTCCGGCAGTGAATCGACTCCAAAAGGTCTGTCGTTCCCACTATGAAAGTGGATCTTTTCATTATTCCCTTGTAATTAATTTTTTTTGTCATGATTGTCATTTCCACTAGTTTGCGCTGCTTCAAAAGAATGTCAAATCATCTTCGTGTCATCGGTGATGCAAGTGGCAACACAGTGAGGATGGGGCCATTCCAGGTGCTGAGCAAGGTGACTTTAACAACTGAGCCTCCCTCTGCCCCTCAGTGATCCAGGCTGCTCAAGCACACCATTTCCCCTTTGAGCAGCCTGGCTTGGGAAATGTGTGTGTGTGTGTGTGTGTGTGTGTGTGTGTGTGTGTGTGTGTGTGTAGACAGGATATGTGATCCATTGCTTTTGCAACTACTTGCCTCACTGAGCTGCAGTCCTCCCGTAATTGCAAGTAGTCGCAAATACAATGGATCGCATATTTTTTATATACCGTATGTGGTGTGACCTATGGGCTCATATATATATATATCATGAGCCCATAGGTCACACCACAAGCACAAAGGCAATGCTGGGGGGAGGTGATTTCCAAAAAGCTGAGGAGGGATGATAAATACCCCTCTGCCATTAGTCCCTCCCCTCCAGAATTATGGATTCAGATCCGTCGTTCCACTTGTTGAACACGCTTTGGAATCGATTCTTTTCAAAAGAACCTCCAAAAAACTAGTGACAGGAAACAGCGGGTTTTTTGTGTTTGCTTCGCTTCATAGTGATTGCACAGTAGGATCAGAACCAGTTTCAAGTGGGAATAACGGTCTTATAACCCGATCAGCAATTCGCTTTAAATCATAGTGGGAACAAGGCCTATGCTTTGGAACTCCCTTTCATGGGAGGCTAGGCTGGTTTCCTCTTTGTTGCCTTTTCACTGTCAGGTGAAGATTTTTCTATTCCCTCAGGCATTTGGGAACTGATTGTGTTATATAATTGGCTCTCCACTTTAGTACTGTACTTTTTCAATCTATGCTTTTAAATATATGTTTTATTTGGCTTTGATTTTATAGTTAGTTTAATATTAGTTTAATCTTAATTTTTGTATGTTTTTAGCTTTATGTGTTTTCTCTAGTATCGCTTTTTATTCTGTAAGTTGCCAACAGTTCCACTTTTGTGGAGAGATGTGTTATAAATAAACTGATGGATGGATGGACTGAAGTGAGGTGACACTAAAAAATAAATAAATAAAATAAATGAACATGGAAGTAACAGAACTTAGTATTGCAAATTATTGAGTGAACTACACCAGAAGATCCCTGTGTGGATCAGTGATCCTGTACTTTCCTGCCATCAATTTAATGGCTGATTCATTGTATGTAAAGGCTCTTAGAAATCTTTTCATTGTCAAGATCTTTTTTCACACCTTGAGATAGTGAGTAGGTGGTGATCTGCATTGCTAAGTCAGGTAAGAAATCCCACTCAGTTCAGGAACATAAATCATACATCTTTGAATCTTGGCGTAACAGTAGTATAATTCAGCAGCTAAAGTGTGGCATTTGACTTAGTCCTGAGAAGTGGCAGTTGATGACTTCCATGTCAGTGCTGCAGGTTTTAGACAGGACTTTAAAGCAGCTATCTAAGGGGGGTTGCAAACTGCCAGAAATAGTGCAAATTGAGTCCACTTTTAGGGTTAGGGTTAGGGAATCATGGGAACTGTATTTTATTGTGGCACTAGAGCTCTCTGACAGAGAAGGCTCAATGTCTCAGAAAAAAAACAGTTCCCATGATTCCCTAGCACTAACCCTAACCCTAAGAGTGGACTCAATTTGCACTATTTCTGGCAGTCTGCAACCCCCCTAAGGTAGGTTTAGCACCTTAGGCAGCTCTTTCAGTTCACTTTAGTGAAAACTTGGAATGAATTCAACACCCTATTAATCACCAGCCACTGCTGGTCCAGGATTGTGTTGTACCAGTAAAAGAAAAAAATAGACAAGAGGAATATTTAAATAATGACAAAACAGTGCAAGAAACAGGTTTCAACTGAAAAACAGAGCTGTGAAGACTGGGTGAGGGGAGCTGGCAACAGTAGAGGGGAAGAGTGTTTGTGGTTTTTTTATTTTGCTTTTTTCCTTGAAAATGGAAGATTTTTTTTAAAAGGATTGGTTTATGGATTGTTTTACCTATTCTTAATATACTGGCAAGAAAAAAGAGATTCAGGAAGTCCCTTGACCCCATGAACTGTTGTGTATTTCTAACACAAGTCTAGCTCCAGAGAAAGACAATCTGCTCTTATCCAATAATAGTTCCTTGAAGAGGGAAGCAAATCTTCCAGGTTCTTCCTTCTTCTCCAGATGGATGATAGGCTAACAAACTGGTACGTAAATGCCTTTGGTTAAGATATGTAGTATTCTGTCCAGTGGCATACATAGTATCTCTTATCTTTATGTTGTAATTGTTGCAGTTTAAAATGTGTTATATTTATGTGGTGCAGCAGATGATAAATCATTTGCCAGAGTTCTGTTAAATCAAGGCCCAAATCACAAATACTATTTAGCATCATTGGGAGAAATTAACATTGACATATCGCTCTGTTTCAAATCACCAGCTCAAATCCAGTTACCTGGCAAACCTGTAGGGGATATGTGTGAGAGAGGTGTGTCTTATATCAGTTACCATTATCGCAGGATACCTTGGTTACAATGAAGTCTACTGAAGCTTAACTATTATGATTAATGGAGCGTTCTATCTCATGAATGCAGTAGTTATCATTAAGACGTGTGCTGTGATATGATAAGCTTAATACTTGATAACTACAACTTCACCTGCTAGAAAGATTAAGCCCCAAGGAGAATTTCTGCTAGCAAACAACACAATAGCTGGAGTTTCATTCCTGTGTATTTCCTTGTTTGTTTGTTAACTGCCTTCATGTTGATCTCGACCCATGGTGACTCTATGGAT
>CM034710.1:119649478-119660387 GCA_020142125.1 Phrynosoma platyrhinos | reverse complement strand
TCAACACTCTTCTCCAGCACCACATTATCTCAAATGCATTGATTTTCTGTCACAGAATATTTTTAACAAGCCCACAACTTGTTTGTGCAAAAAGGTAAAATAAAATTTTCTCCAATTTTTTTCTGCCTCCTATATTTGTAGATAAAAATAATTGTAAAGTATGTGCATTTCTCTCTGTCTGTCTCTAAAAATCGCGCAAGTATGAGAAGAACTGAATCTTCAGCAACGTTCAAATGTTGTTTGCTTTGGGTAGTTCCTACAAAGAGGAATTCCTTTCATTGTTTTTTCTTTTTGAAAAACTTAATTATGTGTCATGATTTCCTTCCTCAAGGAACACTAGTATATCCCTTTTATCCTCATTAAAAACTATTAGGTGGGTTAAGTTGAGACATAATGTTTGGCCCCAAATCACTAGTAAGAAAGCTGAGCAGAGAATCTGAACTTGAACATCTCTTGTAAAGGTCCATCCTTGTTGACCAGGAATGGAAATTATGTGGCTCACATGCCACATGTGGCCCTAGCAAGAGTCCCATCAGGCCCACAGATCCCCACCATCCTATCCCCTGAAAAAGCTATTGAAGGATTGTCTCTTAATCTTCTTCTTGTTGGCACTCCAAAACATAAAAAAAAAAAAAAGTGTGTGTGTGAAAGTGCCAGTAAATGACCACGACTTCAGTTCTGGTCTGGAACTGGAAAATGGCTCCCTGACACTCTAAACATGCCCATCCCTCTAGATACCATACTTCACTTACTCTCCTTTCCTGCCTTGTAATAGGTAGCTTTTGGGGGATACGTCTCTGTGGACATAGTGTTATAGTATAGTGCATTAGCATATTTAACAGTGCATTCCTACAGAAATCAGATGTGTAGAATCTATGGATGAAGAATTCCCATATGAACACATGTCTAACACATGTTTTTACATTCTAGTATGCCAACTTAAAGGCTGGTATAGTTCCTTTCCTGTCTGGTGTACCTCCAGAAGAAGAAGGGAGTTCTGGCTCCTACATATAATCCAAAGTCCCTTTCTCTCTGTTCTGGAAGTGACATTAGCATTCACAATAGGCAAACATCCATTGGCAGACCTATGGTGCATCTATACTGTAGAATGCAGCTTGACACTACTTTAAGTGCTGTAACAACATCCCATGGAATCCTGGGATTTGTTGATTTACAAGATCTTTAGCCTTCTCTGCCAAAGAGTTCTGGTGCCTCACCAAACTACAAATCCCAGGATTCTGTGGGATGGAGCTGTGGCAGTTAAAGTAGTGTCAAACTGCATTATTTCTTCAGTGTAGATGCACTCCTACTTCTCTGTCCACAGAAAGGGAAGTCCACAAAAACCTGTAGTTTACCTGTTGCCCCATTTCAGTTTTCTTTTTAAAAAAATACTTTTATTATTGAAAGAGACTAACTAAAAACAGACAACACCAACAGCAAAGAAAGAAAAAAGAAAAAAAGAACAAGAAAAAAGAACAAGAAAAACAACATTACATAAACCATATGATGCATTCATCCTTTCTTACATTCTCCTCAGTCATCTTATAAAACTTCCCTGTTAGTGATACTTAGTGCTTAATCAATGTTCTCAAACTGTTGTTAATGTAAATATATGTTGTACAAATCCCATCTTATTTCATTGGATTATTGCCACGCAGGGGCTAGGAGAAGAAAAAAAAATAGTTCTATTATTTGTCGATTAATTAATCTGTTAATCCCTCAATCATAACTGTACCCCACTGTTTACTTATATATTCCATAACCTGTTCCCAACTTTGTATGAATTTCGCTAGTTTGGCATCTTTCATGAGACACGTCACATTATACAATTCAGCCATTTTTACTAGTTTTGTCAGCCAATAAAACTTGGCTTAAAGGATTGCATCTTCTGTGAATTTATTCCAGTTGTTCTATATTTATAATTATGCTTTTAAAAACTTTTAGGGGCTTTTGAAACAGAATTGTGAAAAGATGGGATAGAAATATTTTATATAACTAAACATGTAAGGACAGAAATAGATAACACATTAAGCTGAATATTTAATGTTGAACATGGAAAAAAACCAAAAATAATGACCACCGAGGACTTTCACAAGTTCAACCTAGAGAATGAAGAAATAGAAACAGTAAAAGAATTCCCATACTTGGGGTCAATCATTGATAGAAATGGGGACTGCAATCAGGAAATCAGAAGAAGATTAATAATGGGGAGGGTATAGCTATGAAAGAGCTATAAAAGATTCTAAAATGCAAAGATATAAAACTCAGAACAAAATTTAGAACCACACAAGCTATTGTATTCCCTATTACCATGTATGGATGTGAGAGCTTAAGAAAGGTGATAGGAAGAAAATCAATGCATTTGAGATAATGTGGTGCTGGAGAAGAGTACTGAGGATCCCATGGACAGCCAAAGGACAAACCAATGGGTCCTAGAGCAGATCAAACCAGAAACCTCCCTGGAAGCCAGGATGACCAAACTGAGGCTGTTGTACTTTGGCCACATCATGAGAAGGAAGGACTCATTGGAAAAGACAATAATGCTGGGGAAGTTGGAGCAATGTAGGTAGAGAGGAAGGCCACATGTCAGATGGATGGACTCTATTAAGGTCACAGGTATGAGGTTGCAGGAATTATTATTATTATTATTATTATTATTATTATTATTATTATTATTATTATTAAATAAGTATTAATACCCTGCTCTTCCACCAAAAGGCTATCAGAGTGGCTTATAAATGGTTAATTAGACATTTAGACATTCCCCTGCCCTCAGGTTTACAATCTAAAACCTGGTAATCTCTCATTTGGATTTCTGTACATGGGGCTACCTCTGTACCAAGTTCGGAAGCTTCAATTGATTTAAAATGCGGCAGCCAGATTGGTCACCGGAACATCTAGATCAGACCATATAACACCTATATTAAAATCTCTTCATTGGCTGCCGATTAGCTTCCGGGTGCAGTACAAAGTGTTGGTTATTACCTTTAAAGCCCTACATGGCTTGGGCCCAAGTTACTTGAAGGAACGCCTCTCCCCACACAATCCGCCCCGCGCTCTCAGAACATCTGGGAAGAATTTATTAGAACATCATAGAACCAAACTCAGCACGACATTCCAAAGATCATACATGGCCGCAGCTCCCATGTTATGGAATGGCCTACTTGAAGAGATTCGTCTCATTACTGCGCTAGATGCCTTTAAGAAGGCACTTAAGATGCCTTCTTTTACTACGCTAGATGCCTTTAAGAAGGCACGGAAGCTCCTCTTCCGGCAGACCTGTCCATCTGATCTTCTAGATTTCTAGATTCTGAAGATGATTGACTATTTTATTTTATTTTATTGTTACTTATTTTATTATATTATATTTTATGCTCTTATAATTTATTACTGTTGTTTGATTTTACTATTTTATTGTTTGTATTTTGCATATTGCATTCATTTAATTGTGTAATCCCGCCTCGATCCTTAGGGAGAGGCGGGAAATATAAATAAAAATTATTATTATTATTATTATTATTATTATTATTATTATTATTATTATTATCATGATGATGATGATGATGATGATGATGAAAAAGACAAGACACAAAAGGAGAAGGCAATGATGGTGGGGAAGGGGAATAAGTCCATCAAATCTTCTCTCCCTCAAAAGCCTGGACCAAAGCAGATGGACTGGAGGCAGGGCCTTCTTCTTCTTCAGGCTAGGCCTGATGGAGTTGGCCTGCGTTCTCTCCCTCCAGATGATTTGAGCAGAGCAGTGGAAGAGAGAGGAACTTGGACATGTCTAATCCATAGGGTTGCCATGAGTCAAGATGCAGTTAACAACAACAACAAATTGCATGAAGCAACAGATTGGTATTAACTCTGTACTTTGTGAACTACTGTGAGAATTTTTATTTGAAAGAGGTGTATCTGTAGATATTGTTGCTGCTGCTGTATACCTTGAAGTCATTTCTAACTTATGGTGACCCTAAGATCCTATCCTTTTGGCAAGATTTGTTCAGATGGGGTTTGTTCAGAGGACATTTCCTCTGAGGTTGAGAGAGTGTGACTTGCCCAAGGTCACCCAGTGGGTTTCTATGGTTGGACGGGGATTCAAAACCTTGTCTTTCAGTGTCCTAGTCAAAGATGCAGACCACTATGATATCTGTGCTTTGAATTCCTATTAAGGATTGCTGTGGAAGTCCAATCCATTTGCAGGTAATGTTCAGTACCTAAGGGACCTACAGTGAGCCCTTGGTATCTGCTGGAGTTTGGTTCTAGGATCCCCTGTGGGTACCATGGATACTCAAGACTCATTGAATACAACGGCATAGTAAAATGGTGTCCCTTATACAAAATAGCAAAATCAAAGTTTGCTTTTTCAAATATATATATATAATTCAATTTAATATTTCAAACCATGGATGGTTGAATTCATGGATAAAGAATCTCTGGATATGAAGAGTTGACTGTATACATTTTGGAACTGGGGCATCTAAAAGAATTTATTGTCCCATATGAACTTGCCTGGACTTTAACATGCCAAGGAAAGAGGCCTTTCTTCCTTGTCGACACCTGAAGCACATTGGGTCATGTTTCATATCTGTTCTAAGCCATGGAACTCTTATTGCCAAGGATGCCCTTCTCTGATTCTAGTAATGATCTCAACATACCTAGTATTTGTGTAGACTTCTTGTTTAAAACAACAACAGAGAAGTAGTCTGAGCTAACCTTACATAACCATCATGCTTGAGTAGAATGGTACTGCTGTGCACTGTGTACTGACAATACTTATAGCACAATCTGTGAATAAACCTGGCATGTATTCCAAGTTTACTTTGACATGGTTTATAAGTTAAAGATAGTATAGGAAAGTGGAAAAGGTGCTGTTGTTGGAAAATGAATCCAAGACAAGTTTGAAAGAAACAGAAGTAGCTGGTGGACTGAGCCATGGGCACATCTTTCCAAAATTGTGGGGAAAGTATTTCCTGTTTGGTCCCTGAGACAACCATTGCAAGAAAAGAAAAAAAGAAAACTATTTTTAATGGATGCTTTGCTGAATTTATGAAGCACCTCAGATTTCCCCTACTGTTACTTCTCTAAATATATCTCAAAGTGATGTGTAAATATTAATTTAGCGCCTTTTCAAACTATTCATCTTTGCATTGTCTCTGTAATACATAAATGTCAAATAGAAAAATTGAATTAAATACACAGACTTCAGGGACTGTTTTTGTCACTTTTGTAAATGTGCTCCATGATGTGAACTTTAGAACCATTCATTTTGATTTTTGTTTTCAACAAAGGCAGCAAAATATTTTTCTTTTTTGTTGCGATACTCTAAACCAGGGGTAGGCAACCTTTCCCCTTTAAGGGCTGAAGGACTTCAGCTCCCAGAAACCTCAGCCATGTTGGCCAATAGTCCCATGTTGGCCAATAGCTCCTGGGATTCTGGGAGCTGAAGTCCTTCGGCCCTTAAAGGGGAAAGGTTGCCTACCCCTGCTCTAAACTGTATGGATGCTTTAAGTCTCATGGAAAGGATGGGGACAAGGGGCTTCTGATTATAGTTGTTCTCCATCAGTTTGGTTGCACCCGGTAATAAAATTTCAGCTGTAAGAAGTACCCTGCATTAGTGCACAATTTGGACAGAGAATGAGTGGAGGTGGGGTAGGAGTAACTGTGTGAATATGTGCTTTCAAGTTACTGGTTGTCTTATGGTGGGCCCATGAGTTTAATAGGGTTTTTAAAGGCAAGAAATACTCAGAGGTGGTTTTGCCAGTTCCTTCCTCTGAAATATAGTCTATAACACCTGGCATTCATTGGCTGTCTCCCATCCAAGTGCTAACCAGGGCTGACCTTGCTTGGCTTCCAAAATCAGATGGGATCTGATGCTTTTAGGCCTAACCTAAAGGGAAAGCTCAAATTAGAAACTTCTGCAATGGAGAACATTGTGTTATCTAAAGAAGGTCAAATATGTGAAAGAAACTGATGATAGAAATTATTGAAACTCCCTAAAGTTTGTGAGAAGAAACGGGAAATTCAGCCATTCATATCTCAGAATCTTGCTTTATTTGTTTGTTTGTTTAGGTGATTTGCTTTATTATGTTCCTGCTTCTGGGTTTAATAAAATTTCAGGCAAAATTCTCTACTCAAGTATGAGAGTATATAATCTATTTGGGATGCAACTACGAGGTGTGGGGGCACACGTTTTAAGCATCTACAAATTACATCCCCTCCACTACACTGGAGGTCACTATTCCTTCTCCACACAGAAGGAACAGCACATTTGAAAAAAATAATTTTTATTTTATTCTTGTCTAACTTCATTTTACTAAAGTGAAAACATGTTTTAGGAGAAATGTGAAACCCTTCTTCTAATTGGAGGCAAGTGACTGTTTACTACATGTTAAGTGTCGTCACTCAGATAAGGATGGATCAGATATGATATTTGGAGAGACAGGGTAATAATGCCTTCAGGGAAGATTAATGATATGAGAGGTTAATTGAGACCAAATGGCTGCTTTTAAAATAAGGAGGAAAGGCAGCAGCTTGATGATATGCTTAGATAAATAGCAGAACTTAACTGCTGAGAAACAGAATCTATCTTTGTATGGAGGGTTGCCATAGATAGAACAACTTTGGGTCTTTACAGACTGCCAGAAATAGTGTAACTTGAAGCCACTTGCCCTGGCTCAGTGCTAGGGAATCATGGGAACTGTAGTTTATTGTGGCACCAGAGCTCTCTGACAGAGAAGGCTCAATGTCCCAGAAAAAAATACTATCCTAGCTCTGAGCCAGGATAGTTAAAGTGGCCTCAAGCTGCATTATTTCTGCAGTCTGTAAAGGCCCTTAGTCCCCCATTGTGAACATAGAGGCTGCCTGTGGGAGAAAAAGTGTACATGATCTCTAGGCTGTATATCTTAATTCAGTAGTGGGGAACCTTTGGCTTCTGGCCCAAATATGGCCCATTAGTCTTACCTGAGGCCTTTTTCCCTTAATGTTTCATTGTCTAAGATACAATGTTGCTGTTATGAGATTTACAGGAAAACCAAGCTAAGACTAGCTTTACACATTTTGGAGCTTTCTCCAAACTTTGTGTGCTTCTGCAAGGTATGTCTGTCAAGGAGAATCACTGGGGGTGGAAAGGAAATATCTGTACATTGAAAAGACCATTGGAGACCAATAATCAGCAAATGGTTAGATAGAACCTGGAAATTGACATTGGTAGAGAAACTGCAGCAACTATAGGACTATAGCATTAATATCCCACACAAGCAAAATTATGCTCAAAATTATGCAGTATAGACTCTAATCATATATGGAGAGAGGAATCCTTGAGGTGTGAGTGGGATTAAGAAAAGGAAGAGGCATGAGGGGGTCACATTGCAAACATATGATGGCTAATGGAGCGCACCAAGGAATTCCAGAAGAAAATTCAGCAGGTGCTTTATAGATTATAGCAAAGCCTTTGACTGCATAGATCACAAAAAACTATGGAACACTCTTAAAGACATGGGAGTGCCATTACATTTGATAGTCCTGATGAGGAATCTGTACTTGGGACAAAGGCTGCTGTTAGAACAGAATATGGAGAAAAAGGGGTCAGACAAGGCTGCATTCTATCACTGTATATGCAGAAAATATTGTAAGGAAAGCTGACTTGGACACAGAAGAAGGAGAAGTAAAGACAGGAGGAAGGAACATCAACTATCTAAGACAGGGACCGGCATCCTACAGCCCGGGGGCCGGTTTAGGCCCCGGTCCCTCGACTTACTGGCCCAGGCTGAAGGTTGCCACCACCGCGCACTGCCGCTGCCACCACGCACCGCCGCGGCGGCACGTTTTTGCTGCTCTGCGGCCGCGCTTGCCGCTACCGCCAATTTGGAAATCAAAATGGCAGTCGCGACGCGTTTGCCCATGCACAGTACTCTTGCGCATGCGCAAACGCATCGCGGCTGCCATTTTGATTTCCAAAATGGCAGCCGTGACATGTGCCACGGTGGCTGCATGAGCAGGGGATTGTGCGCACGCGCGTGAGTGCACGCGCTGCCATTCTGCCCCCCTCAGCCCAGCCGAGACCTGGGCTACGGGACACCGGCCCAGGTCTCAGAAAGGTTGCCTACCCCTGATCTAAGATATCCACATGACACCATACTGCTAGCAGAAAACATCGAAGACTTGGAACAATTACTAAGAAATGTCAAAGAAGAAAGTGCAAATGCAGGCTTATTGCTGAACATAAAATCAAAACAAAAATAATGACCATGGAGATTTACATAAGTTCAACTGAAATAATGAGGAAATCGAAAGAGTTGCTGTACCTTGGATTAAACCAGCGGTTCTCAAATAGTGGGGCGGGCCCCCCAGAGGGGGCACGAGGCTCCGTAAAGGGGGGCCCGTTACGGCTGGAGAGAGGGAGATTGTCCCAGCGCAGCCCAGTAGCAGCCCGACGTGCTCTATCCTGATTGGTCAAACCCACCCATGTGACTATTTACAGTCGCGCAGGGGGGGCGCGAAATGTTTTCTTCTTTCCTAGGGGGGGCGTGACAGAAAATAATGAAGAAGCACTGGATTAAACATTGAGAAAAATAGAGATTGCAGTCAAGAAATCAGAAGAAGACTAGGAATTGGAAAGACAGCTATGAAGAACTAGACAAGATCAAAAAGTGTAAAGATATACAACAGAGCACTAAAGCTAGAATCATCCAAGCCATTATATTCCCCATCACTATGTGTGAATGTGACAGTTGGATAGTGAAGAAGCTGACAAAAGTAATTAACTCATTTGAGATGTGGTGCTGGAGAAGTGCTGGAGAAGAGAAGAGTGCTGGAGAACAGTCAGGGCATTCTTCATATTTAGTTGAAATCCTCTCTTCTGGCAATTTGAACTTTTTGGTTCAAGATTCAGCTTTTTGGAATACTGTACCAGAAAAGAAATCTCAATACCAGTTTCCAGATGCATTTCTCTCTTGTGGTCTTCCATTAAAGTCGCAAATAGTGGATTAAGAACTACACAGTATGATAGGACAGTTCAGGCTTATACAAACAATGAGTTTTGGGTGTTTAGTCCCCCTCCCCCTCCAGCTCAGTTGCTTTGCAAACAAATCTTTTCTCCAAAAGCAGAGATTGAAAATAAATAAAGGGATCAAAGGTTTGCTGGAAACAGAAGCTTTTCATATTGAGAATTCTAGCTCAAGATTATAAGAGCAATATGGGTGTATGTGATTCCCCCCTTTTTTCCTTTAATGTTTTCTTCTGTTATCCATTCATGCTGGATATAACTTTGTTCTCAAAGTGTTGTTTAAATACTCTTTATACATCTCCTTTGGAACTCATTTTGGGTTGAATGTTGATTAGGAATCAAAAAGCAAAGGAACATCGGTATTGACTTTGGCCAAATGGCTGGTCTTTAAGCATCTAAGTTTAAATACAATTGTTCAGTATACCTCATTTAACTTTATTTTTTTAATGTTTAGTTTAGTTATTATTTATTGCCAGCCATTTACATCATATTGAGGATTCTGTGGAGCTCTAGATATTCTTAGACTATACCGTCTACAACTCCTGTTGGCCATTGGTTGGTGGTCAATATAGTGAACTAATGTACATTCCTTTACTATGGAACGAAAAATATCTTCCACAAGGTGCTTACAAAGATAGCAGAAAGGGGAAAATGGCAAGTGTTGCATGAATTGAAGATAAAGGCAAACAGGGGAAGAATATGTAGTTATTTTAATTACATATATTAGGCTTAGTTTAGCGCAGGGGTCGGCAACCTTTGTTGCCGGGGGGCCGGGAGGGGGGGGGAAATGGCATTGGGCCTTCCAAAATGGCATTTGCAGGAGCCATTTTGGAAGGCCCCACGGTGCATGATGCGGCCATCATTTTGGAAGCCCCCCCTACGCCTGCGCCGGGCGAATACGGCCAGTGCAGGCACGAGGGGGGCTTCCCTGGGCCTTGGAAAGCCCCCCCCGTGCCTACAGCGGGCGAATTCGCCCGGCGCAGCCACAGTGTGGCCTTCCTAAGGCCTAACGGCAGCTGCACATCTGCCATGGGGCCTTCCAAAATGGCGCCCGCTGCCATGTGCATACGCACACTCGTGCATGGGGCTGTGCACACGGGGCGGTGGGGGGACCTGCCACGGGCCGGTCGCAAGGCCTCCGCGGGCCACACCTGGCCCACAGGCCGTAGGTTGCCAACACCTGGTTTAGCGATTTAACAACCATAGCTGCCCTCCATTAAGGAGCTTGTCGCATGGGGTAAAAAAGCCGGCTTACCTTTTCTGGTTTCAATTCTCTTCCAGCATGCAGCCAGGTACTATCATATGTAAATTGCCACTGAATACAGCCTGGATAAACCGTAGCTCCAAGCGGCGCTCAGTGTCCATTTTTCGAAAATGCAAGCTTCCGACTTTGAAAATTGGCCAGCTGAGCCACAGTTTATCTGGGATGTATCCGGCTGGTGGATTCAGCACCAATTTACATATGATAGTTCTGCATCCTGGAAGAGAACTGAAGTCAGAAAAGGTAAGCCAGCTTTTTTACTGCATGCGATAAGCTCCCAAGTCTAGTTTTGTCTAAAAGGAAAAGAAAGTGTGTGTGTGTGTGTGTGTGTGACTACTTGAAAGTACACAACAACAAATACACACACACATATACATATACACACATACATGTTTTACCCTGCCTTGAGCGAGGTGGGAAAGAAATAAAATTTGTGGTGGTGATGATGATGATGTTTGTTGTTGTTGTTGTTGTTGTTGTGTATATCTTCAAGTAGTTACTGGCTTTTGGTGACCCAAAGGCCATTCTATCATGGGGCTTTCTGGGGCTGAGAATGTGTGGCGTGCCCAAGGTCACCCAGTGGGTTTCCATGGGCACACAGGAAATTTAACCCTGATCTCTTGAAGAGTCAGCATGGTATA
>CM034710.1:119630467-119649378 GCA_020142125.1 Phrynosoma platyrhinos | reverse complement strand
CAGCCTCAGAGGATGGCAGTGGCAAATCCCCTCTGAAGAAACTTGCCAGGAAAACTCCATGATAGGTTCACATTAATATAGTATTTGTGCTTTGCCAGTTTTGTCAGACATCTATAATATTAAGTGGGTTTCTTAAAAAGACATTTAGTGACAGGTGTGATTAATGCAGTTACATCTTGCTGTATGACAAGGTGCAGTTTGTTGCCAGGTGTCTGTACTGAGTATTGAATAAAAGATAAATATGCAGTTACTTACAGAGGAAGGTGAATGCGGAAGGAATATACAGACTGAGCTTGCCCTCTGCTGGTTTGCCAAGTTAATATTCTGCCATAATGACCAATTTCTTTTATACATGAATATGTTATATATTTGTTTAAACCCTTTTATTAATAACTGTGCTAAAAGGAGTGGAATGTGAACATTTTTGTTTATAGATGACTCTACTATGAAGGTTTTCTTTAACAGGGCTGCTGTATTATCTCCTGTAGAAGTCTCTGGTATAAACTGTTAGTTGTGCAAACATACTACTTTGTGTTAACAGAGCTCAGATGTGTAGAATGGAATCATAAACCATTTTGTCATGAAATGTGAATATGGTATCATTTTCATGATGAAGATAAAACTGAGGTAAACAGGTATGTTAATTTGTTCATAAAGTTTACTCATACCTAATTGATTCCCCCCAAGCATTAATAGTTTCAAATATGTTCTAATATTAGCAAGTAGCAATAGCAAGTACATTTCTACACTGCTTACTGATGTACTAGTGGTTTACAAAGTGTAAACTAATTGCCCCCAACAAGCTGGGTATTTATTTTAGTGGCCAATAGAAGGATGCCAAACTTAGTCGACTATGAGTCCCTGGCTGGTATTGAACTCACAACCTTGTGGTTAGTGAGTGAGTGAGTGAGTGGCTGCAGTACAGGCATTTAACCACTGAGCCACCAGGGCTCCCTATTAAAAGGCTGGTTGAAAAATGGTCAGGTATTGGATGTAAAATGACATGTGCAGTTTAGCAATATTCAGACAACGTTAGTGGATTTTCAACTGGAACCCCTTCTCAGCCAAGATGTACAACAGACATGCATCTCCTTGAGACAAACATCACAAATAATATTATGCTGTTTGGGGGTTGTTGTTGTTGTTTTGGAAAAGCAGCATAATCATGAATTATTAATCTACAATTTTGGGGAATTTGACCTCTACAAGGGGCAGGTCAGCAGCAAACATGTAAAGTGAAGACACAATTCACATATATTCAGTTCTCATTTTACTTCAGAGGTAACTCAGGTACAAGACCCATTGTCTGTGTTCACCTGATTCAGGCCTCGATAGACTGATCCATATTTTCATTTCTCTGAACTACATAGAGAAAAAGTATGTCTAGAAAATAATAAGTTTTTTTTAAAAAAAGTAACACTATTTCTTCACATGTTTTCTGTAAAGAATAAAGAAAAAAACCCTGATATGATATTGCTAGTTGTTGTGGTAGGATTGCATGTTGACATGAGGCAAGATGCCATGCTGATGGTAGCAGTACTTTTGGTGATGTCTCACAAGTCAAAATTCATCCAGAAGGGGGAAATAGTCTCTGGAAGTGTTGATAACTTCCTGTTATTTTTATTTTCGGATTTCACCTGCATAATCCCAAATTTCCATTAATCTTGAAATATCCCAGGTTTCCCTCCCCACTCCCATGTTCTTTGTCTTCACCTTGCCAGTGATCATGTGTCAGATCTAAAATCATAGAAGCATAGAGTTGGAAGAGACCACAAGAGCCATTCAGTCCAACTCTATTCTGCCATGCAGGACTACACAATCAAAGCACCCCGGCAGATGGCCATCCAGCATCTGTTTAACAACCATCAAAAAAGTAGACTCCACCAGTCTCTGAGGCAGAGTATTCCACTATGAAACAGCTCTTACCATCAGGAAGTCTTTCGTAACGTTGAAGTAGAATCTCTTTTCTTGCATCTTGAATCCATTGCTCTGTATCTAGTCTCTCAAGCAGCAGAAAACTAGCAGGCTCCATCCCTTCAAATATTGAAACAGGGCTATCATATCACTCCTTAACCTTTTCTACTCCAGGCTAAGGAGAAGGGTCTATTAAGGTCTATTAAAGGTCTCTTCTCCAGGCTAAACATACCTAGCTCCCTCTGTCTCTCCTCATAGTGTATGGTTTCCAGACCTTTCACCATTTTGGTTGCCTTTCTCTGAACATGCTCCAGTTTGTCAACATCCTTCTCGAAGTGGACACAATACTCTGAACTGGACACAATACTCCTGGTGAGGTCTGACCAAAGCACAATAAAGTGGCAATATTACTTCCCTCAGTTTAGCCACTGTACTCCTATTAATGCAGCCTACAATTGCATTGGCTTTTCTAGCTGCCACAACACACTGCTGCTGACTCATATTCAGCCTATGGTCCACTAAGGGCCTCGGCAGACGGAGGCCCCGGAGACGCCGCCGGACGGAGCGCCGCGGCACTGCAGCCTCTGCACCCCGGCGCTCCTGCGGCGTCCCTGGAAGGAGCACTAAATCAGCACTCCTTCCATAAGACAGGGAAAGTGCGCCCTAAAAGCGTAGGGCGCACTTTCCCTGTCTTTTCCACCGCAGTGTGTGAGGACGCTGCGGCGGGAGGTCATCCCTGGAGCGCCGGCCGTGCGGAGGGCCGGTGGCTCCGAGGACGACCTCAGGGAGAGGAAGGAGCGCTGCGCGTGCGGCTGCTCTTCCTCTTCCTGGCCTCAGAGACGGCTCAATAAGCTGTCTGCCGAGGCCCTAAGACTCCTAGATACCTTCCACATGTACTGCCGTCAAGCCAGCTGTCACCCATCCTATATCTGTGCATTTCATTTTTACTGTCCAAATGTAGTATCTTACATTTCTCCCTTTGGAAATTCATTTTATTTTGCTCCAGTTTTCTAATCTGTTAAGGTCATTTTGAATTCTGATCCTGTCCTCTGGTGTATTAGTTAGTCCTCCTAATTTAATGGCATCTGAAAATTTGATAAGCATGCCCTCTATTCCATCATCCAAGTCATTGATAATATGTGGAATATCTCTGAGCCTAAGGCAGAACCCTGTAGCACTCCACTAGTCTCTTCTCTCCAGGATGAAAAGGAGCCATTGATTGAGTACCCTTTGGGTTTAGTCTGTCACATTGTCTAGCATTGTCTAACTGTCTCATTGTCTAGCAACATTTCAAAATTGATTTTCACCATTGAAATTGGTGAACTTGATTTCAACTGAGCCTTCATAATTTTTGTTATTTTGGAGTTACAGTCACAGTTTAAAGTACTTTTGCAGTATTACCCTAGCTAAAACATTAGGATCACTTTGTTTTAGTATAAACATTCTGTTTTTCCTTGCTTGATCTCTGTTGAATCTGTGTCCTAAAAGCAGTAGTTGTGTTTACTTGTGACAGCCATTGTACTAGTTGCAGGATGCTGCATACAGACAGAGAAGTAGAGATTTATTTGAATTTGAAAATCAACCAAAGTAGAGCTACAGTTGATTTTGGAATAATTTAAACTGATTTGGGAAGCAGACATGAAAAATTCTAGGGAAGGCTGGAAGTTCCCAGGAAATACTTCAGGATGAAGAAAATTTCATGTGGATCTCCAAAATAAAATCTGTCTGTGTGGGAACAAAATGTGAGACTTTGAGTGACTTTTCTCTCATCTGGAGAGACTCTCAGTCAGACTTTTGCAGAAGAGTCATACTAAATGTGCTAAACATCTCAGCATGATGAAGGGAAGCTATACATAACTCTTTCTGAGATCCTTAGACACCAAATATATTTTCCAAAAACATTTTTGGCCAAAACTTCTCCACATGCCCCCATTTTAGGTCCTAAAGAAGCCTTTTTAAAAAAAAGAATGACAAAGGGCCAATGGACAAAGGGCTGGCCTGGGGGTAGAGGTGGGGTGGGGCAGCAGCATGCCAGCTGCCCTGACTCCACCCCGATGCTGTCCTGACGCCGTGCACCTGTCTGCACGGTGCGCGGAGTCAGGATGGCCTCTTGGCGCAGTGTGCACACACACTGCACTAAAAGGGCGCAAAAGAGCTGTGGTGGCAGTGGTTCTAAGGGTGGCCTTTTGTTGCCCCCCAAAAGAGTGGCATTTTACCGCTCTATTTGGGACAGCAAAAAGGAGGATCAGGGCCATAGTATGTGGTTGCCACAGCCCCAATCCGCCGCTCTCAGGATGTGCTCCCAGGGCCTTCTGTGCCGCCACCTTTGGGCTGTCTGCATTGATCCAAAGTCAAACAGAAGTTGATTTCCACTTGCCTTTCTGTTTTTAAATAGGCTTCAGGAGCCCACAAATGTGGTGAAAGTGTCCCATACAACTCTGGGGTGTATGAAGGAAGCCATTTAGGGAGATTTTAAAAGTGAAAAAAATATATGGATGGGTTTGCCAAAATTCCATGGAGGGAAAAGGTACTCCCAAATCCTGGCAACTCCCCATTCCCAATTCTACAGCAGTGTTGCTAAAACAACTGAATGCATGGATAACAGGCTTGTATACATACACTTGGAATGGAACCAACTTTGCTATCCTTACAGTGTCTTATGATAAGATGTTGTAATCAGTTCCATTTCCCCATTTATCCATTATGTCATTCATAATCTTCATTATGATGCTTTTATCATAGTTTGGAACAACGCACATTTTGACAATGGAAATCTGTGCTTCCTTTAATAAATCCTATGATGCTAGTCCTTACTGTGTGACATACCTTACAATTGCCACTGTATTGCATATATGTTAATATAGACAATAGCTGCCCCTCTTCTGTGTCCTTTCTGTCCTTTGCCCCTCTGTTCTGAGTGAGGACTGGTGAATCTCTGTACAAGCACTTTGCTAAATCTGTGCATACCTTTTTACACAGATCCACCAAACCATTTTAAATTGCTTCTTGCAAGATACAGGCATTTATCATTTAAAGGAATATTTAAAAGGCAGGAAAAGGATGTGAATTGTCTTGTGTACTATGTCAGTACCAAATGTAGCATTGCCTGTTTTGCAGCAGTGCAGTATTCTGAGGGCCAAATTAGATGTTAGATTAGGTCTCTGACATACCTCATGGTGGTTACGTTCCTTTTCAATTTAAAAAATGCAGCCATATAGGGATTCCTCTCTCCAGTGCCTTTTCCTGCTTCTGTGCTTTTTACCTCTGAAGCGATTATTTATTCAGTGGTTCAACATACAGTTAACTCTTTGAAATTTGTAACAGTTTACCCCACAGAACAAACAGCAGATTTTTGGAGAAAAATATTCTTCAAGAAAACAATATAACATCCCAAATCCACCAAACTGTGATATGTTTATGGGACCAACCAAAATGGACAAAATACATGTTGCAAACTTTCATAGCTCCACTGGCTTCTTCAACAGGTAAAGGTTTTAAAAATCATACAGGACAAAGAAAAATAGGGCAATGTTAGTCACAAGCCTGCATTTTGTCAAGATGTTGCTACTGTTGTTGTAAAAGTGTGGAGAGTTATCCAAGCAGGCAGGCCACTCTTCCCTCCAGCCATGTGGGCTCATTGATTTGTGGATTTTGGATGTTACTGTATTTTGCTATATGTATTTTGCTGTATGGCCAACAGGGGTACCCCCAGGATATGTCTTCAAGAAAGCAGTTAACCTTCCCCACTTATATGCCAAGTCCCTTCTCTCTTATAATTGTATTAATGTTTGCAAAAACGGTGAATGAAAAGTTTTGGACAGCGAACATAGCTTGCTTGTATTCTCTTTTGTGAACTGCCCTGAAGATATCCTAAGAAATTAATCCAGCAAACTCATGCTTGCTGTCCAAATGTGGTGACAAATGCCCTGGTAATGGGAAAATAGTGGGCAGGAACCAAAAAAAGCAAGGATTTTTTGGGGGGGGGAGGCAGGGAGAATTATCCCTGTTTATATAATTATCTCATTTTGTTGAGAGGGGCTGCACTGATATAAATGTCCAACCAGCAAAAATGTTACAGAGAAATTCTGATATTTCAGTGGAAACTATAAAGAAATCCTTCACAATTTGACACCATTGTGTAGTATACATAAGGCAGGCACTATACCTTCTGGACTAGTGTCTGGCTGAGCATGATTGTGAATTGGCAGACGTTAAATCTGCAAAGATGTTAGATAATATCACAGCAGAAGTGGAAATGCTTGGAATTGCAAAAACAATGCTGTACTGAATTTTGCAGTCTTCAAACACAGTCTTCCAAGAGAAAAGTACGCTTTGTTCACTGTCTTGAAATTATTATTATTTTTAAAGGGTATGTTGCTTAACTTAATGAACATCCCATGATGAAATAACAGGTTGTATTAATGGTGACTATCTTCAGGATGTTTTAAAGATCACAGTCACAAAGTATATTGTGTCCTAAGAAAGAAAAAAGTATGCTGCTGACCTCACTTTTTGTTCGTTATACTCCAGGCACACATAATAATAATATAATAATAAAATTTATTTATACCCCGCTTAAATGAAGACAATCTAATCGGCTTACATTAGTTTAAAACCCCATACAACAAATACCCCAACCCACCCCCTTAAAACAGTATTAAATAACAAGATAATTAAAACAGGAATATAAACATTCCAACACAAATAAAACAAACATAAAAAATAAAAATGAAAAATAAAAATGTCCTGATTAGACTCAACTGCGCTCCCCATCCATCAGCAATTGATGGGGCCACGGGGGGAGCGCAGGGCAAAGGGCAAAGAGCCCATGGAGAGATAAGACAGTTGTTTAAAGCTGAGAAATCTGAGGGTAAAGGCTGCAATTTCTTTTCTGGTCCTATAAGTCTGAGAGCAGATGTTTCACAACTATTCAGTGCTTTTGCTACAGGGAAAAGCCACTGAACATAATTTAAGCTATCTGCTCTCTGCCCATGGTGCTGAATGTATCCAGCCACAGGCTAGCGTTTTCTCTCATTTTTCTTTGTATAGCATTTACTTAAATCGTAGGGAAACATGCTCCCCCCCCCACACACACATTCTTGGATGGGAACAACTGTTAACCCTGTTGTGCTTACCAAACTTTCCAGTTCTTAATTGAAATTTTCTAATTAAATTAATAGGGTTTTTTCCCCCAAACATTGTGTACCATTTTTTAAAATGTAAAAACTCTTCCTCTGTGTTTTTATGCAAACAAATGGATGTATGGAAAGGCAAAAAATTAAAATCTAAGCAAGAGTTTGTACATTGTTTATTTCTCTGACGTTTTATAAAACATGTTTTGATAGTAGATTGAGGAGGAGATACATAGCTGAGTGGAGATTTAGACCAAGCAGAGGTTGGAATGTTAAGTTTAAAGATGAATTCATTAATGTTAGCCATTAGAAATTGAGAATTTGTTGTCTTTAATGGTAAAATTGTACTTGTTTTTGTTAAATTAACACCAGTTAAATAGCTAGTTTAATTTAAAGAACAGGACATGGGGATTGTAGAGAATGGCACTGAAGATGTCATTATTGAGTTATTGGAGCTCATCTTGTTATTGGATCCCTCTTTTTTCATTTTAAAGTTGCCTTCACCCAGCCTAATTCTCTCCTCCCCCGTCCCCACAATGGATTGTTGTCTGGGGATGATGGGAGTCCAACACATCTGGAAACACTCAGCTTAAAAAGGCTTTCTTAAAGCATGGGATTTCATATTACAACCTGTTCAGTTACAGTTCGTCACTGATCTGCATCTCTTTACCTCCTTTCCACCCACTGCCAAGATGTGCACTTGTTCGTTCACCATTCAAATATCCTGTTTGTTAAAGATTAAATAAGGATTCTGTTAAAGGTTTATAAGGAATGATGTGATTATTTCAGTAGAAGATACTGATCAATTACCAGTGGAGTATAAGGTGGCTGACTATTAAAATCACATGGTAAATCAAGGCTACAGAACTTTTAAATTTCTTGAGTACATTTGAGCATATACAAAGCACTTTTCTCTGCTTTGCTAAATTTGGAATATAAGTGGGGAAATATCCATGGCCAATCCATGGGTATTGGCCATATAGCAAAATACACTCTGCTTCCTACTCCCAATCAAGAAGTGTGGCCTAAAGATCAGTGGTAGGGTATGTGTTTTACAGGCAGCATCAAGAGATAACACCTCCAGTTCCAAAAGCTCAAATAACGAATAAACCCACTATTATCTGCACTGGTCTTGGGACCATCTGTGATCCCAAGTTGGTATTGCCAACTGCTTTTTGATCTGGTCTTTTGGATCAGAGCGCAGGCTAGATGCTGCTTCCAAGGCGCAGCTTTGGGGGCATGTGTCTTCTAAATGCCACACCTCCAAAGTGGCTAGAAGCCGCTTCTTTTGGCCTGTATGTTACAGACCAGAGGATCATGTGATGCATTTTCCCTAATCCTCCCCCTTTTCTCCTCGGTGATTTTTTTTTCTTGCAGTCCTACATCATTTAGTGGTGCATTCTCTTCCAAATTTTATCACTGCCCTCAGCTAAGCTATAATTCTCAGAAATATTATCTGATTGTAACATCCTTAGTACAACACTATGGACTACCAAAATTTCTAATGTTATTTCTTTGCATCAGCAATCAGTCCAGTGGTGCTATATCCATATTTTGGGTACACAACACCCTGGAAAAAGCATTAAGAATGTTTGGTTTGTTCCAACAGACTCCATCTTAAGGTAACTCTTGGTTAGATATGCATCTTCACTATTCAGTCCAGTGTTAAATCAATGATCTGAAATAATGGAATCTAACTGGTAATGCATTTTTTTTAAAGTAAGTGCAAGGCAGATGCTTGTCCCCCTGAAATTTCTAAAACTATGTCCTTGTTGCCATAGAATCATAGAGTTGGAAGAGACCACAAGGGCCATCCAGTCCAACCCCCTGCCATGCAAGAATTCACAATCAAAGCACCCCCCACAGATGGCCATCTAGCCTCTGTTTAAAGACTTCCAAAGAAGGAGACTCCACCACTCTCCAAGGGAGTCTGTTCCTATGTCACACAGCTCTTACTGTCAAGAGGTTCCTCCTAATATTTAGATGGAATCTCTTTTCCTGTAGCTTCCATCCATTGTTCTGGGTCCTATTCTCTGGAGCAGCAAAAAACAAGCTTGCTCCATCCTCAATATGATACCCTTTCAAATACTTATACAGGTCAATCATATCACCACTTAACCATCTCTTCTCTAGGCTAAACATAGCCAGCTCCTTAAGTCTCTCCTCATAAGGTGTGATTTCCAGACCCTTCACCATTTTTATCGTCCTCTTCTGGACATCCTTTTTGAGTTGTGGTACCCAGAACTGGATAGAGTGTTCCAGGTGAGGCTTGACCAAAACAGAATAGAATAGCACTATTACTCCCTTGATCTAGGCACTATATTTCTATTGATGCAGCCTAGAATTGCATTGGCCTTTTTAATTACTGCATCACACTGTTGACTCATCTTAAACTTGTCAATCTACAAGGTGGCTTATAATTCATTCATTAATACAATATAGTCCAGGGGTAGGCAACCTTTCCCCTTTAAGGGCCGAGGGACTTCAGCTCCCAGAAGCCTCAGCCATGTTGGCCAATAGTCCCATGTTGGCCAATAGCTCCTGGGATTCTGGGAGCTGAAGTCCCTCGGCCCTTAAAGGGGAAAGGTTGCCTACCCCTGATATAGTCCATCATAAAAACAAATATTCAGCAGCAAAAAAATCAAGTAAAAATCAAAGATCTGCTATTTAAAAAATGAACACCCTGAAGAATACTAGGACTCTCTGCATATCAGCTTGAATAACTAGATGACAATTGCTTCTGGTGTTGATGATAGTATTATTGAGACAGCCTTACATTTACTAGCCTGGACTATCTGAAGGGAGGTGTCTCCTGACCATGGAATGATATCTAGGAGAAAGCATTATTTCAACTTACCATTATTTACCATTATTACCATTATTTCAACTTAAATGTATCTTATGCATAAGTTAAGGGCAGGTTTTGAGGCCAAAATTATGGATTTTGATATAACCCGTGGATAAGTCAAGGGTACAATTTAGGGGTATGTAACAAAAGATGAAAAGGATGAAGCAAAGGAAAACAATGCCAAAGAACTTACAAAATTCCAGCAGACATAATTATGCTCACACTAAAGGGCGGATGGATGAGAAAGTAGAAGGGAAGCAGTGTTTCGAGGACAGAGGATAGTTCATTGTTTTATAAGAGTTAAGGTACAGTACTTACATTGTCCCATGGACATGTTAGCTCAGATTTTTGGGGTTAGTTTTTTGACAAAAATGTCTAGACATATACATGAGTACACTCTCCCTTCTTCACATTTGCGGCTTTGACTTTTGCAGATTTTATTAATATTTTCTCTCTAGAATATTTGGTCCTCCAGCACAATTCTATGGTTAACTTTAACCAAAAGTCGCACTGAAGGACCTAGAGCAGGGGTAGGCAACCTTTCCCCTTTAAGGGCCTAAGAACTTCAGCTCCCAGAAGCCTCAGCCATGTTGGCCAATAGTTCCTGGGATTCTGGGAGCTGAAGTCCCTCGGCCCTTAAAGGGAAAGGTTGCCTACCCCTGACCTAGAGATTCCTAGAGAAAACACTCCACTAGACATATGAAGCTCCTCCAGTGCAATTCTGTGGTCAATGACTGGCAGATGCTGACCACAGAATTGCACTGGAGGACCTAGAGATTCCTAGAGAGCTGTTCTCTCAGGTAAAAAACATAGGGCCTTTGCAGACTGCCAGAAATAGTGCAAACTGAGTCCACTTTAAGGGTTAGGATTAGTGCTAGGGAATCATGGGAATTGTTTTTTTTTTCCTGAGACATTGAGTTTTCTCTGTCAGAGAGTTCTGGTGCCACAATAAAATACAGTTTCCATGATTCCCTAGCACTGAGCCAGGGCAGTGCCTCAATTTAATGTGAACTATTTCTGGCAGTCTGCAAAGGCCCTGAGACACCAGGGTTTAAATCCTTGCTTGGTGATGGAAAACAACTGGGTGATCTTGGGCAAGTCACACTCTCTCAGACTCAGAAGAAGACAGTGGCAAACCTCCTCTGAACAAATCTTGCAAAGAAAACCCCTTGATAGGCTTGCCATAAGTCAAAAATAACTTTAAGGTACACAACAATAATATTATAATGTTTACCGCTTACAGCAGAACAGCCTTCCCCAATCTAGTGCAGTCTAAATGTTTTGGACTGTAACTCCCATTAGTTCAGTTATCATGGCCAGTGGTTCAGAATTTTGGGAGTTTTAGCCCTCAGTGTTAACAAGCTGAAGCAGACTGGTCCAGAAATCATTAAAACAGAAACCATACTGCATGTCTTAACTTCCAGCTTCTAGCACACACTTTACTTACATCTTGTGGTAGTTTGTAAGGATGAAAAAATATGCACCATGGCTCTATGATTTCTTTGGAAGAAAGAAGCACAGGATAAAATAAATAAATAAATAAATAAATAAAGACTTAGATATTCTTAGATTTGTAACTGTCAAGTATATTAAACACTGTTGGATACTTAAAGGTGGCTAGCTAGATCTCATTTGTCTGGTTCCTACTTAAATTCACATAAGTAGCATTTTGGCTTTACCGGAAGGCATAAGGGCCAATAAAAGTTGATTGCTGAGGCAGTTTTGCAGAAGAACTGGGCAGGTTTTTAAAAAATATATTTTGGAAATTAAGCAATCATGGGTGAAATGTTGACTCATTTCTGGTAGCCAGGTGTTTTTTTTTAAAGTAAATAAAATATAAATCAGGGGATGTCAAAGGCAGAATAAGGCAGGGAAGTAGGGTTATGCCTGTGATATCTTTTTAAGGATCTCCAATACTCATGTATGGTGGTAATCAGCATTCTGCTTATGAAACACTCAGGTTGGGTACTGGATCATGCCCACTATTTCTGTCCCCTTCTATCCATGTTATTTCCATGTAAAGGGGTAAGAGGGCAAATAAATGTTATTTTTTAAAAAATATTTATTTATTTATCTTCTTATATTTTCTCTTTATCCAAAATGGGCTTATAATGTTGATTAAAACAAAATATAACTAAAAGCAATCAATATTTTTAATAAACCACTTTTAACCATTAAATAAATTATCCTATTTATGCATTCTCATGCCTGCATTTAATCCTGGATGCTTCAGTAGGATTTTAGCCCCTATCGCAGCAGCTAAGGTGTTGAGAGAAATGTAAATAAAATTATTTTCCCTGCCCTTCTCTGTTTTGTCTTGCTCTTGCCTCATGAGGCTCCCCAACTCAATACACATACTTAAGAGTATAAGCTTCTCTAATTCAAATTTGATTATGGCATTGAAGGTACCAATAGACCTTTATCAGACCATTGTTGCCTTGTAAATGCTAGGTTTTACTAGATCATAGACAGAGATGGAACCCAAAATAGTAGAAGGATATGTTGAATTATCATAACTTCAATTTATCCTAAACTCAGTTGCAGATAGTGAATGCTGTTTTATGGAATGCATTGAATGGGAGATCTTATTATCAGAAATAGGGGGAAATCTGCAAAATTCAAATAAAAAATGTGTCCCAATGAAATAGAGAAATTCCAATAAGGTGACAACCACACCAACTCCAAATATGAATGGTATTAGAAATGATAGCAAGGACTTGCCAGCAGTACTGTATGAATAACAGAACAAAATTCTATTTAATCATAGCAATTGCTAGAGTAATGCCAAGGCCATAAAAATTAAGCAAAATAATAAGGCAAAAACCAACAAATGCATTAGAAGAATGGAAGAAGTGAAAAATGCATATACACAAGCATTCATGAACCAAATGAACAAGAATTTGCTATGCCTTAAAAGATTTTACCTCAAGGTCACTTTCTCTCAGTGGAATTTGCTTTGTTGAAACACTCAAAAGACAAAACATTGCTGCATTTGCTTTCATGCATTCCTAAAATGTAGTTTGTTATGACTGCAAGATTAGCAGATTGGCAGTTCAAGGCCCGGCTGCTGCATGATGGGGTGAGCTCCCATCACTAGTCCCAGCTCCTGCCAACCTAGCAGTTTGAAAGCATGTAAATGCAATTAGATAAATAGATACCATTTCTCAGTGGGAAGGTAATAGCGTTCTGTGCAATCATGCTGGCCACATGATCACAAAGTAGTCTCTGACAATGCTTAGTAATGGAGATGAGCATCACCCCTTATGGTCAGACACAACTTGACAACCTTGTCAACGGGGAATACCTTTACCTTTTTACTACATTTTAATCCCACTTTCCTTAAAGGAATATAGTTGTCTTGCAAGGTTGTCCTCTCTCAATAATCCTCCTAACAGTTCTAAGAGAAAATGATAGACTCAAGGCTGAGTGGGTGCTTGAAAATGGGACTCTGATTTCTTCCATTTACCTACATCTAGATCATGAGCTTTCTTTTTCTTTGTCACTTCTCCTTTCTTATAGTTTTGAATACAAAAATACAAAACTGTATGCAGTTTTTAATTACATTTTAATATTTTAATTTTTTAATTGTTTTTTTAAATTTTATAGTTATACTTTTTCATGCTTTTGTATTGTTTTTAAATTGAACTGTTTTAAATTTGTTGGCAACTGCCTTGGGGCCCTACATTGCAAGAAGGCAGGGTATATGTAAATAATAATAATAATAATAATAATAATAATAATAATAATAATAATGTGGTCATGCTCTACAACATGGAGGGTTGTATGGCATTATACCATCTTTTCCAGAGGACCATGCTAAGTGTCCAGAAGTGGATATTTTGGGTGACCAGAAATGGTTTTGTTACCACTGCCTGCATTAACAACATGAGGCAGCTCTTTAACCATGCAATACAGGTTTGTTACTGTCAATTGCACTCAAGTCAATCTCGACTCATGGCAACCCATCTCCAAGATCCCATCTTCTACTGCTCTGCTTAGTTCCTGTAAACCCATACCATTGACCTCCCTAATAGAGTTCATCCATCTAGCATGCAGCCTTCCTCTTTCTAATTCCCTCCACCTTTCCTAGTATTCCTGTTTTTTTCCAATGAGTTGTGCCATCTCATGATATGTCCAAAGTATGACAGCCTTAGTTTTGTCATCTTGGTTTCCAGGGAGATTTCTGGCTTGATCTGATCTAGGATCAATTTGTCTGTCTTTTTGGCTGTCCACAGGATCCTCCGCACTCTTCTCCAGCACATCTTGAATGAATTGATTTTCCTATCTTCTTTCTGAACTGTCCAGCTCTCACATCTATACATGGTAACAGGGAAAACAATGGCTTGTACAAACCTGACTTTTGTGTTCAGTTGTATATCTTTGCATTTTAAAATCTTTTCTAGTTCTTTCACATAGGTATATCTCAGTTAACACAGTATGTGTTCTTGAACATTACTTCTCCAACAGAAAATCTGGTACCAGAAGCAGAAATTACATGGAAAGAATAGTTCTTATACCATTTAAAAGAAGAGTAGTTTAATATGTTTCAGCCATTTTTTAAAAATTTAAAACTAACAATATGCACAAGTGAAATAACCAGATCAAGTGAGTCTTGCATAAATAAAAACATTTTGAACCCTCCAGAGACCACTTGAAGGTTTCTTCCAGATTATTTCCAAAGATGTTCTTTTCTTTCACCAGCCTTCAATTTTCTTACAATTTCCATGTTGGTGGCCAAGTTTACAGATCTGTTGTGAGGCGGTGTTGTCTGCCGTCCCCTTTTCTCTGTGTTATTCTGTTCACACATTAAGTAAGGTTGTTTTTTTTTTCATTCTCTGAGGAGAACTGGGCCATGGCAAGAAGGGCTGGGGGTGGAGGTAGGTGACCAGGTGTAGTGCACCTCTTTGAAACCCAGAAGCGAGTGAAGGAGGAAGATCCCATCATTTCTTTTGATGACGGGCCCATCATCTCCAAATGGGGTGCCATCTCCTGGTCATCACACATGGGTTACCACACAATGGACCCAATTCAAGCCACCGCTTCCCAAGGAAGTGCTACGAAGCCAATCAGCATGTCAGAAGGTGTCACCCGGTGCAAGCCACATCCCCTGCACCCCTTACTGATGCTGCTGATACACCCCATAGAAGCCACCCTGTTGTGATTTTGAAAAAGCATGCCTGAATAAAACCCTTTTTCCTTGCCAGTGAAAGGCAAGGAGGGAGGGGGCCAGCCTATTTTCCCATGGAAGGGTGTTCCAGAGGTTGGGAGCAGCCACTGAGATGGCTGTCTCTCGTGTCTCCACCAAGTGAGCTATGGTGGTGGTGGGACTGAGAGAAAGCCTTCCCCTGAAGATCTTAGGGCTCTGGTAGGTTCATATGGGGAGATACGGTCTCTCAAATAGTCTGGACTTAAGCCATATAGGGCTTTATAGGTCATAACCAGCACTTTGAATTGTGCCTGGAAATGAACTGTCAGCCAGTGAAGCTATTTCAACAAGAGATATGCTCCCTATAGCTGGCTCTGGTCAGTATTCTAGCTGTGGCGTTTTGAACCCGCTGATGTTTCCAAATAGTTTCCAAAGGCAACCCCATGTAGAGTGTGTTACAGTAGTCCAAATAGAATGTAATCAAGGCATATGTCATCATAACCCTTGCATAAGTAAACAATTTTTTTAATCTTGTAAAGACCATCTGAAAGCTTCTTCCAAAATGCATCCCAGGATGACTCCCCTCCCCACCCCCCAGTAGCCTCTACTTTTCTCAACTTATAGATCAATGCTTTTCCAACATGCCGGGGAGCTGTGAGCCAGGCTAATCTGGAGTCTGGTTTCTTTTAGGTTTGCTGTTCACACATGCTCAGTAAATGATTCTGGAGACAGTTGTTTACCTTGCCTGCTGTATGTAGGCACACACAGCTATAGTAGGATCACCTAGAACAGAATCCCATTCTTTCTTAATTCAAGGTTTATTGTATTTACAGCAGAAATGCTTCTGCAACCCAACACTGAAAGTTGGTCTTCACCATCTTCCAAATTCCAATCCTGCAAAAAAACTTCCTGCTAGACATGAGACAGGCTTTCTTGGTTGTGGCCCTGTTTGTGGAATGCCCTCCATTTGGAGGTCTAACTAGCATATTTTAACCTAGTTTTACATTGATTTGATTTAATAAATTTTTAAGGGGGGGAGGGGGAATGATGTTGTTTTACACTGTATTATTGTATATTTTAATTATCATGTTCACCGCCCGGATTGGTCCGCCATAGGGTGGTATATAAATAAAAATTATTATTATTATTATTATTATTATTATTATTATTATTATTATTATTATTATTATTATTATTATTATTATTATTATCAACGTGGTTACCCAGGCTGCACCCTCACTGGAGGAAGACTGGTTTTAAATAATCTCTGCAAAAGTAATAATCTATATTGAGTGCAGGCATTTCTATGTTGCCATCTTTCCCTTTATGCTCCTTAACCTCTTTGGACTAAGGCAAAATCCTGTGCATCTGTTGTAGTGGACTACGCTCTACAAAAACCAAGTGAAACTTAAGTTCAATAAGGAACCACTAGATCTTTTGTTATAATTTTGAGGACTTCTTTCCTCTTCCTCCATGAGGCGGTATGTAGCCTCTTGTAAATTCAGTGTTTGTTCTATCCCTGCCTGTTTAGCTCACTGTAACGTCTCCAGACTGCTGAATACCAAAATACTCTTTAAAGAACCTGGGTACACAGCACAGGGGACCTATGAACCGCTTTCCTTTCTATTTGCCTGAGGCACCTGTGCCAGAAAAGAAAACGGCAGTAGAAGCAGCAACATTTTTTCCTTACATCATTTTCTAGCTGTTGGCGTGACCAGATTGGAAAATGAACCCAGCTTTGTTCTTGAGAAGAGGAGGCATTTGAATGGCCGAAGATGCAGAGAAGGGGGCAGAAGGAGAAGGATGGCAGAGAGAGAAGAATGGGCATGCCCTGGCTGCTGTTGCAAGGGGTGTGTGAGAGAGAGTGAATAAACAAGTGAAGAAGTGCAGCATCTGGAAGACCCATATGTGCATGAGCATGTGAATGGGGTTGCAAAAACAGCAGGCCTCCCTGCAAAGGGCAACAGGTTGTGCATATAGGTTTACTGGGGAAGGGTGAAGCACAATGGATGCAAACTACAGGAAAAGAGATTCAACCTAAAACATTAGGAGAACCTCCTTTCAATAAAAGCTGTTCCACAGTGGGACACACTCCCTTGGAAAGTGGTAGAGTCTCCTTCTTTGGAGGTCTTTAAAGAGTGGTTGGATGGCCATCTGTCAAGGATGCTTTGATTGTAAGTTCAAAGCATGGTAGGGGGTTGGACTGGATGGCCCTTGGGGTGTCTTCCAACTCTTATGATTCTATGATTCTTTCTTGGCATGTATCAACAAATCAGACCAGTGCTCTCCTTGGAAGCCAAGATAATCAGGTTGAGGCTGTCATACTTTGGCCACATAATGAGAACGCATGGATTGCTAGAAAAAAACAATAATGTTAGGAAAGATAGAGGGTAGAAGAAGAAAGGGGAAGGTGCAGACCAGATGGATGGACTCAATCAGGGAGGTTATGGGCATGGGCTTGCAGGACCAGAGCAGAGCAGTGGAAGATAGGGATACTTGGAGGTATCTCATCCACAGGGTCACCATGAGTCAGTTAGCTGAGGGCAGCTAACAACGGCAATAATTCCTGGAGAGTCTGGGAAAGCCAGGGTGACCAGATGTCCTCCTTTTCTGTGACATGTCCTCCATTTCAACCTTCTGTCCAGGAATAATGTCAAGAGGCCCTACCTTCGATCATGACTAAGAACATGCTCAAATTGAAATTGAGACTGATGTACTTTGGCATATAATGGGAAGGCATGGATCACTGGAAAAGACGATAGTGTTAGGAAAGGTAGAGGGCAGGAGGAGGAGAGGAA
Source organism: Phrynosoma platyrhinos (assembly GCA_020142125.1). Taxonomy (NCBI): domain Eukaryota; kingdom Metazoa; phylum Chordata; class Lepidosauria; order Squamata; family Phrynosomatidae; genus Phrynosoma; species Phrynosoma platyrhinos. Next base: position 119,631,540 of record CM034710.1, on the reverse strand, counting down.
GGCCCCAAGTCAGATGGATTGACTCAGTCAGGGGGGATAGGGGCATGAGATTGCAGGAACTAAGATAGGGATCCTTGGAGATGTCTCATCCACATGAGTCGGAATCAACTCCGACTCAACTCCAAATCAGGGCACAACAATCCCTGGAGGGTCTGGGAAATAATACTAATAATAATAATAATAATTAATAATAACCCCACCCTTCTCAAACAATCAAGGCGGCTTACAACAATTAAAATCTATACAAATCCAAAATAAACATCCCCCACCCCTCTCCTCATTAAAACAGTATTAAACTATCCCTCCCTTAAAAGCCTTAGCATAAATATCAAAAAATACAATAAAACAAAAATACAATAAAAGAATTGAAAAGACAACAACAACCAACATCAAACAGTGGGAGAGCAAAAAACTAAGATGGTAAAGACACACAGACTCCTGAGGCTGGGAATCTAATCAGGAAAGGCCTGCCAAAAGAGATCTGTCTTCATAGCCTTTTTAAAGTGACCAGATGATGACTTTTCCAGGACAAGTCCTCCATTTTCACCTTCTGTCCAGGAGGAATGTTAAGAGGTCCTACCTTTTGATCATGACTAAAGCATGCTCAAATTGAGAATGATGTACTTTGGCCATATGAGGAGGAGGCATGGATCGCTGGAACAAACAATAATGTTGAGAAAAGTAGAGGGTAGGAGAAGGAGGGGAAGACCACTGAACCAGTGGATGGACTCAATCAGGGGTTACTGGCATGGGCTTGCAGGACCTGAGCAGAGCAGTGGAAGATAGGGATACTTGGAGGTATCTCATCCACAGGGTCGCCATGAGTTGGAATCTATTGAGAGTGGCTAACAAGAAGAACAATCCCTGGAGGGTCTGGGAAAGGCAGGGTGACCAGATGTCCTCCTTTTCCAGGGCATGTCCTCCATCTCAACCTCCTGCCCAAGAGGTCCTACCTTCTGAGCATTGCCTAAGAAGCATGCCATTGACATTTCTGAGTATGTAGAGAGATTTTGTAGCACCTTGGAGGCTATGGGGGGTTGCAGACTGCCAGAAATAGTGCATATTGAGTCCAC
>CM034710.1:119609578-119623407 GCA_020142125.1 Phrynosoma platyrhinos | reverse complement strand
GGGGGGTTACCTTTGCCTTCCTCAGAAGCTGAGAGAATGTGACTTGACCAACATCATTTTGTGGCATTTTGTGGCTAAATGGGGATTTGAACCCTGGTCTCCAAGAACCTTAGCCCAACACTTAAACCACTGTGTTACATTGGTTCTAAGTTTTTTGGGATGAAAGAATGCAGTAATTTTAGAATTGATAAGAACATTTGAAAAGCCATGCTGGTCTAGCATTCTGTTCCCACAGTGACCCACCAAATGTTTAAAGGAAACTCACAGCATGATAGAAGTACACTTGGAAGACTCTATTGTTCCTATGTCTTGCATGGAACAATAGAAAGTGCAAAATAGAGGTTGAGACAGAGATGAATAAAATAAGGATATTGTGAAAGATAAATAGAATTAGAATAGCACAACTGGCATAGTTCAAAATATTCACACCATTTAACACATAGATAATATTTAGTTACATAGAGTGTATTGCCACTGTAAACTTCATCTTACTACATAAATCATATCCAAATCCTATTTTCTCAAAGATATGCATTATGTAGTAGTTTGACCATTGCACTACTTCTCTGTAGATCAGGGTTCAAATCCCTGCTCAGCCAAATCCCATTTAAACAAATTTTGTAAATAAAACTGGCTGCCGCAAGTTGGAAATGACTTAAAAATGACAACAACCCCAACATCTCTCTCATAATATTGTCTACTCATGCTAAAACAATTATTTGTAATTATACATTATTTCATTTATGCAACAGAGCAGGTGGGAGAAAACATATGTAAACTGCACAAAACATCTCCCTGCGTCTACTTATTGTGGCATTGCCATTCATTGGTAAAGGAAAGAATGAAACGGATCTCTCTTCAAAGAGATTTCATTTTCAGGTGGTAGTATAAGTCAGAAGACAGAAATAAAGATAGATACATTATGGAAATCTTAAATGCCAATGAGAAATTTACCTGAGTGGGTACTTATGCTAAACTCTGTATGTGTTGATTAATTTACTTTAGATGAAGCTATGAAACATTTACATGTTATACAGCAAACACAGTTTCTTCACAGAGTGTACTTGGTTATGGTTACTAGCAAATGACTCCTCTCTGCATTTATATTTTATATTCACACATGTACATTTATTTATTTTTTCTTTTCGTTAACAATATATAGGGCAAATAGGTGAATCTCTTAAAGTTGTCTGTAGGATTTCTGTCTTAATGCCTTTGTGGAAATGAAAGTGGAATATTTTAAATGCTCCTCACCATTGTTTCTCTACAGCATGTCTGTTGAACAGGTTGCCTATAAGAGATAAAGCATCCACTGCTTCCCATGAGTAAGCTTTGAATTGCTGCTTTCCCTCCTTCTCCAGAAATGAAAACCTAATTATGAGAGTGTGAAAAATGTTTTTGCTAATGCTTTCTTATAATATGCTCTGGAGGCTGAAAATTATTTTCATGAGAACATGGGTTGAAGCATAAGCCTTTGTAGAGAAGAACTGTTTCCTCTCACCAACTGTATAGACTTATTCTATTAAAATAATCATGTTTTCCACTAAAGGTTGGTAAAACGTTTCATGACAGTTTGGTGTTTTTATTTCAAAGATTCCAGTCAAGATCTAGTCTCACATCTCGGAAATTTTGAAAATTGTATATAATCTATTTTCAGTGCAAGGCTTTATAAGCCATCCTTCTTTAGCAGACATCACTTCCAGATACCAAAAAAAGTTGACACTTCGTGAAAGTTTCCAGAGCTGTCTGTATTTTAATTGTCTCTTCAGAAACAGCAACAGGACAACAATCTCAATTAGAAACAACAACAAAACAAGCTAATAAGGCGTGTACAAGCTATTAAACATTTTGCATAATATTTGAATACTTAATTGCAACACTTTCAGTACTGCAGAGAAGAACTTTAGGAGAGCAGTCAAAGGCCAAGTACATAAGTTTTCTATTGCCACTCGTTCAAGACAGTAATAATAGCTCTGTGACTGAGTATATGCATTGTGGATGGTCCCAAGTCCCAAGTTTAACCCATAGCCTTTTGACTTGAAAAGAATTTAGCCATTGGGCTAGTAGAGTCCTTTGGCCAAAATCCAGAAAGCAACTCCCAATCACAATTGGTAACACAAGGTTATCTGGTCTATCACAGATTTTCTTGTTCTAACATCAAACTGTCAGGTCCTATCAGTGTGCAAATAAAGACCTCAACTCAGGGGTGAAATTAATATAGTCCTCCAAATGTTGATGAATTGCAACACCCAGAATTTTCACTGTTTGCTATGCTGACTGTTGGGAGTTGCAGTCAAAACATTAGGGGGAGGGCTGCATGATTCCCATCTCTTTCCCATCCCTAAGGAACTTACAATCTCTATTTCATTATGGGTAAGGCAACAGAAGGAAGAGATGGAAAAGAAGGCAGAGAATGAAATATTTAAGTATTTCACTTACATGAAATTTCACTTACATGGGGCATTTCAACAGTCTAGAATCATGATTTGTTGCAGATGTCACACAGGATGAGACCAACAAGACAGAGATTTATGATATTGTTAACTTATCTTGTCAATCATGATATAATTCTCCAAATTTCAGCCACCTGTCATGTATATTTTTAACCAACAAAAACAGTGGGAATAAACCTGTTACATAGTTTTCTGTTGGTTTTCCAGGCTATGTGGCCCATACAATAACAGACCAACACACAGATTAACGTATAAATCACTTCCTCCCAACCAAGGATCACACAAGTATATATACCCCACATACTTCCATGCCACCACCCTCTGAAGATGCCAGCCACAGATGCAGGTGAAACATCAGGAATAAACTCTTCCAGAATGCAGCCACATAGCCTGGAAAACCCACAGAAAACAATGGACACCGGCCATGAAAGCCTTCGACTTAACATTGGGCATTTGTATGGGGAGAGACCTGTTATATTTTACAATTGTGATACAGTTGTGACAGCAGTAGACCTATTACAATTTGCAGCTGCAACACTTTTTTGTCCCATATAATGTAATGTATTGGGATAAAAAAGTGCCCCATGCCATTTTGTGGTTGAAAGTATGACTCAGAGAGGTTGGTGAGAAGGCTTGCATAAGAAACAGGCCCTCTGCCCTGCTCAGAGATAGGAGGGCAGGAAGGGTACACTTACTTGTTTCTCTGCATGACTGACAAAGAAGGAGATAGTAATGCTGGAAAAGGCAGAAAAGGAAAGATCTGCTGTAGACATCCAGATAATTAACCATCCAGTATTCAGAATCATCATTTGGGAACTCCCTGGTTCAAAGAAGGATTCAAAGAAGAAGAAGAAAATTGCTGGAACTTCTATTTTCCTTGAAGAAAACAGTATTTACTACACAGTCCAAATAGACATGAATCTTATGTATTTAGGCCATAGAATAAGAGGAAACCACACTGTTAATACTGTGTCAAACTGTTGGAACCCCTTGACATTACTCAGCTGAAGACATACATTGGTCTTTCCTGCTGCAAGGATTTCAGTGACAACATGTAGCCTTGCTGGAATTGTGCTAGCCAATCTAAGCTATTTCTTGAACACAATAATGAGCTTGAAGAGATTTTTTGTATGCTTACAAGGTACTTAACAGGGAAACAAGAAGAATGATTTGAGTTACTGATAAACTAGCTATCTTTTCAAGATAGATGGGCAATGTTTGCTGGGCAGCTTAGAACATGGAACACACCAGGGATGAAGCGAGCCACTTATGATCAGCTGGGTTATGATTGGCAGTATGCTTCAGATAAATTAGGAAAGACTGGCATAAAATTGTGCTGCTCCAATGCCAAGATACAGCCTTTGAAGGGAGAAATGTATTTGGGAAGACAGCCTGATGTTCTATAGGAAGCTCAGCTTGGTTACAGTATACTGACAACTGACAGTTGAACAATTTTTCCACAATGGATGAAATACGATGGAAGATAATTTTTTTTTACCAATTTGTCTAGCAGAGCTTCTGCCAATTCTGAAGACTTAACATACATAGCCACCATTCTGCAAAATAAGCCATACCCCTTACATCTCTAACTGGGCAGGAGATAAGATAAATATCAATGCACCATGTGCAGCATCCAAAGAACGTGCTTTGGTTGTTAGTAGAGTGGCTGGCATAAAGAATATAATAGTTCTTCTTTGTGAAAGATTTTTCTCAGGGAGGGAACTGAGAGAAGACAATTTCTCCATAATGCTAGTATTGCTAGATTTTCCTGTAAGTAAATAAAAGCAGCTGTTTCCTTAAGATTTACATCCATTTCCTATTTTGGAGGGAGTTTGCAACAAGGTTTGGTTTTATTTCATTTGGCCACAACTGGTCATATTTTTAGGACACAAAAATTATACTGTATTGGTTACAATTTTTTTGCACAAAAGAAGCATTGTCAGCTACTCAGAATAAATGTTCTACTTCATGTGAACATGTGTTTACTGTCTGTGGGTGTTTGGGTATTGTGGTATTCCCTTCATTTATAAACAATCTGATAGACAAGAGATATTTGGGTCTCCTGAGGTATAGTAGAATTGCCATTGGGTCAGAAAGTACTCCAGAAGTCACCCAGTGAAAGTTTTACATTGTCCATATGAATGAGGGCTTATGTATTCCCATAAGGTATCAGCTCAATAGGTATGGAAGTGCAACTCTGCTAGGATTTTATAGAAAAGGTGCTGGATAAAATGGTTATCCTGAACGGTCCCTATGGCCTGAAGCAGATGGGCCAAATAAAGTGGCTTCCATCTGCTTTGGAGGCATGGCATTTAGATGATGCATATCCCCAAAGTGAACAGAAGGTGTGCCGACACCACCTAAGGTGGCCTGAAGCCAGCTGGAAAAGAAGCAGGAAAAAACTGTTCTTGCTGGCAGTGGTTTGAGACCACTGGCAGTGGCCCACTTCGGGAGTGGGCTTCCAGTCACTGCAGCCCCAGAGTGATAGTGATCAGAGCAGTCTCAGATCACTCCATTTTGCCCATCTACTTCACCTCTGTGATGGTAAACAAATTAATCTTAATCATAGTGGAAGTGTGGCAGGTAGTTTGAGTTGTGCTTAATCCATGCAGAGAGATGTGCTTGTTCTTGAATGACCAAGTCATTCTATTGGAAAATGTACTCACTAATGTCAACTGCCACTTTTACACCAGTAGAGAAGGTAAGACCATGAAGCACTACAGCTGTAAGAGCATGTATGAAAAGCTTTATTGGCCTGTGGCTCATAGGATCAGTCTGTATGTATTTATAGTTTATTTATGTATTTCTAGAACCTAAATTTAAGAAGACAATCCATCACAAACCCAATAGCCTAATGATAATCTGCCCATCTGTTTTCAACATTTTGTAAGAACATCTCCTACTAAAACTGTAGTAACAATGTTCTGTTAGGGTCTTTAGGCTGGCATTTATCCTTCTCAGAGCTTCAATTTTTGTCTTGCTTTGGATAAATGTTGCCTTTCTCAGCTTGCTTTTGCCTATTTACTCACTGTATCTTTACTATCACTAAACTTTTCTATCTGATTTAATTTTTGTCTAACTCACATTGGTGAATTTATCATGCAGTGATCTTGTCTTAAAAAGAACTGACACAATTTGTTCTCATGTATAAAAATTATTTAACAGTACTAATATTAACGAGACAGCCTGGTTAAACACTTTCCTGGAAGAATAATTAGGCTTAGCCTCCACGTCCTCATAGGCGGGAAGTCGTGATGGTGTGAAGAACATTAAATTAATTTCACTGGACATTGTAAGATACTAATATCTGGAAGCAGAAGTGATTCATGCTGATGGCACAAAGAAGGTGGGAAATTACACGAGTTATTCTGTGTATTAGGATGACAGGCAGTTATACATCCCAGTTATAGAGGGACTCAAATTGAACACTAATCCAAGATCAGGCATTGCTAGTGGTGTAGCGTCTAACTCATTCTGTAGGAGTGATCACAGAAATACCAAACATATATCAGTGTACTGTGATCCCTTAGTGTTGCAGTAAAAGGAACTGGCAAAGCCCCCTCTGACTATTCCTTGTCTAAAATAATCCTGTTAATTTCATGGGGTCACCATACATTGATCAGTGACTTGAACGCGCATACACACACATGATCAACTCCTAATCGGCTCTGTATGAAATTTGTACTGCTATTCACACCATTTCCCACTTATGCAAGGCTGCACATAGTTTCTATTTTGGAGGAGAAATTGGAGTTCCTACATTGTGGGGGGGGGGAGGGTTTGGACTCAATGGTCTATGAGACCCCTTCCAACTTTATGATTCTACGAGAATGGATCAAAATGCAAGCTTTTGTCTTCTTTTTGGTGTTAACATTTAACATTTCCTACTGAGTGGCAGACCTGCATTTTTTCCATATTCCTGTTCTTTGAGCATACTGGGTGTGTGTGTGTGTGTCATTTGTTACTTTCACTTTTTAGTGTCCTTCACCAGCCTCAACTCATTAGCTGCCTTTCCTGCCATTGGTTATAACTGACCTTTTCATCTTCATTTCATTGCTGAACTTTTGTGAGGCCACACTGTCTTTTTTTAAAAGATGTCTCCAAATGTTTTTTTTCCTCCTTAGAATTGTTTGTGATTATAACTCTAGTAACTCCTTTTTCGGGAAATACCACCCAGTAACCCTACATAGCATTTCTCTGAGATTACTTAGGGCTCATTCCCACTTCCATTTTAACCAGTTTGCAAATCGCAGTGATACCAGGTCACGGATTCTATTGAGCAGGGGTAGGCAACCTTTCCCCTTTAAGGGGGACTTCAGCTCCCAGAAGCCTCAGCCATGTTGGCCAATAGTCCCATGTTGGCCAATAGCTCCTGGGATTCTGGGAGCTGAAGTCCCTCGGCCCTTAAAGGGGAAAGGTTGCCTACCCCTGCTATTGAGGCTCAGCAGCAAGAAGTGGCAGCCACAGCAGAGAGGTGGGCAAAATAAGGTGAACTTAGCCACAGGTGGGACACGCAGGCAATGGAGGCCGAGCAACTGAGCAGCTCCTCCAGTACAATGTGATTCAGGTCCATTGTTCACACTTGTCAAACAAGTTTCTGAATCAATTTTTTTCAAAAGAAGCACCAGAAAACTACTCTTCAAAAAGCATGATTTTTTTGGATTTGTCGCAGTTCAAAGCAAGTCCAAACAATTGCAGTAGTTTTTGAAACCGTTCCCAGTGGGGACGAGGCACATATACAGCGATCAGCAATTTGCTGTAAATCATAGTAGGTATGAGCCCTTAGATAAGCTTTCTTGTTGAACATCTCTTGATGGCTGAGACATCAGATCACTGCATGTATATATAAAATAAGCATCACCGATTGGATAACTTCCATGCAGCTTTTATATCATATCTCTTTGCTTCTGCCACAATAATGTTAAAATGAAGGTGTTCTGCACATTTAATAATACAGTGTATGAGAACTGGCTTGTAGACAAATGTTTTTGTTAAAGATTCAGGCAACAGGCCTGTGAAGTGTGAAGTGCTGTGCAGAGTACAGAAAAACATAGTGTTTGCCTAGAGGATTTGCAATCTACAAAATGTAGGAAACACACTGAGCAGGTGGGGTGTAGATATATAATGGGGGAAGCCTTAGACCAGTCTTTCCCAACCAGATTCTGTCAAAGTGTGTTAACTACAGGTGAATACTTTGCTTTGTAGATTTGAATTTACAATGAATGGTCTGTGTTATTTACATGTTTTTGTTAAAAGCTGGCATTGCTTTCTGGTTTGAAGAAAGAACAGAAGCCTCTCATTAGGAAAATAAATCCATCTACTAAGAGTGGGACATGGAGTGGAAATTTGCTTGAGATAAACAAGACATTTGTCAACCAAATATTATTTCAGAGTATGCTCATTTTTATTTTTGTGGCCACTTGTTGAATTCATGGTATTGTGTTGAGCTGTTTAAGCAGCTGAAATCTGTAGATAGAAAAGTTTTGCTAGATTCTGAACTGGGATTTACTTTAGCTTCTCTGGTTTATTATTGATTTAATGTTTTCTGAACCTGACTCATGCTAGAAGGGGCCTGCTCAACTTAAACCTTAGACCCAAAGGCTAAAATCATTACGTATCTGGAAACAAAAACCAGTATTAAGTTAGTCAATTGCATTTCAGTTTGAACTGGGTTGCAGTTTGCAGCTGAGGTAAGCAGAAGAGCACATTTCAAGCAAGCAGAAAGGTTTGTTCAAAAACTAGCTAACACTGAATATAGAACAAATTTATTACATGCATGAATTTAAAAGTACCTTCAAACTAGTAAAAGATTATTTCATTGTTTTTCAAACAAATGAAAGCATATATAGCGATACATCTTTTCTCTGTGTCATTGTGGTCATGCATTTAGTAAAAGACATTATCTTCTGATTGGCAGATGAGATTTGAAACTTATCCGAACTGTTACCAGTCAAGATGACAAGCATAAGCCAACCCATGACCACCGCCTTCAGTTTCCCTATACAAACTACTCAGATTGAAGGGTAAAGCTTCTTTGTATAAAGTAGCCTTGTATGAACCAGCTTGTGTTGGCTTCGAGGCAACCATAGCATACCTTTAATATCAAAAAACAAAAGCAGATTCCCATTGTGGGCTGAGTCTTAATTAACTTTAACTGTTCTTTGTCCATTTGTAAAATGGGAATGTGATATCTGCCTTTCTTGCAGGGATGTTGTGTGGGAAATTTAATTAATCAGTGCTTAGAAGAATACATGGTTATCTTCTGATGAACGATGCTATATAAATGCAAATGCCTACCATAAATGGATGCTTCATTTTATTTATTTCATTTATTTATTATTCACTACAGCAGCAGGGGCTGGGGGTGGGGAGAGAGAAATAGAAGTGGAGTACAACATCAACTACTATAGCTTTAAAAAAAACATAAAAAACCTGCTGACCAGTTTTGGATCCTTGCAAAGTAGCATCCAGGGCCAGCCCTAGCATTAAGGCAGCTGCCCTCAGCAGCAGACAGTGAGAGTTAGGGAGAAGTGGGAAGTTGCAAACTGTTGTAGAATAAGCCTATGTGTGCTAAACAATATGTCATGAACCACCTGATCTAGCCTAGTGCCCAGTATGACAGCTGCTAGCCTGGTAAACTACAGTTAGAGCGAGCTAGCTAGGAATATAAAAGTAAGTCAGGTTTTTAAAGGAGTTCAACTCACTGAGCACAAGGAGGAATCTCAAAGACAAAATAGAATTATAGAATTGAAAGGCCCATTAAGGGGCATTTACTCCAATGCACTGCATGTGGTAGAAATCTCTAACTAGAGCATCCCTGAGAGGTGGTCATCCAGCCACTCTTTTAAACTTTCCTACAAAAGAAAATTCAAATACATAACCATGTTAGTCTGGAAAATCAGTATGCAAAGAAATCTGGTAGCACTTTAGAGACTACAGGAAAGAAGCTGGTAGCATGAGTTTTCATAGACTTGAGCCTACTTTCTCAGATGCATAGGGAGAGTTCACCACCCTCTGGCACAGTCTGTTTTCTCTGTCATCAAACCACAATGAAGTTCTTCCTAATGTTTAATTGGAATCTCCTTACTTGTAATTTTATCCATTGGTTTGAGTATTAACAGCTTGAGCAACAAAACAAGTTCACCCCACCTGCTGCATCAAGATCCTTCAGATATATGAAGGTAATCTCAATCTACTCTTCTCCAGGATAAACATAGGGCCTTTGAAGACTGCCAGAAATAGTGCAAATTGAGTCCACTTTAACTGCCCTGACTCAGTGCTAGGGAATCATGGGAACTGTAGTTTATTGTGGCACCAGAGCTCTCTGACAGAGAAGTCTCAATGTCTCTGAAAAAATTTAATTCCCATTATTCCCTAGCACTGACCCAGGACAGTTAAAGTGGACTCAATTTGCACTATTTCTGGCAGTCTGCAAAGGCCCATACACAACTTCTTCAACTATCCCTCATAGTGCTTTGTTTCCAAATGCTTTCCCATCATGAGTTTACTTTCTGTGGACATGTTCCAGCTTCTTGAAAGCCTTCTTATACTGTGGTGCCTAGAATTGCACAGATTATCCTAGGTGAGTTCTAACCAAAACAAAACAGAATGGCATAATTATTTTCCCTGATATGTACAATAGTGTCAAAGTTAAAAAGAAATATGCATGTGGCTAAACACCCATTTGAGTTTGTCAATAGGGTGAAGAGACCAGTGCACAGTAAAACAAAGTAACTGGTGCTTTACTTGCACCTGCTGATAAAAGGCCTTCCCTCCATATTGTCGCTTAATAATCTCTTCTTCAGGCTAGCCATACCAAACCTTTCCTTCTAGGGCTTATTTTTCAGGCTTATTATCTTCAGGTCTTTCCTTTCATCCTACTCTAGAGTCATCTTAGGTTGTTAATATACTCCTTAAACCATGGTACCCAGAACAGAATAAGGTGATGCAGGTGAGGTATATAGCAGACCATACCATTACTGTTCACAACTTGCACTCTAAAAAGCATTTTCAAGCAAGGTATGAAGGTTCATGATAATAACAACCATGATAAAGCAAGATTTGACTCAGGCCAGCGTGCTCATAGTAGATCAACTACGTTCCCACTGTCTAAAGTCTTCAATTTCAAGTTAGGGGGGGAAAAAAGATGGGCTACAAATGTTGTTTTTTTTTAATGTGTGTTCATTCTTTCTTGGTTTGACCTCTTTTGTCCCTTGATCTCTCAAAATTCAGAATGTGGTTTCAGGGAAGAGAGTCCCTCTTTGGTGTAGGTGATTTTGTAAAACATGAATGGACAAAGTCCTAAAGATGTTGTTGGAATAAAACTCACCACTCCTTACTGCTGTTTTTCACCCCAGCTAGAGCTGATGAGAATTGCAATCAGACCATGGCTGGAGGGCTGTGCTTCCTTCTTTCCTGCTATAAAACTGTTCAGTTCATTTATGACTCTCTCCAACTCAGGGATGGGGCAGTTGTGGCCTTGCATGCTAGTTTTATAAAACTCAAGATATTCTTCTTTTCATACTTGTATTTCTAAAACCTTTCCTCTTAAATGCCCCTAGAAATATGGGATGCAGTTTGGCATGTTCACCCTAGCTGGGTCATTTTAAGGGCCAGGTGAGATCTTTTTTCCAATCAGAAATTGATCCTAGAGGGCATTTAGGGCTTATGAAAATTCGCTTTTTATTTTCTGGAAGTGCAGTCCTCTAATGTCTTCTTGAGTGAGCATGACAGCTGACAGTTGGCAATTCGGGATGTAAATATTATTGAACAATGCAAAGTGTAACTACAGGTTTTACTTACTAAACATATTTTAAACATACTTCAGTTTTAAATGTGTTTAAATTTAAATTTTAAATGACGTATTTTAAACACAAAAGTAATCCCCCTGAATGTGCATGGCAACTTCCTTTCTGCTGCTATTCAGTCTTCTAGAATTATCTTGTGTTAGACTAAAAGTTCAATTTTCATTCTGCTGTGAAAATAAGTGTAAATGTTAAGTGGGAACCAGTGTGGTGTAGTGATTTGAATATTGGATGAGGACTCAGGGAAAGGAGGGTTCAAATCTCAGCTCAGTCATGGAAACCCGTTGAGGGCCTCTGCACAAAGGCCAAAAGGCCTGTGTGTCTCCCCCCGCCTCATATTGTCCTGTCCGGATGATGCAGGCCATTAGTCCTGGGGTGGGATTGGCCAGTCTGGATGCTGATCTCGTGGTCCTGGACTGATACTGGCCAAAGTTAATTAGATCCCAAAATACCATCTGTTTGTTGCAGCATTTCCAGGAAACTTTGGGCCTCTACAGACCAGTCACTGGATGGCCCTATGTACCCTATGCTTGCTACTGCCATTGTGTCCCTCCTGAAGGTCCCTGCCACGGCTTCCAACATTGGAAGGGGGCACCTGGACATGTGGGTGTAGCCAGGCAACCTTTTTCTGTATTCTGCCACAGTGGGGGCCTTCAGAATAGACACAATAGCAAGGGTTCCACGGTGGAAGAATAGATATGCACATCTTCTCAGGCCTTGAGTGCCCCTGGGCAAGGCTATGACAAACCTCTCCTGCCAAGAAAACCCCACAATAGGATCCTCACAAGTCAGAGTCAACTTGGAGGCACATAACAGCAAAGAGGCTGAGTTGATATTTATACTTCCATTTTAGTTACAAATTTACTTTTGATGTATCACTGGTTCAAGGGAGTGACTGTGTTACAAATAGATTAAAAGGGTTCTTTAGACTAAAGTCTCACTGCAGACAATAATTTTCATTGAATTTACAAATTTTCCTGAATCACGATTTGAATTCCTTATCTCTCAATTTCTTTCAATTGGTTACATATACATCTAGAAAACATCATTTAAAGGGGAGGAGTCAGACCAGTCTTTCAATAAATGTTAATTTTTTTCTCTCTTAAAATTTTCTCTCTTAAAATTATGCACCAAACTAGAGATGATACAGTTGAACTAAATCCAGTGTGATCTAGAGCTGTTTTTACAGAAAGCAGATTGCCTACTGATCAGTGTTTTATTGCAGCCAGTGGAAGGATTTTGTAGTAACCCCCATTTTTTTTAATTAAAATTGTTTACTACTTATTTATTAAGGCTATTTTTAATCTGTTCCTAAGATGCCACAGAGGAATAACTGTGGCATTCTCTTCAGTAGCAGCTCTTTAATTTTGCTTACTTAAGCATAGCTATTGATAAAGGAAATCTTCATCATAGGGAATGGGGTGGGGGGAGGGGAATGTTGGCAAACATTAATAGCACCATTATCCCTGGGAAGCGCAATACCATTAATGTATTTTATTGCAACCAGGAGTGTTGTTTTATTTTCAGGAGAAGCAAAGATTGAAACATATGCTTGGACTATCGAGGGGGGGGGGATCATGGAACTGCTCACACATGACATAACATTAAGGGATGTTGCGGTTTTCTAGAAAGTATTTTCTATTATGTGCAGTAAATACTTGTGTGCCTGAAGTTTTCATCCATGCATTAAGTCGAAGAAGGAGGCTTGTAGTTCCTTTCTAGTAAGAAGAGAGCGAGACTGAGAGCACTTTGAATTTTCATCATAGCATTTGCAATTTATAATTACAAGGAATTGTTTTTCTGACCTTGAATTCAAAATGCTATCATTTTAAACAGGGAAAACCGTTTAGCTAGATCATCTGAATAGATGCTGCAAAAGCGTGTTGAGTAATTTTGAGTGTTCTCATTTTTGCATGGATATTCATGGCACAACCAAACTGATGGTGGAAATGTTGTTGAAATTCCAAAATATGCTTCCAGCAAAAGGCGGTAGCTTTTCATATACAGAAATCACCTTTTACCCCACTTGTCTTTTAGGTTTTCCCTCACTCAGGTTCTTCTATGCAGACTATGCTTCTGTTATGTAATCACCTTTCCTCATTTCAATTTTACTGGTTGGGGCAGATGTCTTCTATATGTAACCTTGCCATGTTTTCCCATATCTTTTTCTGTCCTTGTTCTTACCAGAGAATATCTGTTAAAGAGGCAAAGATGGATAGACAGTACAGTCTCTTTTGGAGTTATCTGTCTGTAAGCACCTTTACTGCCTTAAATAATAATGGATAATCGTAATTTAATTTGATTTCAGGCATGGAAGTGCTGGAAAACTCAAAGACTGTTGGATATACATGTTAAAGTTACAATAGTGAGACTTTTCCACAAATGTTAATGAGATCATTTACTTCTGTTTAAGATAACTCATTTTTTGAATGAGAGAGAATTCAAAAAATCCTTAGCAAATTGGCCAATCAACTATACTGGGTGGTGAGTTCACAATTTGCAGAATGTGAAGCTTGTATTTTTCTTGTATAAAGTCTGGAAATCAAGCCCTACGAGGAACAGCTTTGTTGTT
>CM034710.1:119586697-119597154 GCA_020142125.1 Phrynosoma platyrhinos | reverse complement strand
CCTCAGATAGCAAGGTCCCAGTGCACTGGCTCTCTCTTTAGGATTCCCCTGTGATGACTAACAGGTGATATCTTGAAATCCAAAAAAATGCATTTTAGCCATTACAGAAGAATCCTAAAGAGAAAGCCAGTGCACTACTTGGATATTATTAGATTTGCTATATGGCCAACATGGCTCTCCCTAGATCTACAATGTGTGTGATAGAGAATAAAAGTAAACCTACATATGTCTGAATGCTAATTTTAGGGCCTCTGCAGACTGGCCCACAGGGCCGCCCTGGAGGCACAGTTGGGGTGGACCCCCACGGCAATGCCGTCCTGACGTCGTGAGCCGTTACGCACGGTCGCGGCATCAGGACGCCCTTCCAGTGCAACGTTCTGACGCGCTGTGCCAGAAAAGGCAAGAAAGAGCCATGCGCTGGCTCTTAGGGTGGACTTTGTGCTGCCCCTAAAAGGAGTGGCATTTTGCCGCTCTTTTCGGGTGGCAAAAGGGAGGATTGGGGCCACGGTGTGTGGTAGCCGTGGCCCCGATGCGCCGCTTCCTGGGGCGGCCCAGAGCTGCCCTCCTGCACACCCCCTTAGTTGTCAGAATCTCTCCTCCATGTGTATCTAAAAAGCCTGGGCTGGGATCCAGGGAGAAATTTAGACTCCTAGCATTCCTATATTGAAACTACTGGTAAATAAAATCCATCTGCAAACACTTCCTCTTTTATAAATATATTTGGTAGAAAAGCACTTTCTTGACAACTGTGCCTACCTTTTTTTCCTATAAGTGTGGGCAAGGCAGCTCACATTTATGTAACAGATGCCCAAAATTGACAGTGATTAGTAGTAAGTAATTACTAGAGCCATGTTTTTTGTCACTGGGGATATACAAGGGCTTTGTTATCTATTAATTTATTTGGCTCTTTATCTTGCCCTTTCCCATATATTCTTGGTGGATTTGGCCATAACCAGAAATGTTAAAATAAGTTTTAAGTACAATAGGAAATGAGTTTCTAACTACAAAATAATATCACAGAAGTACTAAATAAAATCTGGAGAAATACAGTAGTTCTGTAGTACATGCTTGGCAGGCAGACAAATATATTCCAGCAATACAAAATCAATGACAATTCAACATTTCATTCAAATATGTCATAGCAAAATATGTCATTGAAAAATATACCAATTTATTTTAAAAGCTATACGAGTGATTATTACCTGTCCTTAACTTTAACATAAGCAGTAATCTTTTCCTTGATAGCCACATAACAGACTGTACTTAACCAGTTCATAACTGAAGGAATGCCTCTACAATAAACAGGATCTACTAATGATATTTATGATGAATAATTTCTAAAACAGTCATATTACTTGAGAAATGTAGGTAGGTTTTAGTTAGAGATTGACCACCAAAGATATACTTGCAACCAATTACAAATGATCCATGCCATTGCATCATGGTTCAGAGGTAAACCAGTGCCCTCTTCCTCCGGTTTAAGAGCTTAATAAGAGGGCAGGATTTCGTTCTCAAACGTTTATAGAAGACCTAGAAAGCCAAAACATCCAGACTTCAGTATGAAATTGAGGGTACCTCCTGCCCATCTCTCCAGTAAGAAGAATTATGGGAGACTCTTGTGATCTCAGAGGTGCATGTGTGTTGTGTGTGCCTTCAAGTAGTTTCTGAATTATGGTGACCCTAAAGCAGTGAAATCTACCCAAGATTCTTTTATGTCTTTTGAGATCCTGGTGACATTGTGACACTCCAGTCTTGTATAGTGACTAGTGTGTTGGACAGTGACTGGGGAGACACAGGCTTAACTCTCCACTTCTCTGTGAAGTCCATTTGTTTCCACTCTCGGGACCAAAGCATACTGCAGAAATAATCCAATGTGAGACTGCTTTAACTGCCCTGGCTCAGTGCTAGGGGATCCTGGGAATTGTAGTTTATCATGGCACCAGAACTCTCTGACAGAGAAGGCTAAATATCCCATAAAACTACAGTTCCCACAGTTCCCTAGCACTGAGCCAGGGCAGTTAAAGTGGTGTCAAACAGGATTATTTCTGCAGTGTGTTTTGACCCTGGCCTGGATATACCTTGTTGGGATGCTGTGAAGAAATGGAATGGAGAACGGAGAGCCATGTCTGCTGCTCAAAATTCCTTGGGGAAAAAACATGCTAAACAAAATGCTACTGTGAATTTCTGAGTCAGTTGGCCTGAATGGACAGAAGGGGAAATCTGGTTTACCTCCAGGATTTCTTGATTTGCAAGGAGAACCCGCTGTTCACACCACCCTCTCCCAAAATGGGCCAAAGACCTGGGGTGGTTCACAGTGCCTCTCTTTTTCTGAAAGAATAGACCCACCAAAATGGGACATTGTACCGTGCCATTATTTTTTCTCTCTGTTCCACTCCAAAGGTATGTGCATGCACATGAAAGTGCACTGCCAGTGGCCACCAAGTGCTTCTCCATTCTGCCCACCTTCCAGCCCATTGAACACCCTCCCTAGTCTAGCTGTGTGACTGGCCATGTGGTTGCATAAGACATCTATGCCCATACAGCGCATTGGAGCACCCAGTGACATATTGACACAGGCCCCCTGTACAAGTCCTCTTTCCCCATAGCCCCTGTTGAACCAGCCAATTTCTTAATGATATGCTTAAATGCATTGTATTGTTATCGACACTCCATGTTGGTCATCATTTTGTTTCATAGGGTGTGCAATGAATTGATGGTGCAACGGGTCAGTGGAGCAGCTCACCACTCATGGGTATGTGTGATAGATTTGTGGGCAGGTGACAAAAAATAGAGGTATCAATAGTACTGATCCCTTTCCCCATCTCTGCACTGGCAGACAGTCTGCACACTGGTGCAATATTGTACTCATCCCTGCTTGAACCAGAGCAAAGTGGAAGTTATTTTGTTCCAGTGTTTCGCCCTAGAGTATGGCTTGAACCTGGTTTACTTTCATTTTGGCCCTGTGTGTTGTTTAAACAGGTAAGGCTCAAAACAGGGTGAAATCACTTCTTTTTGCCTGTGTGGACAGCCCCATGTTATAATACAGTATGATTATCTGTTGACTGTCTTACAGCCCGTCATTCCTCCTTCCTTTCAGTCAATGACCACCAAGGTAGAACATGTGCCCAAGTTACTGGGCAATGCTAGCTTGTCTTCATTTTTTCTTTTTACACCTCTAGTGTCTGCCACCTGTGTTTTGGAAAGAGCTTGTTTTCTAATTTTTTCCTGATTAAGGCTTGTCCTGTTTTCCACCCAGAATAAATTTTAAGTGTGTTGTTCCCTCTAAGGACCCCCAAATTTAGCTACAAGTTTGAAATAAAAGTGAATATAGGGATCCTTAGAAAACAAGTAGCATACAGCCCCATTTAGGCTTGAGCAAATCAATGCCACTGACCAGCTGACCAATGCAAGTTATACTTTTGAAGCTATTACACTGTAATCTCATCTGGGGAGGATAAAACATGTGTGTGTTCTTGGGGAAATAGGGATATTCTTGTGCTGAGAGTCATAGTGACCGGAGGCTACATGGCATAGTGATCTTAAAAGGCATAGTTTTGCTTGACAAATTTTGGCTTAATTAAAAAGCAAACTTCATCATGTGAAAAGTGCAATTTAATCTAATCAGTTTGTCATAAACTAGTTTTTTAAAAGTCTCTTGAAAGTTTGTTACCCAGGATGACTAGATGTCCTCCTTTTCCAGGACATGTCTACATGTCAACCATCTGTCCAGGAGGAATTCAAATTGTTCTCCATTTTGAACATGATTGAGAAGCATGAATTTACCTTTACATTGGTGTTTTTAGCCTTTATTTGGTAATGCCAAATAATTTTGGCATTTTTCTTGAATGTCCTCCATTTTGATGTGCCTTGTCCTCCTTTGCAGTTATGCCATCTGGTCACCCCATTGTTATCACAACTTTAAAAATAAAGAAAAGTGAAGCCTAGACCTTTTAATTGAGGCAACTGTATCAACTGACTTCAAGTCATGTATGCCTAGACACATGTATAAATGCAGGTGTTTATTTATTAGATGAAACATGTACCTCTCTTGACATGGAGATATTCAAGCCTGAATAGCAGTGATGCATGGAATTCCAATGATACACTAAGCCCAAGTGTATATCCAGGGATTACCAATGCAAAGAACTTGAAAAACTTGAGATGGCATTCTTAGAGATCCTCCTTTATATACTAGTGGATTTTTCTGCTAATGAGATAATCTAATGTATAGCTGTTGGCCACAAGCCTCTGTAAATATAATAAGCTGATGTTGAAGTATTTACTTTTGTAAAATCAAGCAAGGTTCTGTGGGATATTATGGAAAAGAATTGTGGGTACACGTAAATTCCAAGCTTTCTTTTGGCTTTGGCTTTTTTTAATGGAAGAGCTTATCTTTTTATTTTAATTTAGATGTATGGCTGTTCATCTCAATGGGGAAATGTAGTTCAATTATTCTGTCAAGGTGGACAAAAAAGCCTGAAAATGATGTACAGTTGGCCCTTTGTTTTCGCAGGGGATCCGTTCTGCACTGCCTCCCACGAAAACAGAGATTCTCAAATATTCAGGCTCCATAGGTTTGAATGGGGTGCACCCATGAGGGCTCACTTTATAAGTCAGAGCATTGTTTCATTGAAGCTAGTGCTGATGACACCATTTCACAATGGCTCTCAGATGTTTTAGCTGAGAGTTTTTGTAGCCCTGTGTGGGGAAAAGATATTGTGCTTGGGACCCTGTGAGCACTATATGCTACTTCACAGACCTATGACCCCTCCCTCTGTGTTGGGAAAATGAATGAAGATAAACTACCATACAGTTGGAGTTGTTTAGCTACCCAGAGGCACTGTGCAGTTCAGAGCAAGGAAGTTAATGAATAATGGACTTAACCTGTTGACTCTACCAGTAGGGTGAACTGGAAATAGCCATGATCTCCTGTCATAGAAAGAGCATGATAACATGGCTTACCATGGAATCAGAGGCGAAAAAGGACTTAACCGGACATATAACTGGAGCTGATTTGTGGGGAGAAATAGAGGCACAAATTGTAGCCATCTGTTTCTATTCTTGGGCTAATCAGAATTATTGGCAACTGACAAACTGCTAGTTTTCTTTTCCGAAATAGACATATGCATTGCAGACGGAAGAGAATGTTTTCATGTTTATAGTGGAGGCCTGTCATATGTTGAGAACATCAACACCTTTCTCTCTCATGACTTGCATACAATTTATTCTTAATATATAAACCTAAATTCAATTGCTAGTCCCAGCTACAGTATTGAATCAGTGTGCTTTACTGAAGTGTTTATTTATAATCCATCAGTTTATTTAGTGGGTCTACTTTATTTGCCCCTAGCAATTGGGTTTAAAACAATTTTTCTCCCTAAAAGGACTGAATTACTGACTCCACGTTAGAAGTAGCTCTTCTTCAGAGGTTCTGAAGTCTAGTTTCTACATTGTACATTGTTTAGTTCTTCCAATCCTTAGTTGAAAGGGTTTCAGTTCCCAATTAATCCAGCCCAGGGCTTCAGCAAAGGAACTAATAGACTGTCCCAAAATGTACTGGGCAAGAAAAAGCTAAGTGTAGCCTCCCCCCAACCCCAATCAAGGCAAATGTACCTAACTGTATTACTTTGCTCTTGCTTTCAGGTGCCCATTTGTTAGTTGTTCCTTTTATACCACATTCAGCAAAAACAGGATGCAGAGAATGCAAGCCACTCCCTACAATTTCTTGTAAAACTAAGGTTATCCAAACAGTGCAGTGATGTCAATAAATCAATGCAGTGAATTCAGAGAAACAAGGGACGTTTTCACACGCAGCTTTTTGAGGACGCTAGCCGGCCTCCCTCCGGCCCCACTCTGGCCCCACTCCGGCTCTTCTTCCAGCTTGTTCAGACGCACGCCGCAGAAAACCCCGCCCCTTCCGGTGCCATCCCTGCGTACGTCCGACTTCTAGCTCCGTGTGTTCACACGCACGGAGCCTTAAGTCCGGCGTCCTTCCGGCGTCCCTCCGGCTTCAGCACCTCCAACTCCGGCTTCTGCGGCGGAAAGGTACTTTTAAAAGGAATTAGCCTGCCGCCGCCGAAGCCATTCCGGAATGGGGCCGGCGGGAGGTAGGATTGCCTCCACCAGAGCCCCGTGTGAAAACGTCCAAGGTATGACTCCTAACTAATCAAAAGTTCAGCCTCATGTCCTGTGACTATTAAGATCTTGAAGCACTTCTACCCTCTTACTGGTGCATTACTTCACCTCTTCATGAACTGTAGTCTCATCAAACACTCACTTCAGATTTAAACTCATGGCCTCCTGCTAATGTAATCAGTAGTTAAGTTAGGTGCTCAAAGAACATTTGCTAACTAGTGCACCCCCTTACATCCAGACCCTTGTCAATTGGATTCTCTGAAGCCTAGGTCTTTATTGAGCTGTGAATAATATCTCTGATTGTACAGACTGTGAGATGGATGATAATCCTAAGCAATAACTAAAGGGCCTATCACATGACATACTGCAATAATACTGCTTTAAGCCTATCTTCACCTGGAGCTTATGATACAACAGTGTGGCTTATTTGGAAAAAGAATCTTTTCCCACTTGAAATAATCCATTAATGACCCTTTATATCAATTCAGTGGTTACTTGGGGTTCCATTTCATTGTAATATTGGGAGCACAGTGGGCATGTTGCGGGTATGATTTCTTTGCTTCTCTCTTTGGGATTCCTTGGGGATCTCCTGAAGATTTCTTTCAGTGGTTGGGGTGGGAAGACCTCAGGGTTCCCAAGACAACCAGTCTGTGTTTGTTCTCCATTCTCTGGCATGTTTTTTAAAACATTTTAAAAAATAAATAAAGGGAGTAACAGCAGTCTTATTAAGGACTGATGCCCAGAGATATCATGGGGTTCATGAAAGGCTCCATTAGTAAATAAGTGTACAAAACATTGCAAAATGTACATTTGTAAATGTACAAAATAAAGCAGAAATGGGCAAGTATTGATTCACAGGAAAAAGCATAAAAAAATGGTGGAAGTGATTTGGTGTGTGAATGATAAAGAATGATCTCCCTGATGAAGTGGGAATGGTTCCATAATAACATCATTACAGAATTGCACAATTATAGCTTCTTCTTTTTTAAAAAAAAATGGAGGGCAAAGGAAATACAGTGGTTTAAATGATAATGTCCTATTTTAAGAAAGTAACACAGGAACTAACACAACTGAAGCACTATTGCGGTGGTGATGTGAAAGACTGCAATGCCATTCCATTACTTTTCTGAGTGTAGGAGAAACAGTTTTCAGGTGGAACTACCCAAAACTACTGACTAGCGTAATAAGTACCTGACTCTAGTAGATGTATTTCTAATTTTATACCACCACAAAGATAACACCCTAAAAAGGAATCTTAAAATATGGTTGGTTCTGAACAACAGTAGTTTTGTTTAGCTTTTATTTGAGCCCAGTAGGCCAGGTTTGTCCCAGCTTAATCCTTTTGATTTGAAATGGAACTAAAGACAATGGACAGGTAACCCACTGTATGTAGAACAATAACTCCATAAAATGCTCAAATCTTGAATAGAAGGCAACAGCCACAGTTATTTATTTATTTATTTATTTATTTATTTATTTGATTCATATCCTGCTTTTCTTCCAACATGAGATCAAAAGGAGTTTATAGTGGATTTTTTCAACAAAAAGGGATAAAGCAATATGTGGTACAAATTTTAAATCATGAATCAGTCCAATTAAAATATTAATTTAAAACAGTTAAAACAAAAATATATTACATATTAAGAAACAACACATCCCTATGCCCTAACAAGGTTAAAGGGTAAAACTTGTTTAAATAAGAAAGTTTCCCCCCTACTTGCAAAAGCCTAGGAGTAGCCACTAAGAAAACTTTCTCCTGTGTCCTCACCAGGTGAACCTATGAAGGTGGTGGCATCTAGAGAAAGCGCTCCCCCAAAGAGCAAAAGACTCAGGGAGGTTCATGTGGAGAGATACAGACTTTCAGATCTTAAATCAGTGAAGGTTTTGGAAACCTCCATTGAAAAGCATTTCCATAACTGTGGAATAGCTCCAACAGCTTGTCTTTGTTGATGACACTTCGTGTAGTAATTCAGCTGTCATCCTTGGATGACTATCAGTAATAGCAAAGAGAAACTGGAGACAGCATTTACTGTACCTCAGGCTTCATTCTGTCTCTGTTTTGCTCGTTCTGTGTGTATGAGAGAAAGTGAAGTAGTAAAATAGTAGATCTCTGCTATTTTAGACTGCAGGGCGAAAGGTTGCTCACTTACTTTGAATCCTTGTCTCCTACGGCAGAAGGGGGAGAATCACTATACAGTGATTCCCTCCACATTTGTGGCTTTGGCTTTTGCAGATTTGATTATTCATGGATTTATTTAATGTTTTGTCTAGGAATCTCTAGGTCATCCAGCATGACTTTGTTGGTCACTGGAGGACCTATAGTTTCCTAGAGAAAATAATTCCTAAGTATTTGTAGATCCTCCAGTGCAATTCTGTGGTCAACCTTTGCCCAATGTTGGCCATAGAATTGTGCTAGAAGACCTAGAGATTCTTAGAGAGGTGTTCTCTCTGGTTTGAAATGTGGTTTTGTTTTGTTTTTGTTTATTTAATTTCACAGGAGTCTTGTGCCTCTAACCCCATTGAATGTAGAGGGCCCGCTATACATAGAAAACCAAATGCTTAGTAAAGGCTAATCTAGAACCTCTTTTCTCTGGCAGGTTAGTTTTCTACATTCAGGATTACTTTATGTAACTGAATGTTTGTGCATCAATAATTTGATGCTTCACAATTGTATTCAGAGGGGACAGAGACATGTAGCCTTGTCACCCTGGGAGACATTTGAACTACATGTTCATGAGTATGGTGGAGTATCATTGCAATATGTATGATCTCAACCTGCATGTTTTTCTTTAAATTTATGAAGGCAAAATAGACATATATATTGCATAGTCAGCCCTCCATTTTTGTGAGGATGTATTCCAGACCCCCACTTGCGAAAACACAGATTTGCAAATATTCAAACCCCATAGGCTTGAATGGGGTGCACCCCTGGGGGTGTGCCCCATTGATTTAAACAGAGGTTACCCCTCCGTGAATATGCAAAACTGCAGACTTCAAGTCTGCAAGAACAGAGGGGCGACTGTATACTCATAAACTTTCTTTAGACATTTAAACAAAGAGGGAGGAAAGCTGCTGATGCAGTGCTATGAATTCTTTATGTGAGTTTGTTGTACCCATTCTGTAAGGGTACAAGGGTAGTAGATCTCTTGTTTGTATTATCTAAGCTAAACATTTTATTAATCAACTGTTCTCTCTTTCCATAAAGCTGGTTCAGAGTTTACATACGTGTTGCTTGACAACTCGATTGTATTTGATGGGTCCTCCCACTCTCATACACACATCATAGCCCTTTGTTCCCATCATTTTGTGTGTGTGAAGTTGGAAGGGCCTAATAAAAGTTTCCATACAGTTTTTATCGCTGTATGAATGAAACAGCACAGGAGCTGAAGCACTGCAGCCCAAAGAAATCAGACAAAGTTCTGTCAGTGGCGGGGTGGTTTTCATCTCCTTGGGACACTGAATCTGCTCTGGGTCTTAGCACAGACTACAAAGAAGATATTCAAGGTGCTGAATTCTACTGTCAGAATCAGCTTGGCATCCCATTCAGCTCTTTAAAACTTGGACTAAAACCAGGAGTGGATTCATGGAACCCCCTAGCTGCCCCTGAAATCAACTCAAAATTGACTCAAAACCAGAACATTATAGGCAGAAACATGAAGTCTTATTACTCATTAGCATCCATGATCCCTAGCGTCACTCAATGTCCCTTCAATTTTGCTTCATGGATCACTTTTATGATTAGCAAAATAGAGCTTCATTGGGAACTAAATATCTATCATATATCTGTTTGTCTGTGTATCTATCTATCTAGAAACCCTGTTTTTAGAGATGTTCACTTAATTTATTGAGAGCATATTTCTACCCTCACTTTTTAATACACCTCCAAATTGAGGCACTCAAGATGGTTGCCAGTACTCTACCTTCTCAGTGGTTCCCAACCTTTAATCTACCTGCTGTGTTACTTTTTAAGATTTTTTCAGGCTTGTATGGGTGGTCTTTTTCAGATTGCAGAACCTAGACCCTTTGAGATGATGAGAAAAATTCAGTTGTATTGGCCATGCACAGAGGTACTTGTTGGTGAACAATAAATAGCAAAGGGGCTGGTAGCCTCACAAAGAACAAAGACAACCTGGATCTCTAAGAAAGTATCTTTTTGTGTTAATAATGGAATTTAAATGTTCTTTCCTGGACTTTGCAGTGTGTCTCCCAGAGCCCACATGGCTGGAGGGAGGAGCGGTCTGCTTGCATGGATATCACACCATACCACAGAGGTAGGCAACCTAAGGCCCAGGGGCTGGATGCGGCCCCTCGAGGCTTTTGGA
>CM034710.1:119573596-119586597 GCA_020142125.1 Phrynosoma platyrhinos | reverse complement strand
GGCCCTAAGACTGTCATGTTTTTGTTTCTCCTGTATGATTTTAACACATTGTCTGATGAGGAAGCCAGTAGAGCTTCAAAAGCTTGCAACACATATTTTTTGTATTTTGGTTGGCCCAATAAAGGTATCTCTGTTTTGTGGATTTTGAATGTTATTGCACTAATAACATAATATGTCATACATCTGGAATCAGGGAGGGAAACTTTTGGATCAGAAAATGAACTCAAGAGGTACGGTAAATATTTAACCCATCTCATTGATTTTTAAGCCATGTTGACATACTGACACTTTATTGTTGGAACTGCTACTGAATGCAGGCTGTGGATTTGTGTTTGGAATTTTTCCTTTGAAAATCTAGCAGTAGTTTATTGCTATTTCTCCTGGGCTGATTGAAAAAGGCAGTGCAAACTGTTCAAGAGTAGGTTATAACTAGTTTTGTTCCCCTGGGCAGAAACAATTGGATAGAGATTGTGTTTCGGGTGTGTGTGTGTGTGTGACACAGTCCTACACCCTGTTTTTCAATGCATAAGAGGAGGGCTACAATTTCTATTTTGACTCTAGACCAGAGGGTGGGAATCATGCAGCTGTCCAGATGCAGTTTAACTTCACTCCCCAGTAGTCCTCACCATTGGCTAAGTTGGCTAGGGGTGCTGGGAAATGCAGCCAAATCCACATAATCCCCAGCCCTACTGTAGATAAAGCATGTAGGACTCACACTCACATAGTTACATTATATGTATAGGAGCCATCTAGTTCATTGCTCAATGCTATGTGAATCTGATTAAGAAGAGAGAATGTGTCCTGGCTGCATAAAGAAAACAGGAGAGGAGGTCAGGTCTGCCAAATAGTAGCCATTACCCAGACTACATCCAGATTCCAGGCCAAAGTGTCCAGTCACTCTTGCTCAAGTGCTGTTTGTTGCCTCAGAGCTGTGCTTTAGTCATGTGCAAATAACCTTACCTGTGTAACAGAATCCTTTTCCTATTTAAATGAGAATATTTTTATGAGATCGGGGAGGAGAAACATAATTCCGTGTTGAAGCATTTCACTGGTGTCACTTATTGCATTTCCTTTCTGAACTGGCCTATTCCTGAGGAAGCAGACAAGCAACTCACTTTTCTTTAGCTAAAGAAATCTTGGAAAGGGGATGGGTTCCTCTCTCTTGCCATTGTCCTTTCCCATGTTGCTGTCATCTTTCCCACAGTATCCCTTTCCTCTTTGTCTTCTCTTTGGTAGTCTACCTAGGAGGGAGAACAAAGTCTGATTAGGCTGTGAAAAAAGAGAATCTTTTCTCTGCAACACATCCAACTACTTGATTTATTTCTGAGGAAGTCAGTCAGGAAAGACAGAAAAACTGAGATTTATCTACAGTAAGAAAAAGCCTGATCCTTTCTTTCTTCCCTTGATGGCTTCCACCACTGGTTACAATTTGAGATTCCAAGGTGTGCAGAATGCCTTTACACATAGACACAAATTCAGAATGCTACATATTACCCACTCTGCAGCTTGCATCTTTAAAGTGATGCCAGAAGACATAGCAGTTATCTTCTCCCCCCCCCCCCCCAAAAGAGCCAAGAGATGGATAATAGTTCAGATTGCAGCTCTGACAGTGATTCTTTTTGTACTTTAGAGAAAGTCTCATAGGAACACAAGACTACAAGATCAAGATGTGAATGAATTATTGTTGGCAGTGATTGGCAAGAGTAGCCAGCAAACATTGCTTCAAATAGGAATCTGTTTGGATTGAGAGGAGGCCAAAGCATTTTAAGGCTAGGTTATTAGGGACCTTTCATATTTCCTTTTAAACTGTCAAATAATTTTATTGTCTGTAGTTATGATTCACACACCAAATAGATCACAGCTCTTTATTTTAACATATTTGCACCTCAGTCTGATGCACCCTTTAAAAATATCAATATTTCTTCCACTAGAAAACTGAAAAATTAATAGAATTATAGGCTTGGAAGAGACCTCACTTGTCATGGGGTACAATATTCTTTCATGTAGACAATCCGTTGCTATCTCATCTCTGATAGGTGACCATTTAGGCTCTGTTTAAGGACATGTCACACATACTGAGGGTATCTGTCCCATTCAAGACAGATGATATAGTCAAGAATTTAGTCTTAATGTTTATTGAAAATCTCCTGACTTGTATTTGGAACATGATGTTTTCAGTTCTTCCCTCTGGAGCATAAAAAACTCAACTTTGGTCCTTCATCTTTGTGACAGCTCTTCATATATTACATTGCCTGTTAATCATCAGGCTAAACATACACAGACTCCTTCAACCATTCCTCATATACAGGCAGCTCATATCTTTGATGCTCTCCTTTTTTCCACTGTGTCATTTATCCTTTTGGACATGATACTCTGGGTTAAGCTTGAAAAAAGGGTAGTAGTACCAGTGCTTCAGATTGGTATCAAAGCAACATAACGAAACACAGTAGTAACAAAATCAGCATTCAAAGCAAACAACAAAAGTAATGAATACCTAGGGTCATCAGCATCTATGCCATATGATCACAAAGTAGTCTCTGACAATGTTGGCTCTTTGGCTTAGTAATGGAGATGACACGACTTTACAACCTTGTCAACAGAGAATACCTTTACCTTTTTTTCTATAGTAATGAAGATCCATAGTCTCCATTAGGGAGGGCAGGTGTCTGCAGATTTCAGTGAAACCTGCTCATGAATGTATGATGCAAGTGCCATCATATTTCCAATTTCTACATATGGCTGTGAAAGCTGGAAGTGAAGAAAGCTGATAGGAAGAAAATCAATTCATTTAACAGCTGGTGCTGGAGGAGAGTTCTGCAAATACTATGGGCTACTAAAAAGACAAATAAATGGGCCCTAGAGAAAATCAAACTGAACTCTCCCTAGAAGCCGAGATGACTAAACTAAGACAGTTGTACTTTGACCATATTGTGAGAAGACATGACTGACTAGAAAAGACAATAATGCTTGGCTAGATAGGAAGCAGTAGGTAAAGAGGAAGACCATATTACAGATGGATAGACTCAATCAAGGAAGCCATAGCCTTGAATCTGCAAGATCTGAGGAGGGCTGTTGATGATATGGTGACTTGGAGCTCTCTCAATCATAAGGTTGCCATAGGTCAAAGTCAACTTGACAGCAGTTAACAATATGTGATGTTGCATTTCAAATCTTTGAGCATATTTCATTGTGACAGGCTTTGGTGGTATTTTACTTTTCATATTAAATTACCTAAAATAAGATTTCACATGTTATCTTGTGTCCTTGCTTTCTCTGCCTTGTTTTCTGCAATTCTATTTGGAATAAAATCAGCTCAAATATAAATCTGTGGGTTCATCTAGTCTATGGGTTTGGCTTCCTGACTGCTACAGCATGACTGCAATGTGAACAAGCATATTGCTGATTATACTTGCCACAGTATCAAGGTTTTATGGTAGTTTTACTGATCTTCGGCTTTAATCAGTAAGTGCAGTCAGAAAATCAGTTAAGCAAGTGTGATGCAACACAGTATTTAGGGTCCACAAATATAATGGTGACGTGGCCTCCAAAGCTATTTAAACCAGTGTAGGTGCTTTTAAACCAGTTACATGCTCCTAAAATGGCTATCCAGAAGTGATAGGTCTAAAGTGTATTCTAAAGGCAGTGAGTGACCAGAAAATGAGGAGGAACCATAGAAGTAGATTATGTAGAAGGTATCAGGCTCATCCCCTGATACCTCCAGGCAAAAGGATCAGGTAGTAATTGATGTGAAAGAAATCTAGAAACCTTGGAGATCTTCTGACACAAAACAATAGACCAGGGGTAGGGCCGAGGTACTTCAGCTCCCAGAAGCCTTAGCCATGTTAGCCAATAGTCCCATGTTAGCTAATAGCTCCTGGGATTCTGGAAGCTGAAGTCCCTCAGCCCTTAAAGAGGAAAGGTTGCCTACCCCTGCAATAGACAGTGTAGGTTAGGTCTTGACTTACTGTTACTCACGGATTACCCAATACATTTTGCTGCCTTTCCTTCAGCCCTATCCCCTAACCAACTGTATTTCAACAGAATTTTACTTTCCATCTACTGTTAGGACAGTGCTTCTCCATTATTTTCTGTCATGCCCCCCCTAGGAAGAAGAAAACATTTCGCGCCCCCTCGCGCGACTGTAAATAGTCACATGGGCGGGTTTGGCCAATCAGGATAGAGCACGTCGGGCTGCTACTGGGGCTGCGCTGGGACAATCGCCAGTGTTCGCACCCCCCTTTTCGGAGCCTCACGCCCCTCCTGGGGGGCGCGCCCCACTATTTGAGAAGGACTGTGTTAGGATAATAGCTTCCACTTTGAAATGTGTTGCTTGAGCTATCCAAGGTGCTGAACCTGTTTTGGAGATAAATGCTGAGGACTTTGGATACTTTCTTTAAAGATCAATTTAAAATCCAGAGGGAATTTACCACTGTAGTGTCTGGGAGCCACTAAGTACCAGTGTACCTGAGCAGCAGGGTAGTTTACGGGGCAAAGGAGAGTCTGTGTGGTGTACACAGCTTTATCCCAGACAGTTGATAATGAAATGCTGGACTCAGGGAATTGTGCTGCTTGCCCATGGTTGGGCTAATGCTTTTCACTTGCCTATAGTGTGCTTTCTTTCTTTCTTTCTTCAGAATACCGCACATGGGAGAGAAATTTGAATTGGGATTGGTCAGCTAAACTGGAAATATATCCATTTGCATTGATGAGCAATTTGACCCTGCATGGCACCTGCTTCATATGAAACTAAGTGAACAGAGCCATTTGTAAAATAAGCCAGATGGAAATATAAGGCAGCAATTTGAAATACTAGCCAGAACCATTTGAAATACAAGGAAGCTTGCTATAGGAAATTAATATACCAAATAATTAATACAGTTAGCCCTCTGTATCCATGCAGTCAGTCATCCACAGATTCAACCATCCACAGCTTGAAAATATTTTAAAAATATATACATTAAAAGCCATTTTATATAAGGGGCACATTTTATTATGCCATTGCATCTAATGGGACCTGAGCATCCACGGATTTTGGTATCTACTGGGGGCCTGGAACAAAATCCCAGCAGATACCAAGTGCCCACTGTAGAGAACTGGAAAATTAAGCTGTGTTGCAATTATTGGACATTTTTCCATCAGGCAGCTACAGTCAGCGCTCCAAAATGGTTGTTTTGTTTTGACATAGAGCATTCGCACACACACACCCATATTGAGACATTTTGCTTCCTTTCCAATGAATTGGCTATTCTGTGTTAGGAAGAAAAGAGATTTTATAAAAGGGGTTGGGTTTTTTTTTAAAAAAATTGTCTAAATCTTTCATTAAAATGTTACACATGAGATGTAAAACAACCCTGTTTTGATAAACAGCGTCTTCCACAAATCTCATCTTAACAGCAGCAGACATTAAACTGTAGGAGACTTAATTTGAGGAGAAATTTGATGTTCAGTTTTATTTCTGATTAAGGAATATGTTATTTATTTTATTACACTTTCTGTATTGATTTTCGTCTCTGATGAAATGGAAGAAGGTATGCAATACAATGTTCCCAGAGGTCACCCATCCAAGCACTGACTAGATTAGGTTCCCCAAGTGGCATCATGTGCCCTTAGTTGTTCTCTAGCATTTCCAGGGAGGGGCAATGGTATTGGTAGGGACTCAGAGATAGTGCAGAGGCTGCTTCCTTTGTATGGTTATACTATCAAAAGGGAAAGTTTGGAACAATAAGGACAGCAAAACTAAGGGCACACACACAGTGCTTAAGACCCTATATTGCTTCACCTTACCATAAATATACAAAGGAAGGGTTATATTATATAACCAATGAATACCAACGTAGCACAACATATGTCAATCAGTGGTTAGTCTGCATGATTGATGGCCCAGTGTTCAACTAGAATACACAATGGGCAAAGGCAATACATAGAAGTAGTGTGCATGGACATGCTACTTTGTGTGTTTTAATGCACTGTTGCATGTACAGTGATCCTATGTGTGCAATCTCTGTTTATGCTACCATTACTGGATGGATATGAACATTACACATAGTGCAACTTAGGCCTGCATTTCCCACTAGCAGGATCCCAGCCAATTTCTGGCATCTTGTACACTATTCAGATCTTTTTGATTTGAGGGTCCAGGTCTTTTTCTACACATTATCACAGAACACATTTGTGTCACAGCAGCCTCTTTTATATTTTATATTAAATATTTTATATTTTATTAACAGGAAGTAGCATAGGGAAAGGCTGGAATGAGAAGACAAGTGGATCACACAGAACATAAAAGAGGGACTGGACAAAATAATTTCCACTAAACAACTAGAAAAAGATTGTGTTAAAGTTGCCAAGCTTCCAACAAAACTGGTTTTAAGGACAGAGCTAACATTTTTCCTGTGCATACTCAAGCTCATAGATAAGAGCTGGGAAAGAGGTAGAGGCAAAATAGCAATGAGAAGATACAATGGGGCTTGGAAGCAGAAAAATCATAGAGTTGCTCCATCCTCAAGATGATATCCCTCCAAATATTTAAACATGGCTATCATGTTTAAACCCAGCTAAACATATCCAGCTCCCTAATCCACTCCTGATAGGGGATGGTTTCCAGACCTTTCACCATTTTGGTTGCCCTTCTCTGGGCACACTCCAACTTCTCGATATCCTTCTTGAATTGTGTGTTCAGAATTGGACACAGTATTTGTATCAAAACAGAATAAAGTGGCAGTCTTACTTCCCTTGATCTAGACACTATACTCCTATTGATGCCGACTAGTATCACATTGGCTTTTTTAGCTGCTGGATCACACTCTTTACTCAAGTTTTGCTTGTGGACTACTATGACACCTTTCCTGTGAACGTGCTGAAGATGCAGTGTCAGGGTGAGGAATTTTTATATCAAGAGAGAAGCCCGGGGCTGGTGGTCAGTACGTGGACTTTAGTAAAGAAAGGGAACCAGGTGCTTCAGAAAAGGTTAAAAAGCAAGTTTTATTGACAGAAATACTGGCTTCTGAAAATGGAGTGGTTTCAGTGAAGAGATGTGAACATGAAGTCTAGGCAGAGATCTGGAACTAAAGTCCTTACAAGGACTAAATCCAATTAATGTATTAATGTGATGAGAACCACATAACAACTGGGCATTGAAACCAAACTTTTATATTTTTGAGCCCAAAATATAGCATAGTATTTGAAAAAAACAAAACCTGACCCTTATGCTATTTAACACCTATGTGAAACAGCTTTGAGAGGTTGTCCAAAGTTTTTGGGGCAGTTATCACCTGATACCCAGAAATACAGTAGCTCAAGTGGCTAAGATGCTGACTGTTGATTGCAAGATTGGCAGGTTGGCAGTTCGAGGCCCGGATGCTACATGATGGGATGAGCTCCCATCACTAGTCCCAGCTTCTGCCAACCTAGTAGTTCGAAAGCATGCAAATGCAAGTAGATAAATAGATACCACTTCTCAATGGGAAGGTAAACAGCATTCTGTGCATTCATGCTGGCCACATGATCACAGAGTAGTCTCTGACAATGCTGGCTCTTTGGCTTCATAATGGAGATCAGCACTGCCCCCTATGGTTGGATGCGACTTGACAACCTTGTCAACAGGGAATACCTTTACTACCTTTATCACCTGATGATACCCATCATCAATAAGAGGACAGCTTTCTCAACCTAAATTTAGTCAGGACAAGGTGTTTTGTGGCACTGCATCTCTGAGATGTTGAGTGTCCTCCAGCTATGGAACACCCTGGCAGTATGCAATTCTTTACCTGGGTGTATTCAGGTCTGTTGCCTGATTAATAGTCCATAAGCACATTTGCTACTGTGAGAAATGATTTTAATGGCTGTTTATTAGAACTATATCACCAGCTCCTTACCTTGCACACTTAGGGGGACAACTCATAAACTTCTCAAGGTGAGATGACACGGACACACACACACACACACACACACCACTTTATTAACAGCCTTTTTTTGTAAATTAGGCACAAGTAAACTTCAAAACAATAGAAACTTCAAAACATCCTCCTTTCTTTCCAAAGGGCAGGATTTTCATTAAGGTTTTTTTAAAGTTGTTTGCTATGCACATATTACTGTAATACAGGGATCTTCATGGCCACTGTAACATGTGACAAAGTAGACATCTCTTGAGATCCACTGTGGGAACTCATTGTGGCTTGCAGCTGCATGAACCAAGTCAACACAGATATGTGTAAGTATGTTGCGATGTTACGCTGAACATGTATTTATAGTCCATGTAGTCAGTTATCTCATCAAAAAACAAAATACTGTAGTATGTTGTTGAACAACAAATTGATGTGTGTGTGTGTGTGTGTGTGTGTGTATACCCATGCACACACATGCACACATGTGTAGGGGAAGTCCAGATAGGTTATCTAGTTTATAATATTCTTATGTATGGCACTGTGTGGTGTACTTTGAGGCCATCTAGGTGACCCACATGTTGTACCATTGTGTCCTGGTGTATTCCCTGTCCTCTCCTGCATTATTTCACCCCAGAAATAATCCAGCAAGTTGATCTGTCATGGTACATTCTGATTTCTTTTCTTCAGATATGGATCTCCTCCTAGTATGTTGTGTTGCTGTCATTTGTGTGTGCACATGTAGCTATATGTATGCTGACTAAAAGGATCTGGGTGGATTTTCCTTCCTGTCCCCTCCCCTCTTCTAATTTTGAGTTCTGGCATCCACCCAGGGCTGACTCCTTTTGACATCAAATGCTGTATTTAATGGCAAGTGTAAGCCTTCTTTCTTCCATATTTATTTTGGGGTTCTAGCCCCAGTTTTTTTACTTTTTTCTCTATTGTCCAAGTAGCGAGAGATCAGATTTTATCCCTTTTGTGACATTTATGTGTGCCCTGATCAGCTGCCCTCATGGGTTTGTCTCAGGTGCATATGTGTGCATTATGTGTGTGAATATGTGTGTATACTGTGAAGTTCCTCCTCCCAAGCAATCTCCAAGCACATTGCTAACTACTGCTGTATATTTTTATTTTTACATATTGGCTGCTCTAGGCTTGCTTTTCTGCCGGTTTGTGTCCTGCTTGCATGGTTTCTCATTGGTGGAAGAATTTAGAATGGTACCCCAAAGGTCACATTAGCAAGTGTGGTTAGAAAAGGGATGACAATTTTAGGGACCAAGCCATATGGGGCAGAGAAATGATGGATGTCCCTCAACAAGTGTCTTTATGGACTCACACAGTGTGACATAAAAGAAATTCTTCAATGTCATTATCACAAGTGGCTTGCAGTGCCATGGACCATGTTAAGGAGAAAATGCAGTTTTGAATCAACGCAAAATGGGAGGGGAGAAATGACTGCTTCTTGGATTCCTCTATACATATGGATGTAGAGGGGAAAGATAAATGCCTTGTTAGTTAGGATAGCACTTGATGCATGGATTAGGATGGTGGTCCTAATCCATGAAAGTTTATTCCACAATTAATTTGTTATTCTTTAAGATGCAACAAGAGTTTATGGGTGTGTGTGTTTTGCAATAGACTAACACACCCACTCTTCGAGAAATGATTATGAAGCAGTCCTTGGAGTTGTGGGATGGCAGAAAGGCGGGGAGTGTCAGAAGAGGCTGGTCTGAATGGCCTTGTGAGTACCCCTTTCAGTCCTATAATGTTGTGAAACCAGTGGCTTAGTCTCACATCTTTCTAAGAACCTAGCTCGAAATGCTACACTAGGTGTAGCAATTGCCTTTTGTTTCTTTCCCCTTGGTAATGCACCATCTGTAAGACGGAACTCAATTGACATTTTAAATGGAGATCCCCCCCTCCTGCTCCCTTTAGTAGGTGAGGGGTACACTCATATTGGAGGAAAAGGCAAGAATAGTCTTTCCCCACCTTCTCAGCAGTTTCTTAATCCTATCTGATGTTTCAGCACATCCTTTGGAAAGGCAATAATGTACCAGAGCCTTTCTGTTCTCTTTGCCCCCTCCATTCTCTCCCTCCCTCCATCCCTCCTTGTAGCATTGATTTGTTATCTTATTTAAATACAGAGTTCAGTATTCAGGTATGTAAGTGCAACATAAATAAAATGGCATACCCAGCAGAGCCAGAGGGGCTATCTCTTCCTGGGAGCTGAAATAATTTACGACAGGCTAAGGCAACAGCATAAATATTGTGAGGGGTTTATCGCAACCAAAGACTATAAGCTGCATTTGGAGCTGGTGGGCTTGAGGAAGAAGAGCCAGGAGAGAGAGAGAGATTGTAGGGAGGTGGGTTGTAAAATATGTGGCTAGCTAGGTGTCTGGAAAGAATTTGCGGAGCTAAGTTGGGGGTGAAGCAAGCAGTTGTGCTTCGAAGTGGTTGAGTACATCCTTGTGCAAACCATTCACAAAATATTTTGGTGGACTATTCTTACTGCTGGGAAGGAGTAGGAGAGGGGCTACTTTTTCTTGGTGATCTAAACCTCTAGAGGAAGCAGGACAAGAGCCTATATACATATTTTTAAAAGATGTTGGATTCCTGGGGCATGGTTTCCTAATGAAAAGGAGCAGAAGGTACCCAGAGTGGAAGAAAGGATTCAGCAGCTTTTTGTGTGGTAGGAAGAGAAAGCATGGCTTTTAATTGATTTAGCAAATAAAGGGGATCTCTGCCACTTAGCCACAATGTCTATGATGATCTCAGCTCAGCACAAAGTGACCACTACCAGCACCTTTTCTTCAGCAGCCTCTGCCATCAGTAAACTGGTAGGTTTGCATGCATCCATGTTTATTCCAGTCCAGGCAGAAATGCTCCTGCTTTCACATATAAATATTGGTAGCATAAAACCTGTATGTTTAGATTTCCAAGAATGTGGATTTGTGTGTCTCAGAGATATGGGTGTTTCCCTGGGTCTTTGTGAAATAGTAGAGTGAAAAACTTTTGTGTGTGTGTGTGTGTGTGTGTGTGTGTGAAACAGCAGCTATTTGGGAGGTGTGTGTGTATTGTGTGTGTGTGTGAGAGAGAGAGAGAGAGAGAGAGAGAGAGGTTGGGGAGGACCTTTTGCTATAAAGTCAGGGTTTATTCAAAATTCAATTGTGCCTTTTAACCACATGCTGTGAGAAAGTGGGGGAGAGTGTGAGCTAGGATCTCTTGAGAGCATCATGGAATGAGAGAATGAATTAATTTCTGGGCTGCAGTTGTTCTGTTCTGAATTACTATGGAAATTCAACCTCCCCCTTTTCATTCCCTCCTCATCTTCCTCCCCCCTTCCCAAGGCTTTAAAATGAAGAGTCAGCTGAAAGTTAGTGCATGATGTATAGAGGTGTGCTGGGCAAATGGAGGGGGTGAGTGAGGAGAGATGAATTACTCAATTCATTTAAACTAACAACAGCAACAGCTTGTGGGGTTTTTTTTGGTGGTTTTTTGTATGTGTGTGGTAAAGCTCTGGATCAGCATTTTATACGGTCGTTCTACAAAGCTGGGATGAAAAATCTTGCATTTTTAAATGTACATTCACATACACATTCAGAACAATCTTCTTGTCTTTTCATGAACACATATGCACATGCATGTGTGCATATACACACTCGTGCATAACATCTGATTTAGGAGTCCAGATTTAATATGCACAGTATATAAAATTAGAGAATAGGGTTTGGGATTTTGGTTTTTGTTTTGTTTTTTTTAAAAAAATCTGTATTGGCTTGTAAGTCTCCAACAGTAATTTAGCTCCTAGGGTTCTGGAGACAATTATAACAGCTCTCTCTTTCTCTCTCTTATCTGATAAATCATTAACCTGTCCTAGCTGAGTGAGACTCTACCCCCAGACTCCAATTTGTAGGCAGAAAGGCTACTAGGTGAAGCGCTGAGATGCACTCAGGAGGATCTAGAGCCATACAGAAGGAGAGTAAGTGTGCCTGAGGACCGACCAATCCATCAACAGGCAGCACTGCAGTGAGTAGCCCCCTTGGCCAAGTCCTAAATCACCAAACATCACTCCCTTGCACCTCAAGACCAGCACCTTTGCGGACTTGCACCTCCACTTAATCAATATTGATTGCATTGGTTGGATCGGACTAGGGGAGCATTGTCTCTGTTTTTAACATAAAAGGTCACCCCCACCTTTCTGTCTTTATTTCTGCACATTTAAGCACATCATTTTGACTTCTTTCTTAGCACACTAAGCTGGAGTCCAGGACAAAGAGACTTCCCAGAGCTGCCTTTGCTGCAGGGATCTATTAATCCTTCCCCTACCTGCTGCTTCTGTGAAATGAACCTCCAGGGGCAGTTAAAAAAAAAAAAAGGCTTTCCCTAGCAAAATAGTTCACAGCCAGTAATTTGGAATTAGACTGAAGTAAGGAAGTGGATGATTTGACAGAAATCATTGCCAGGGCATTTGATTCACTGCAGTGCGGATTAAAAATTGGTTATTTTCCTCCTGTTACTCTAGTAATATTATTTTGGCTATTGGCAGGTTTACTTTATGGCTCTTGCAACTAATCAAAATTTATTAATGAATAGTGTGTGTGTGTGTGTGTGTGGTTTGTGTTGACCTGCATTTCTGATACTTTCTTAATCTCCAAAGTTGTGTTTGTCACTTGTGAGTTTAATTATTAAGGCGCACACAAAAATAGATGTAAAGCAAATTTTGGTTGAAAATTGGTAGCTAGTGTGCATGGCTGATTGGCAGGAGTAAGATGGGTGGAGAAGATAAAATGCTCATGGTGACAATGCTAATTCAAACATGATATAGACTTTACATGACTGTATCACTTAAGAATACATATAGGGAATTAGATATCTGATGTGCTTCCTTCCACGCAAGTACTTAGCACATGAAAAGTTTACAAACTAAAGAAAAATTTATCTGCCATTCAGTTATGGGTTTCAAAATTATTATTTTTTGTTTCAGAGCTTGCAAAGAACTAGTTACAAATTACTTGTACTCAAGTCCTTTCCCACATAACTAAGGTGTGTTGTGTTGTAATAAGGAATAACTTCAGTTTCCATAGAATCATAGAGTTGGAAGAGACCACAAGGGCCATCCAG
>CM034710.1:119530110-119543284 GCA_020142125.1 Phrynosoma platyrhinos | reverse complement strand
AATTTTTAACTAATTAATTGTTATGCTTGTTGAGTTGCAACTGGGGCTTGAGTCCCAAACTGGGAAAAGGCAGGATAACAACAACAATAGTAGAAGCAGCAGCATCAACAACAATAACAATAACTACTACTACATAGTAGAATAATTATATGACTGCTGGGATTACCTGTAGAACCAACTAAGAGCTTATCTCTCTCCAGCATCCTAGATAGCATTTGGCAAGTCTTCTCAAGCTCATGTTTAACATCTGTGAAATAAACAAATCATCTTATTTTTTGGCAGTTTCAGACTTTGGCTTTGTATAGGTGACAATATGTTTTTAAAAGACTCATACCCACTTGAAAGCTAATTAAAATTCGCTAAGGCATCAGCCTGGTTGAGTTGAAATCCAACCTTCATGTTAAAATACTATACAATAAAATTATCATGGTTCTGGAAGATGCTCAGATCTGAGCCTGAGAATGAAGATAGACAGAGGTCCATTGTTGTTCGATGTGGAAAATATAATTGACAGCCTTTGTAGCCAAAATGATTTGGCATGCAGGAGGCAAGCCTGGTTCACATTCACAGATAATGCTAACTTTATTTGCCATCCAGTGCATGTGTTCTGTTCTGAGTATTTGATTTTTTCTTCAGTCTATTAAATTGCACAGCAGAAAATACTGAATGCATGCTGTATCCTGGGCCACAGCCACTTGTTCAGGTGGGCCACAAACTAACAGTTTTGCTACTTGAGGTCTCATACTAAACTCTGGCTATCCATGCTGTCAATTCATGCCAAATAGATGGCAGTTTTAACAGTGTTCTCCAAGTTGGTAAAAATCAGGATTGCTTGAGAATGATTTTATTCCCTTAGTTCCTATTGGGGTTTTGTTTTGTTTGGTTTTCTCTTTCTGGAGAAATGATTCAGTGAAATTTACTGAAACATCGTGTTGCAGGGATAGGTAAGTACAGCCTTGGGGATACATGCAGCTGTTTTGCAGACATTGACCTCCTCCAGACATCTTTGATTACCTTTCTTTTTGTAAAATTAAAGGTAAAGGTTTTCCCTTGATAAGATTGTCTAGTCATGTCTGACTGTAGGAGGCGGTGCTCATCTACTAAAGGCCTTTGCAGACTGCCAGAAATAGTGCAAATTGAGTCCACTTTAACTGCTCTGACTCAGTGCTAGGGAATCATGGGAACTGTAGTTTATTGTGGCACCAGAGCTCTCTGACAGAGAAAGCTCAATGTCTCAGAAAAAAAATACAATTCCCATGATTCCCTAGCACTGAGCCAGGCAGTTAAAGTGGACTCAATTTGCACTATTTCTAGCAGTCTGTAAAGGCCCTAAGTCGAGGGAGCCAGCATTGTCAAAGATGATCCCATGGTCATGAGGCCATCATGACTTAACAGAACACTTACCTTCTCACTGAAGTGGTACCTATTTATCTACTTGCACTTTTACATGTTTTCGAACTACTACTATGGCAAAAGCTGGGACTAGTGATGGGAGCTCACTCCGTCCCAGAGCACTTGGATCTTGAACTGCTGACTTGCTGACCTTGCAATCATCAGAGTCAGTGTCAAGAGCCTTATCACATGAGAAAAGAAAGCCAAAATGGAGTGGGAGAGAAGTGGATTTCTCAGTGCCTCTTCACATGTTGTTGTAGCACTTCTGGCTATTTCCTGAAAGAAACAGTTATAAAAGTGTGTCTTTCATCATGCTGGAAAAATCCATTTGACAAAAGGCACGCTTTTACAACCATCTCCTTCAGGAAGAGAATGGAAATGCTACAATGGTATGCAGAGAGGCATGGAGGAAGCCTTTCTTTTCTCATGCAGTAAATCTTTCTCTTGAAAGTCTTGATGAGTGGCAATTTAGTCTTTAAATAGGTTGCTTGCCCTGCATTCTGTAGCAGTTTTTCTTAAAAAACCAAAACACACCTTTGGGGACTTCTGCCCCACCTCCACATTTTTATAGTGTATGTATCGAAAAGAGAGTCCTATGGCAGAGAACTGTATTGTATCATTTTTAAATCCAAAAATTCTTTAGATAAAATATAGATACATTATTCTTGACCCCTTCATTTGTGTTCTAATATTTATATGAGAAGTTTGATTTATTTTGTTGATCAGGCCTCCCCGCCTTTTAAATGAGTTGTTAAAAATATAATTAAACTCCAGATACGAGCATTAATTATTAATAAGAGGAAGTTATGGGATTAGCAAAGGGCAGCCTCACATGCTTATGAATTATAAATGGCTTATAAATTACAGCCTGGAAGCAATGAAAATGCTGATAAGAAATACAAAGGGAAAATACTATTTACTTTCAAAGAGTCCTGTGTGGAATTTCCAACTTGGAATACTGATGGAATCACCAGCATACAATAGCTATGTGTTCTAAAAGTGGTGGATCTTCAGAGCCTGAATTCAAATGTCAGCTATACTTTAGAGGCATCCACTGGTCCTCAGAAAGACAAGACACAGTTTGAGAAAGTTATTTTTTGGACTACAGTTTCCAGAACCCCCTAGCTAGCATAGCTTGTGGCCATGCTTACCAGGAGTCTGGGAGTTGTAGTCCAAAAAGGCATGTTTCCTAAGCTGTGAGCCTGTATTCTTCTGCCTCAGTTGCTCAGTCTGTATGGTGGGAGAAAGGCACACAGTTCACTTACTTGTTTTAGAAATGATTGAATCAATTTTGTCAGGGTTTGGGATAAAGGATTAGCATCTTATGGAACTAACTTAGGGGGCCATCCTGTATGATCCACCTAGGATATCTGATTTGGCAAACCAAAGAAATTTAGGAGAAGTACTGATACAGAATCTGTTTCTTCTTCGTAATGGAAGCTCCATTATCAGAGTTTAACCATGGTGAACTTCAACAGATGCAGTAAAATCTCACAAGAATGTGAGTCTGTTCTGTTTTACTGTTTCCTATTTATTTTATTAAGATCACTTTATCACCCTGAACACACATATATAATGTTCTGTAGAAACAGTAATCTGTAAACAGTTTTGGTTCCCAAAATGTGGGATATAAACAAATAAAACAACAACCGAAGGGCCAAAGATCCCATGCCCCAGATATAAATGTTTAAATGTTTAAAAATGGAAGTAAATTCTAGCAGAACACCTTAAATATTTTCAGCTTTTCCTGTCCAACACTCAGAATTCTCTAGTGAATAAAAGTTTCTGGATTCAGGACCATAGCCAATGGTTCACCACATTATTATACCCATGGAGATTTTTGTACTTCTTGGGAAATGGTTGTACATCTCATGCTGAAGAACTAATTTGTGATCACTGGCAAGGATAGGACATTTTGTCTGATCTTGGAACACAGAAGAACCTTGGCAGCCAGTAGAGAAGGGAACATACACAAGAAGAATAAATCTGCTTTATACTTTCTTAGTGTTATGAGTTTATAATCTAGGAGAGGAGGGAGAGAGGCTTCTTTTCTATAGATAGAAGAAGAACAAAGAGCAGTAAAGCACTCCAGATTAATGGATCTAACTAGGTAAGGTAGCCTCATTGGATTCCTTAAAAATGATTCAGTACTCTCCATCCTTGAAATCTCACTATAGCTTTAGTAGAAGTTACCACATGTTCTGTTGTAAATGTGCCCTGGATTTATCTGGTAGTTTGGGCTTATATGCTTTTATTTGTAGAATAGTATTTTGAGCCAAAGGTTTGCCTGTTCAGTGAGTTGGTCGTGAACAACAAATGCTGATCAATAGTTGGGAGCATGATGCAGGCATCTGAGTGAATGAGTGATCCTTAAAGAGGCAGACAGAGTCCTCAGGATCCTCATACAGTAACTTCTCCCATCATGAGCTGCAAAAGTCAGAATGTGTATATTTGCTTGAATATTCAGACTTTTGCTCTAAAAATGTAAGGCAGAGATGGGAATTGGGTCACCCTCCATATGATGTTGCAGCATTAGGTAAGGTGATTAGGGTTGATGTTCCCAACATCTGAAGGGCCTCACAATTCATACCCCTGATACAAAGGCCTGAAACAGAGTATAAGGACATTGGGGTTAGTGTGTTTATGGAAGCCCCTTCCTCAGTTAAAGTCCCAGTGCATTCTCTTGAATTCCTGA
Source organism: Phrynosoma platyrhinos (assembly GCA_020142125.1). Taxonomy (NCBI): domain Eukaryota; kingdom Metazoa; phylum Chordata; class Lepidosauria; order Squamata; family Phrynosomatidae; genus Phrynosoma; species Phrynosoma platyrhinos. The sequence continues at coordinate 119,539,197 of CM034710.1, read as the reverse complement.
ATAGGCCTCTTTTCACTAATGAAATATCTCACTCTTTCCTCCTTAGATAGCACTGTAATGCAGCAAATCTCTGGGTATTGCCACATAATGCTCAAAATAATTCTTCTCATGATAGGAACCCTATCCTACATGTATCAAAAAACCATGAGATGACATTTTCTGGAAGATCATAGTTTAGAAAAATTACCTTTTGGAGTCGGACTATAATGTGAACATCTACAGGAGAAGGAAAATCTATAATGGCTTTTACAAAACAAAAGCTAAGAAAATCAGTAGTCAAAGATCAGCAAACCAGGAATGGGATGCATACAAAGAGAAGACAAAGGCTGTGAAGAATCATTGTGAACTGATATACAAGTTGTTGCTTAATCAGAAGGCAACACATTTTGTTAGCTGAGTAATCATTACTACAACCTGGCATAGCAAACCACTACCATTCTCCACACAAGACAGACAGTGGGAGCTCAGAAATTCTCTAAGACTTCGTGGCTAACGCCACCATTTTCTTACAAACTACACCATGCCACATTTTCCAAACAATAGAGTTCAATAATGACTTTGCTCTTCCCATAACAGCTCAATCAGCCACCTACTCACACAATCTGTGTTGAGAAAGGTGCAAATAATCACTTGACTTTCTTTTAGTCTGAGATTCTGGTTCTTCAAAAATGCTGTCCTGACATAGAAAGGGCAGCTCTCTCTTAATTTTCAACCATCTCTTCAAAATTCATTTCTTCTTAACAGAGGGGAGAGGGAAACCAAGGGATGAGAGGGGATGCATTGTTGAAATTTACTGTAGAACTTTCACTTATAAAAAGAAGCCGCAAGGATTTTCTCTTGCCTGATATTCAAAAATACAACGAAAGTTAAAAGGAAGCATTGCAGTTAGTCAGTGAAGTGGTCATGGAAAACACAAAATTGAGTTACAGCAGTTCAAGGAGGGAATGTCTGGTGTATTTTTTTTTCCACAGACCATCAGTCACAGTCAACAGCTGGATGAAAGAAGTGTTAAGAATTTTGAAGAGATGGTTGACAATCAAGACAAGGCTACTGTTTCTGTTTCAGAACAGCATTTTGGAAGAGCCAGAATGTGGGTCGAAAATACGGATGGGAAGAATATTAAAGAATATTTCAAAATGATTAAAACCCTCATGTTTTTCAAATATCAGGCAACCCTGACAAGGAGAATCCTGGACTGACTGCACAGTTCAAGACTTATTCTGTGCACAGTTCACACATTCCATAGATTTGAAAAGAAAACAGAATTTTGCATAATTTTGCATAGAAAACAGAATTTTCTGTGCAGGAGACAGCTTTTCTGGATAAGAATTAATATTTCTGCCTAGAAATATTTTCTGTGCATAAAATGGTGCTTTCTGCCCAGAAAATTTCATTTTCTGTGCATATAATAATACCAGGGTGGTTTTTATGGAGTATGAGTGTTTTAATCATGCTTTTAAACTCTTTTATTTTTAATATAATTTTATAATGTTTTTAGATTTTAGATTGTAATCTTTAAATTGTTTTTTTAAACATTGGGTCCCTTTTGAGAGAAAGGTGGCATAACAAATGTAATAAATAAATAAATAGATAAAACCACTATATGCAAATTTTGCACACACTAAGCCCTGGACTGGGAGTAGTTTTTGAAAAGTGTGTAATTTTTATCACTTTCTGGAAATAGGAAGAAAACTGCTAAAATTACTCATTGGCAGAGAAAACTAAAGATGTTGTAAAGCTACAAATGCCAGAATTCCATAAGATGGAGCTACAGCACTTAAAGTGGTGTCAAACTGCTTTATTTCTACAGTGTAGCTGCCTCCTGTGTTACAAGGGTACCTTCCACTCCATAGAATTATAGTGCAATTATTCCACTTTAACGGCCATGGGTCCATCCTATACAATCCTAGGATTTGTAGTTTGGTGAGGCATTGAAGTGTTTTATGAGTTGTTTTATTGGCATGTTATTTTAGCATTTCAGCATTTTTAATGTCTGTGTTTTATTGTCTGTTTTTGCTTATGTATGTTTGTCCCCCCCCCCCTTTGGTAGAAAGGGCATTATAAATAATAATAATAATAATAATAATAATAATAATAATAATAATAATTTGCTTTGGCTAAGAATCCTAAATGCACCTTCCTGAACTGCCAGTCTCAGGGTTCCATAGGACAGTACCATGGCAGTTAAACTGGGATAATAGAACTGTAATTTCATAATGTGGATGTCTTTCCCAGAATTCCCTTCTTTCTCCCAGCTGTCCCAAACCCACATCACCAAACTGTTTTTCCTCTACCTCCTCCTCTCTATCCTCCCTTTACAATGTCCGACAGATTGTGATAGGATGGACCCAGGAGAGGATGGACATCAGTTGTGTCCATCAAAGTCACTCACACAGGCAGATTTTTCATGTTAGAAGCTTCTCAGTGACGGACAATCTATTTAATGTGTGCAACCTTATATTGATCTTGATCACATTAGTTGTCCAGAATAATCATGGCATTCGCTTTTTTTGTGAACAGCGCATTGAAACTTTAAGAGCTTACAAATACTAAAAATGTCTATCATTAATGGCTTATAGTATACAGCTTAACTGATCCTCTTTAATGTTCATTTATTTTTATAGTTTTGCCTAGTATTTAAACTATATGATTCAGACAATGAGAAGTCATGAACTTATGAATTAATGTTTTAAGAGGACATCCAAGAATTGAATGTGGAGGTCTTTTTAAAATCTCCCCTTCCTTTTATACTTTTGATAATTTTTGTGCGTATTTAGAGCATTTAAAGCATTTCGAGGCTGCTATGAAACTTCAAAGTGGCTTAATAAAAAAGAAGTGAATAGATAAAGCAGTAGATAGATCAAAACATGCCTGGACTAAAAAAATAAATAAAATAAAATTGGTCTTATATTTTTAAACCAAGCAATAAACTAAAATAGACAACAATGAGTGATTAATAAAAACTAGTAGGCCTTTTAAAATTATTGCTGTGTGAGGTACAATGAAGCAAAATCATCATTACAGGACTAAATTGCAAATTAATCTGCTGAGTGTTGTCTTAAGCTGGGGATGCATTATATTTTGGTCTAATGACCTTTTAAACAATCATTGCTGTTTACTGCATTCTTTAAGACCATTCCTTCAGTTCACTATGTTACCTGCTTAGAGTATCTCTTAAGTTTTTCATCTAGATATCCTTTAGGTTTTGACCCATTAAAATACTCTCCTAAAGAGACAAAGTGAGTGGCCTTTAAGTGTCTCTGCCCATTTGTTTTTCTAGAACAGAAGAAGGATGGGTCTATAAAATAACAGGTTTGCAACTGTTTAAATATAATTGCAAAACATCTAATTAGAGCAATAAGGGAAAAGCAGAAAAATATTTTAACTCTTTCTTTCCCCATTTTCCATCTTAATAAACTGTGAGCCCCGATAGGGTAATGTCTCATTGTTTTTATCCTGTTTTCCTTGTAGTGCATGGTTAAACACTTTATTATTAATAACAACACAAATCTGTGCTCTGGTGTGTCCCAGTGTCTTCTTGCTTTCCATCCTGAGGGCAGCTGGAGAGAGGATCTGTCTCCCTAATTGTTGTACATGTTAAAGTGTAAAATGTTGAACTGATAGAATACTCAATGGGTCTTTGACGTCCTTTTGAAAATGAGTTAGGGCAGAGATGGCCAGTGGGTTAACTGCAGAAACAGAAGAAGTGGAAAGCTGAAGTTAAGGCTGCTCCCATCTCCAGTATTTTTCCCCAGACCCTTTTTATTTCCTGAGTTCTAATTTCTTTCAAAGAACTGGCTTTACTGGTCCTCAGTCTTGAGTGAGAACATGTGTCTTTGCAAAGCAGATCACATATTGTGAGAAGTAAAAAGGTGAGAAATAATCCTCTATCTGCAAGGATGTGCAGAATATTGTAATAGAGAGGGCTTTGTTCTGATCCAGCATGGTGCTTTTCTGCTCTTCTAATGTGTGGGTTTCACCTTTAAGTATAAGCCATCAGTATTGGCTTTGCACATTACAAGGAAGAACAGAATTTCATCTTGTGTGCATTTCCACTAATCTGGTTTTTATTCAAGCACTTTGGATGAGAGGAGGGATTATTTTATGTTTAAAAATTGCATTTCTGCTTGGGATTTGCAGTATGAGAATTCCTGCTGTGACACTGATTTTGAAATGGGGAGAAGTTGCTTCTTGCCTAGTCCATCTGTGCTTCTTCCCTGCACATATACTGACTGATCCCTTGTCCTTATCCATATATAGCAAGCTTTATTGTAATTTGGAGACTGCAAACATCTACTAAGAAAGTGCTAAGAAAGTAAATGAAAATTCACTTTCAAATGTATAGCTTCCCAGTTTATATGCTTACACAGTGAACATTCTTTCAAATGTATAAATTCCCTGGGTGCATGTTCACACAGTGAACATTCTTAATTTAAGCTCTTTCCAGTAAATTGTGTGTTTGTGTGTGAGAGGATGTCTGTTCAGTTTGTGTTTTTATCATGTGCTGGGGGATAGTGTGTAATAAATGGGTTAGATGCCAGGAATGGGTGAGATCAGAGTCATACCCTCCAGCTCTTGCAATTTGGCAGGGACAGTCTTGATTAATCCTCTGCTGTCCCACTTTTTAGCTGCTTTTTAAAATATCTCTGTTTCTCTATCCTCAACCCATTTTCCCTCTTTGTTCTCAGCTTACTTCAATTGTTGCATACTGAAATCAAAGTTCAAAAGTAGTTTGCACTCAATTAATTTAGCAGCAGGGAGAAGAGAGTACAGAATCTTGCCCTTCCCATTAGGTTGAGGCAAAAGCAAACTGCTGCAGCCCCTCCTAACTTGTTAGTTTTTCCTCATTAGTAACTTTTGCCATCTTGACCATACTCTGATGTTGCTTGGCCAGACATGTTCTAGTTTTCACCCATGAAATGTTGGGGAATATGCTGACTCAATCTCTCTTTCTCTTCCCCCTGCTTCTTTCTTTCTCTGCCATTCTGCTTCTTTCTCTAGCTTTCTCTATGTCTACCAGTCTGCTAGCTCAGAGACGGATTACCGTACTCTTGCCAGATGCCCTGAACTGATCACTTGCAGAAACCCTTTAATTTAGGCCAAGGGCTACATGTAATTAACCCATCTTTTCAGAAAAGAGATCTCCTGTAATAGGCCTTTAAAACACACACACACACAGTTGGTCTGATTCCGATCACTATCAGTTTGTTTGTTTTAAAAAATAAACTCTTAGATTCTCCAAATAGTTTATATTTAGAAGAGAACTGTGATTAAGATGAGTGTAATGTTTCTCCTGTGTGGTAGGTATTTGGGTCAGATGTGTTGTTGTTGTTGTTGTTACATTACGGTTTACACATCTTTTTCATTTCTTTGCAGAGATACACATATACCCACATGTAATCCGTCTGACTACAGATGGGAAGAGAGTCTCAGACAGTGGGTGAAATTGTCATGGTGCACTATGCAAGTGTTACTATGCCAATGTAGATGATGGCATAAAAAAGGTCACAGGAACAGTGGCAATGAAAGAAATATGGCGCTGGAGAAATAGGCTAGTTGGAGCTGGTGGATTTTGCTGCCTTCCTTTACCACCAGTCTGTGGCCCTGAAAAAAGTACAACTGCTAGCATAGAGAACTGATAAACATTTGGGTCATGATGCTTATTACTCCAGCTTATGTCTTATTTTTCATCTAAAGTCATTATGTTGTGTATTTATGTTCTGCTGTTTATTTTACTTGTTCTATATACGGTATGTTCATCTATAGGAACTCATCCTGTGGGGTTTTCCTTCTGCCAAGCAAATGCTGTTCAAATGTCCTATTATGCTAAAGCAGCTGGTAGCAAATGCAATTTAAAAGGCAACTGAAAATATTTTGTTTCAATGGAAATATTTGCATTCACTTTGAGATTTGAATTTGTGGTCATTTGCTGCAGGAAAAGAACATGACTATTTTGCTCATTTTACCAGCCCTCTTTATCCAAGCAATGATACATAACAGCAGAGCTAGCAAATTCCTTGTGATTTAAATTCTTTTTACTTGAGCCTCCATGATTCAGAATGTTTGTTGAAAATGTTTTTCATTCTGAATGTCAGGAGCATATACTGAATGAATTAAACTGCTGCAGTGCAACCCTGCATTGAAAAGAAAATAGACAGGAATATCTCTGAATTCATGTTTAGGAACTACAGGAGCACCCTCCAGTGGTAATGCTAATCTGAATGTACAAGGTTTCAGTAGTAGAATGAAGTTTATTTTCATGCATCCTCCATGCTGATACTAAATAGTTTTTTGAGGGGGGAAGTCCTTATGGGAGAGGATCCATGGTTCAATACTAAAGAATATAGTTTGCATGCTAAAGGTCTTGAGTTCAGTTGCTGGCATTTATTATTAGGGCAAGTGTGGGAATCCATGATGCTCCATGTATTGGACTGCAGTTCCCAGCATTCCTTACCATTGGCTGTACTGGCTATGGCTCCTGGGACATGGAGCCTGACAACTTCTTGACAACTACTTGATTGTCACCCGCAAGTAGGATAGGATGATAGGAGAGACCTCTGCATAAGATGTTGGAGAGCAAGTGCCAGTCAGAGTGGATGGTAGTAGTCAAGATGGATGAATATATGACTTGGCATAAGATAGCTTCCAGTTGATGGTAAGAACCAGTGTGTGGGCAGGGAATGTTTCTTTGGCATGAAAGAATTGTTCAACTAAGGGTGAAATACTAAACACACTTACTAGGGAATAATCCCCATTGAATATTGGGATTTAATTTTAAGTAAACATTCCTAGGATTTTGTTGCCAATATAATGCAGGGCTGTATGTTTTCCATTGCTTTTCTGCCCTTTGCTATTCAGCTATTCCACTGTTATTTGGTAGAAAATCCAGCTTTCTCTTAGCCCAAGCTATCAGACATTCCCCCTCCTTTTTAATGTACAGTGGGCCCTTGGTATTCACTGGGGTTTGGTTCAGGAGTCCCCATGGATATCAAAATCCATGGATGCTCAAATCTCTAAATACTAAATACAATGGCATTCCACTTATCTGAGCAGTAGTCCATATACTGTGTGTTGAGAGAGTTAAGTCATTTTATTAGGGAAAGCTGAGTGACAGACCATATGAAAGCATCCCATCTTTTCTATTCGGGTCAAGATGTTTGTGTTGGTTACATTTCCTTGTTGTCCCTCCATTGCAGGGAGTAATGATAATTATTTTGGAATATTGTCAGGATTATTAAGGACTAAATGGCACAATGAGAAACTAGTAACCTCCCTCAGAGAATGCCAAGGTATGAATGATTCTGATGTCCACAACATATAGGCAAAATGCCCTTGACATCCTTAGATGAAGACATTTCTGTGTACTTTCCTCTCACAGCCACTGAGTATTTATTTCCATAGGCACCAGAGGAATAAAACCAAGTTCTTACATTTGGCAAGTGCTATCATTACTAGACTCTTTGTGGTTATTTCTGAAGCACTGAAAGTAATTTTGTGCAATTAAACATGAAAGCATATAGAGCCCAGTGAAACTATTTAATTGCTTGCTATTAAAAACCTTTAACTTACTCTCTTCACTCCTCAGGATATTCTGACTTTGATTTCAATTTCTGAATGCTTCTAATGAGGTTTTGGTCACTTTTCTAACAACTCTTAGGGGCAAGAGGCTGCTTTGGGTTGTTAGAAGGGTCCCACAATGGATTCTTGTTGACTAGAATAGTATTTATCATCTGGAGATGCCATTAAAATTTATTGCAATGTGAACCAGGCTTAACCATAGCTGTAATAAATAAATAAATTAATAAATAGCTGTTTTTTCAGCTTGTCCAAACTGAGAAATTGGCATAGTTACTTGCTTACATCCTCTGGAGGCTTACATCTAATTGCAGAATGTACCAAATTAAAATCATGGCATTCAAAAGAAGCCTAGCCTGTTATAAATCAGATGGATTTCAGGGCATTCCATATGTTAGTGAGACACAAATTCTGGTTTGTCCCAGAGTATATGCAAAACAGGAACTGTAGCCAATTGTGTTTTCATGGTGGCTTTGCCTATACGATACACTTTTGCAGAGGTCTACAATTTTTAGTTGTCGTTGCTTATCAAGCCAAAATTTGTAATCACATTCTCACTCTCTGTCTGAACCCTTTTCTTCAGCAATGGGGTGGACTTGGATGCTGCTGTTTCTCCCAATTTTGTATGTGGGCACAGTTCTCCATTCCCATTATTGATTTATCAAGCCATATTTATTTTGTTGGATTATAAGTTTAGTAAGACCATTTCTGTTTAAAAAGTGAATGCTTTATTAAGCTCCAGCTAGGAAAACAGGAAACATTTTTAGATTCCTCCAGCTGCTAGCTAGCAGAGTTCAATCTCTTCCTTCTGATTTTAATTTTTGTGCAATAAACAAAGTGTTACCACACTGCCAAGCTCAAAATTAAATAGAGGCATACATTTGTCTGGTAAAAGGACACAGAAAAAAAAATTCATTCTGTTTCCACAGTCACTGTGTAAAATAATCATGAAAATTCAAGAGGGAAGTCTGAAAGGCTTTATTTTCCTTTCTGCCATTCTGGCAAGTCTTGCACAAAAGGAGGTTTTGCATTTAGTCCAGTAGTCAGTTGCATTTAGATGTTTATGCTGATCCTTCTAATGTCAGTTACACTGCAATCCAGGCATTAAATTAGTCTTATAGAAAGAAGCCAGTGCTACTTTTTTCATCAAAGGGGTGGTGGTGAATATGCATATACTTAGTATGGGCAAAAATTCAGTGAGAAGCTATCATGTGTAAACCTTGTTGGAGAAATATCTGGAGTTATTCTTCCCTAGCTCCTGGTCACTGCATTCAAGCTTTGGACATAGCACTACAGACTATACCCTGTGTTAAAGTACGTGTTTTAAGTGCATGCACAGGGAGGGGATAACATCTGGATTCTTCAGCTGAAATGTCAAAAATGCCCTGGATGAGCCCTGTAAGAAATAAATAAAACATATACTTGTACATAAGTACAGTGGGTCTTCCATATCCGCCGATTTGCCATACATGGATTTAAGCATCCCCGGATGACAAGCCAATGGGGGGGGGG
>CM034710.1:119519708-119529805 GCA_020142125.1 Phrynosoma platyrhinos | reverse complement strand
ATAATAATAATAATAATAATAAATGTCATGCCAATTTTTTCCATAATAACAGTTTGTAAAACTGTATCACAGACACCCAAAACAGATGGGCAAAAAGGGATGGCTTCACACTGCATTGGGTGCATGGTGTGCAGATGACACATGCCACTGGAATGGCTGGAAGCTGCTCTAGGGCCACCTATCGCAGCCCAAAGCCGACCAGGAAAGGAGCGGCAAAAAAGCCACTCCTTGCCTGTGGCCCATTTAGGACCGTGGCAGTGGCTGGCTTCAGGACCCAGCATCTCTGGTTTCTAAGGTGTCGGGCCAAAACAAACTTCTTTGTAAGATATTTGTCACCTGTCTGTCTAACCCCACAGTTCTCTTTCTCAATATCAAATATCAATCTTCAGAGACTTGTGCACCCCTGCTTTGCCATTATCTTCCAGAATTTGCTGGCTTTTGTGTGTCTTGCAAATTCTTTTTTCTTTCTATAAAAAGCACACTGACAGAACTCCTACAAAACTTCACTAGCAGGCCATTCATATCTGCACTTCATTCTTTTTCTCTTTGATGCCTGCAGTTCATTCTTTCTCACTTTTTCTTGTCTTTAAAGCAAACATCTTTTTTTATCCCAAGACTTAGAATTTATTCCTTTACAATTGTGCTAGATTTTGGGCTTGCAGACTTAAGCATGTGTGTCCAGAAATCTCCCTGGGAGCCAAGATGATCAAACTGAGGCTGTCATACTTTGACCACATCATGAGAAAGCATGATTCTTTAGAAAAGACAATGCGAGGAAAGATAGAGGGAAGTAAAAAGTGAGGAAGACTGCATGCTAGATGGATAGACTGAATTAGGGAGGTCATGGGTCTGAATTTACAAGACCTAAGCAGGGCAGCAGAGGACAAGGAATCTTGGGGATGTCTCATTCATAGAGTCACCAAGAGTTGGGGGTGACTTGAAGACAGTTAACAACAACAAATAATGCAGATATCCTTTGGTTTTATGTTGTTCTGGCAATATGTGGTCCCCACCTCCCCTGCCAATAGCACATATTATGAGGCATGATGGAGGCAAATATACAATTCACCACCACAACTGGCCCTTCTCAGAGCCAGCGGTCAGATTTTCTTCAGATGGTGCATAGTCTTTTGAAATTTTGTTTCAGGTGCAAATGTAGTAGAACCTTCAGAAACATACTGTGGTGCAGTTGCAAGATACTTTAGACTCGTAAAATCACCTATATTACAATTAATACAGTGTTACCTATGGAACTATCCAGAGTGTCATCTGGCCAAGCTTCACTTCCTGAGCCTGAGGATAGGGAAAAGATGTTTGGTTGAATTCAGCCATCCATTCATATACTTGATGCTTGCTTTTTGGTAGTTGTGTGATCTAAAAGAAAGGAGGTTTGTAAATGGATCAAGAGTTTGTAAATGACTTACTGAGAAATGGAGCAGTTGTAGCTTCTTCAAAGAAAACCATAATTCAATCACTCCCAAGGAAACCTATCTTAGCCTCCATGATGTTATCAGTTGTAGACCTTGGCTGAAATTCTCTTTCTGGGTAATGCCATTGAGAGAGTGTCAGGCAATCAATTCTAGACACTGTTGGAGAAAACTAATTTTTAAGTTCAGTTTAAATTGAGTTTGAGGCCTGGGACATCCTGCAGGATGGCCTTTCTGAAGAAAAAAGTAGTAGGAATGTGATCCTGAACTTTTCAATGGCATTTTGGACTACTATTTTCTTCTATTTTCTTAGTTGATGTGCAAGGTAGCACTTGGCAGTGGTTTTCTTCTTTCTTCAATTTTCATTTCCAGAAAATTATTTCTTAAACTCTTGGGAGATCTGCATAGACTCTTTTCTTTCTCTTATGGTGTTTAACACCAACCTCTGGAACTGTCTGATCTGTGATGTCTCCACTATGGAAATGATACTCAGCTTGATTTTTAATTTTCATCTGACTGTGGAGAAGATTTGGTTGTCTTGAGGCAGTGCTTGAGCTTGGTAAAGTGCTTCTAACAAACTGAGACTCATGCAAGATGGAAGTACTGAGCACATAAAATAAGATGAACACCATTCACACAGATCTAAGTGGGGTTGCATACCCTTTGTGGATCAGGGTTCCAGTCAGAGGTCCTTACATATCCAGCAGAGGGTCAGGTCCATGCAACACTTTTGCAGGCTATAAATAGATCTCTGATCAGTGATGGAAGATAACAGTAGGGAAAAAAAAAGCTTGCAGAGTAGAAGGAGCATCCCTACAGGCCAGATGAAGACTGTGAGCAAGAGCTTTCCCCATTCCTGCCCTTCATGGTGTGTTAGGAGAACTCACCCTGGGAAAACAGCTTCTTCTAAGTCTTTGCCTAAACCTCTGGCAGCTGCAATCTGAAAAGTGAGCAATAGCCAAGGGCTATAATTCTGTAATAGCTTCTGGCTGCTTCTGTATTTCCTCTGAAACATTCAGTACTTGGCACTGTCTGAGATAAGAAATCTGAGGTCAATGGACCATTGGTCTGAATTACTATGGCAAGTCCCAATCACTAATTAAATGATTAACATGCTTCCTTCCAGTTCCAGATGAGCCATCCACTTTTAATGCACTGTTGGGTTTGGAACTGCAAATGAAAGAACATCTTGAAGGCGAGAATAAGGAAAGCTGCCATATACCCATGACTCTGCCTTAAAGGCGGGGTATAAATAAAGTATTATTATTATTATTATTATTATCCTTCGTTTCATTCAGCCTTTCTTTCTTTATTTGTTTTTGGTGTAGCATAAAATTAGAGATCTTGAGAAAGGTAACTTTTTGCACTGCGATGCTCATGCTGACTGGTTTTCCTGAGATTTGACCTAGCATGTGGTTGACATGTTGACAGTAAATAAAAATTTACTGTTGCTTCTGTAAGTTGTCAGAACTCCCATACTGCAAATTACAGGAGTGTGTAAATTCCACTCCTCTGCTCTTGTGCTGTAGAGGAGGGCTCAACAATAGTTTGTATCTTGAGGAGTAGGAACATATTAGTATGAGGGGGACTTCAAACAAAGTGTTGTGGGGCATGCTAAGCTTTGCACAGGAGTCCTTCTTTCCAGAGTTCCAACCAATGAGCCATGCTTTCTTTAATAAGCCACCCTCAATTTTTCACCTACTTTTCTAAGTAGCACTCAGTATTTTGTGGCTACTGAGTATGCTCCATTTCCATTTGGGCTGTTTTGGGGTGTTGATGGTTTTTCTTTTTCTTATACCTCCTTCAGTGTCTCTTAAAATGCTTTCTACTTTTGCTCATCTCATACTTGCCAATACTTTTGCCCTGTGATCATGCTGATATTTTACCCATGCTTCCTCTTTGTCCCTATTTTTATCAACACTCAGTAAAATCTTGTTTTTAGATGAAGTGATCCTGTATAGAAGGTCTTCCCTTCCTTTGTGCAGAGAAAATTCAAGTTGCAGTGTGGTACTGATTTCCTAAGTGGACAGCCATAGCCTGTATTGGAATGTCCTTGAATGTTTTCCTTAAACATATTTTTTTTTACACGGAAATAGCCAATCATAATCATTTGATTTTAATATATTTCTAGTAGTTTTAAATGAGCAAATCATGAAAGGATGCTAGAAGCAGGTTGGGTAGCAAGTAAGAACATTGCACTGTGGAAAATATGCTTCCTCTGATGCCTGTAAAGCCAAACGCTTTTATTAAAATGAGTCATTTTGATGGTTTGAGTTTCATACTTGCATTCCATTGAGATTTTGTGGCCTTTGGTATTTCCTTCAGTATTCTTCCAGCAACATCCTCATTTCTAAGGAGAGAAAAATCTAACATTATCTTTAATTAAATGATAGTTTTGTTCCTTGATTTTGCCATCCCATGCCAGCCAGCCAGCTAGATTCTGGCACTTACTATTCTGTTTAATTCTTAGAATTCAGCCAAAACATTCATCAGAGGATTGTTTTTAATGAAGGGAAAGGCAAGCCTTCAGCACCGGGGTGCTGTCTGTCTGTGGCACAACCATGAATCAGTCTCATGAGTTGGTGGTCTATGGCAAGTTGCTTTGGTTTATATTTAGGTGACAGTTTTTCACACCTTGTGACAGGTTGCCTGACTTTTTACTCCTGAGAGTACTGGGTTCACTTTCTTGCATTCTCTTAATTAAATGCCAGGAGCTGAGCATTGAAGATCAAAATGAAGGCTGTTTTCTTTCAACTACAAGCAGGAAGGATGTGAGGCCTTCCCACAAACTGAGATTCCCCCTTTCATCTAAATGTTATGACTTTTCAGCACTGGCTTTGAAGACCCCAGCAGATGAAAGCTCTTTGGGGTGTCTAGGGAGGAAATGCTGCGCCATTAGACAACTGTTTTATTTTGGTCTGCATTGTTTTGAAATCTTCTAATGACTGGCAAATAAAATATAGATGCCCTGGGCAAGTGAAAATATCAAGTTCTGGGTTTAATAGCTGTTCCTGTCATAGAATCGCCATACAACATGAAGAAGATTGAGATGACATAAAGATCAGATTCCATTTCCCCTCCCTTCCCCTGCCTGCATTTTTATGTATTTATTTATTTTGGATAACATCTTTGTCTGATAACATCTTTGTCTGAAGAAGAGACTTCATGGGTCAGAAAAGTTTGCACTTCTTTTTCTTTTTCTGTGCCTTTGTCGTTGGCCTAGTAAAGGTATTACCATAATACGGATTCTGGAATTTGTATTATGGTTGACAGGAGTGTTGTTGTTGTTGTTGTGTGCCTTCAAGTCATTTCCAACTTATGGTGACCCTAAGGCAAAACTATAATGGTGACCATTATAGATGAACCTGTCACAGGTTTTCCAAGGCTTGCAGTGTGTGACTTGACCAAGATCACCCAGTGGGTTTCCATAGCCAAGCGGAAAATTGAACCTTGATCTCCAGAGTCATAGTCCATGCTGGCTCTCTGGAGTACCCCTGTGTTTTGTATTATTTTTATTTGTAAAGAAAGAGGAATTGAAGGTGGAGAAATGAAAGAGCCATCCCCTCCAGTCAACCAGAATTTATTCAAGAATAGCAATGCAGAAATTTCCCAGAGAAGAAAAGGATCCAAGTGCTCTGTAAACATAACAACAATCTTACTGAAGAGGGCAAGAGAAAATTTAATCTTCACATTCCTTTGTAGTTGTTGTTGTTGTGCCTTCATGTTGTTTCTGACTTATGGAACCTTGGAGCAATTACTCAGGAAGGTCAAAGAAGAAAGTGCAAAGGGAGGCTTACTGCTGAAAATAAAGAAAACAAAAATAATGACCACAGAGGATCTACATAAATTTAAGACAATGAAGAAATCAAAATAGTTAAAGAGTACCTGTACCTTGGATTAAACATTGATCAGAATGGAGACTGCAGCCAAGAAATCAGAAGGAGACTAGAAATGGGAAGGGCAGCCATGAAAGAACTAGACAAGATCCTAAAGAGTAAAGATAGACAACAGCACTAAATCATTTAAACCATCATATTCCCCATCACCATGTATGGGTGTGAAAGCTGTACAGTGAAGAAAATCAACATATTTCAGATGTGGTACTGGAGAATAGTGCTGAGGATACCATAAAGGTAAAGGTATTCCCTGTTGATAAGGTTGTCAAGTCATGTCCGACCATAGGGGGTGGTGCTCATCTCCGTTACTAAGCCGAAGAGCCAGTGTTGTCAGAGATTACTCTGTGATCATGTGGCCAGCATGATTGCACAGAATGCTGTTTACTTTCCCACCAAAGTGGTACCTATTTGTCTACTTGCATTTGTATGCTTTCAAACTGCTAGGTTGGCAGAAGCTGGGACTAGTGACAGGAGCTCATCCCATCATGCAGCACCTGGGCCTTGAACTGCCAACCTACCAATCTTGCAATCAACAGAGTCAGCGTCTTAACTACTGAGCCACTGCATCCTAGGCAAGGACACCATGGACAACCAAAAGACAAAACAAATGGGTCCTTGAATAGACCAAGCCAGAAATCTCCCTGGAAACCAGGATGATCAAACTACCATACTTTGGCCACATCATGACAAGTCATGACTCATTTGAAAAGACAATAATGGTAGGAAAGGTGGAGGGAGCAGAAAGAGAGGAAGACTGAATATCAGATGGATGGACTTGGTCAGGGAGGTCACAGGACTGAATTTACAGGACCTAAGCAGAGCAGTGGAGAACAGGGGCAATTGGAGATGTCTCATAGAATCATAGAGTTGGAAGAGACCCCAAGGGCCATCCAGTCCAACCCCCTGCCATGCAGCAACTCAAATTCAAAGCATCCCCAACAGATGGCCATCCAGCCACTGTTTAAAGACCTCCAAAGAAGGAGACTCCACCAAAATCTCCAAGGGAGTGTGTTCCACTGTCAAACACCTCTCACTGTCAGGAAGTTCCTCCTAATGTTCAGGTGGAATCTCTTTCCTGTAGCTTGCATCCATTGCACTGGGTCCTATTCTCTGGAACAGCAGAAAACAAGTTAGCCCTCCTCAATATGATATCCCTTCAAATATTTAAACATCTCACCCACAGGGTTTCATCCACAGGGTCACCATAAGTCAGGGTCAGCAAGGCAAACGTATAATGGGCTTTTCATAGCAAGATTTGTTCCGAGGGGTGGGTGTGTCTTTGCTTTCCTTTAAGGCTGAAAGAGTGTGACTTGCCCACGTTCTCCCAGTGGGTGTCCCTGGCTGAGCTGGGATTTGAACCCTTGTCTCCAGCCTTGGAGTCCAATGCTGAAACCACTACAACACCCTGGCATATACACCTTGAATCAAGGAGAGGAGATTCAAAAGGAAGGGTAGGGTAGAAATGACACCCTGAATCTTGGTTCAGGAGGGAGACATGCCAAGCATCTGTTTCTGTGGAACCTGATTAGCAACCTGTCTAGCTAAATACTCCTCACAGGACCATCTGGGCACCTGCCCCCTGCATCTCCTCTGCCCCAAACCATAACCCCCAAGAAAGCATCTCCTAACAGAGCGGGATGGAGAGCAGGTGGCTGGTTTATTTCACTTAATGCACAAGGGGTGGTGGTGACAGCACTGCTCCTCAAATATCTGCGTTTTGGCAGAAGCGGGCTGTGGCATTTGCCTGTTTCCATTTAAGATGCTGTAAGAGATGAATCGAAGTGGAGAAAATTCAAGAAACAAGTATCACATCTGGCAAAACAGAAAGGAAGTGGAAAGACAAAGGGAAATAGATTCATTTTATGCATAGAACAAAGAAAAAGGACACTAAAAACAATTTAAGATTTAAGGCACAAAAAATGAATAAAATATATAGTGTCATTGGGGCGAGAGGAGAAAAGAGAAGCCCCAGATATATATTTTTAAAAAAGATATTTAATATTTTTTTAAATGAATTTTTTTTTCTTTAGGATTTTTCTTTAAAAGTTTCACATTTTACCATTTATTTTTGCTTTAACCACCTGAAACTATGCATATGCAAATATTTATTCTGTGCCTATGATATGGTAATGTAAAGGTCTCGTTCTAATTTTTGCTCGTTGTTTTACATTTACAACTATTGCCATGGCATTCAGCGATATGCAGGAATCACGATTAATGAGGACAGAAGACATGACAAAGGATTCTGTATGGGGTGGGTTGGAATGGGAAGCGATCAGTGGCTGGGGGTTGGTGGCGCCATGTGTTACCGCATTGAGTGACACCAGCCCAAATTTATTCATTACTTTAAATTGAAATTTGAATTTCTTTAAAAAAAACCCAACTATCAAACCCCTTGTAGTTTCTCCTTTCTCCTCCCACTGGGCTTCACTCTAACCACAAGATTTTTAGACAGTGGATGTTGTTAATTAATTGTTGTATTGTTTTTTGTTTTAATTGACTTTTATTATTTTGCGTACTGTTTGTATTAGATTGTATGCCTCTGGCAGGTTTTTATTCTATTTTATGTTGATTTTCTCTCTGTACAGCGCTGTGTATATTGACAGCGCTTTATAAATAAACTATAATAATAATAATAATAATAATAATAATGGGAATGTTTAAATGTTTGAAAAGCAGTGGTGTTACTCCTTCTCTAGAGTGTCACTTGCTGCGGTCCGCACCCCTCGCACTTCTTTATTGACTCCACTCCTTTTGGGGAAAAATAATGCATGCCTGCTTCCACAGGAGGGCGCTGAAGCACGTTTTAATGCAGCAAAAGGAATGCGAAGGGAAGCATGAGGAGCAGATCCTTTGGTTGAGGAAGCCAAGCATCTGCCTGCCTCTCTGCCTGGAGGGAAGGAGGGGGACCAGGCGTCCTCCTTCCCCCGGACATGTCCTCCATTCCCAACCTTCTCTCCAGGAGGCATTCCAAAAGGGCCTCCATTTGAAGGAGGTCTTAAGAAGCCTGGATCCAAAGGAATGAGAAGGGGTGGATAAAGGCAGTCACTGCTCCTGGAGGGAAGGAGGGAGCAGGTGACCGGCGTCCTCCCTTTCCCCGGACACGTCCTCCATGTCCACCCTTCTGCCCAGGAGGAATGCCCAAAGGTCATAGACACAACAGCCCAAACGAAAGCTGCCAACACTCCTACCAAGAGCAAGCCCTGCTGGGTTCAGGCTTCCTGCTCCAAATGGAGGGCATTTTGGAATCCCTCCTGGAGAGAAGGCTGGAGTACTGTAGGACATGTCCTGGGAAAGGAGGACATCTGGTCACTCTGAATCAATATAAATGCAAGTTGCATAGTCCTGCTCCAAATGGAGGGCATTTTGGAATCCCTCCTGGAGACAAGGCTGGGATGGAGGGAGGGTCCGGGAAAAGGAGGACGTCTACTCAGCCTGCTCAGAGAGCAAATGAATGCCTTGTTGGGGGGGGGGGGAGAACGAAGCTTGCCCTGAGAAATTGGAAGGGAGGGAGAGAAGGACCTGGGAGGGGATCTCTTTCTCTCCACTCCCTCCTCTTCCCTTAGCTCCTCCCCGAAGGCTGAGCAGGCTGACCAGACGTCCTCCTTTTCCCGGACAGCTGGCCAGGCTTCTCCAATTAGGAGGGAAATGTTGGAGAACAGATGACCAGGTCCTCCAATTAGAAGGGAAATATTGGAGGACAACTGGCCAGGCTTTTCCAAATAGAAGGGAAATATTGGAGGACAGCTGTTCAGGTCCTCCAAATAGAAGGGAAATATTGGAGGAGAGCTGGTCAGGTCCTCCAAATAGGAGGGAAATGTTGGAGGACAGCTGGTCAGGTCCTCCAAATAGGAGGGAAATGTTAGAGGACAGCTATTCAGGTCCTCCAAATAAAAGGGAAGTATTGGAGGAGACCTGGCCAGGTCCCCCAAATAGAAGGGAAATGTTAGAGGACAGCTGGCCAGGCTTCTCCAAATAGAGGGGAAATATCGGAGGACAGTCCTCCAGTTAGGAGGGAAATATTGGGGGAGAGCTGGCCAGGTTCTCCAAATAGAAGGGAAATATTGGAGGACAGTCCTCCAATTAGAAGGGAAGTATTGGGGGAGAGCTGGCCAGGCTTCTCTCCCCAGGGAGGAGGGTCTTGAAGGGGGTCTCTCTCCCCTTGCCCTTGCCCTTGCCCTTCCCCTCCCTCCCTCTTTGGCAAGTTTCCCCCCGTGTTCGCTCCCTTTCCTCCAGCAGGGGGCGCCCCAGCCCCCTCCGACCGACCCACGTGCTTGGAATGAAGGCTCCCCGCTGCCGCCGCCTCCTTCCCTTCCAGCCTCGCAGGCTCCGAGACATCCCTCCTCTCCGTCCGTCCGTCCCTCGCTCCCTGGCGCTGGGCTGGCATGGTCCCTCGGGGAGGCTTCGGCGGCGGCGGCGGCGGAGGGCCGGGGGGGCAGAGCCCTTGCTGGGCTCCGAGGCCCCTCTGAAGCGCCGCCTGGGCACCTACCTCTTGGCCGGAGGAGGAGGAGGAGGCGGAGGGCTAGCCAAAGCCTTGCCTGGGCTCCTTGGCGCTTGGACCTCTGGCTGGGAAGGAGACGAAGCCTCGGGCTGCCCCCGTCCTTTTCCCCATCTCCTCCTCCTCGCTGAGCTCTTGTGGGAGACAGAGACATAGGGGGCTTTCCTTCTTGATTTATATTGATTGATTGATTGGGGGAGAGGACCCCCAGGCTCCCTTCCTCCTCCTCCTTCCTCCTTCCTTCCTCCATGGCCGCTCTGTACCAGCGCTTCGGCG
>CM034710.1:119506372-119517092 GCA_020142125.1 Phrynosoma platyrhinos | reverse complement strand
AAATCAAATCAAAAGGGGGAAAACAAGAAGGGAAGGTAACGTGTAAGTGATTTTATGTTGGCACCTTATAAAAACGTTGCGTCTGCCAAAGTTAGGTGCATTAAAACTGCCGCAGAATGTCATCTGCTTCTTCCCATTCCTGGCAAAATGAAAAAGGAGCAAGGAGAATGGACGCATTTGGCCCATTCCTTTCCAGTGACACGCCACTGAATTCTAAGAACTCTGTTTTGCAGTTTGCAGGTTGTGAAAATGCATGAAATGCAACTTGCCCAAAAGAGGAAACCATAAACTGTGAAGGGATCATTAAAATAAGCCCGTAACTCCCCTTTCGACACTCTCACAGCATTCAGTATGTGTAAATAAACACACTGACCAATAGATACAATGACATCCAGACTCCACAAAACAACAATACCTTTCTTGGGCACAAAATTCACGATGCAAGCTTTTGAAAATCCACTGGCTTCATTAAGCAAAGGTGTTAAAGATCAAATGGAGGGGGGGATGATGATGTTAGAGTGACAGGTCTACATTTTGTCAATATGTTGTTCTCTGTCATGATGGTATGGAGGCATTCCTTTTGGCCATGTGGCCTCTAGGAGACAAAGAGTCTTAAGATTCAGGAAATAAAAATTAAACTCCATTAGCAACACAAAAGAGTTAGCTTGTTCTGTATCATCTTAGCCAAACTGCTAATCATTCATTATGATTAAAAGTTGTTGTTGTTGTTGTGTGAATTCAAATCATTATAGTAACCCAAAGGCAAACCTACTATGGGGTTTTCTTGGCAGGATTTGTTCAGAGGAGGTTGCTGTTGCCATCTCCTGAGGCTGAGAGCATGTGATTTGCCCAAGGTCACCCAGTGGGTTTTGTGGCCGAGATGGGAATTGAACCCAGGTCTCCAGAGCCATAGGCCAACACTCAAACCACTACACCATGATGGTTCTACAGCTCCTAAACTACTTTGACAAGGCTAAGCTATTTCCCGTGCTTCATCTCTTCACACTGTTAACACATTATAGGCTTTGAAGGACAAGACATTATTGAGTTCCTTAGGGAGGAAGTCTCATGGCTTGCGCTATCTTTTGGCAAACACAAAGGGAGGCAATTGCCTCTGGTAGCAGATACTAGAGGGCAGCAATGCTGTTGACTGGACTGTTCCACCTGACCCCCCCCCCCCAATCCCATGTCTCTCTCTTGAAGACAACTTCTCCTGATTTTCCCCAAATTTACCAGTGGAAGATGTTACCCTGTACTGAAGTAAGATTCCACCAGTAGTCCAGATAGCTTTTGTACATGGAATGGAGGTGAGGTGAGGTGGCAGGATGCTTTTTGCCAGTGTTAGCAAATATCCCACCACATTTGTTGCTTTGACTTTTGTGGATTTGATCATGCATAGATTTGATTAATATGTTCTCTCTAGGAATCTCTTAAGTCTTCTACCTTGACTCTGTGCTCAACTTCCAACAGACATTGCACTGGAGGACCTAGAGGATCCTAGAAAAAACACTTCTCTAGGCATTGGTAGGTCTTCCAGTGCAATTCTGTGATCAGCTTCTGGCAGATGTTGACCACAGACCTATGCTGGAGGATCTAGAGATTCCTAGAAAGATGTTCTTTCAGATTAAAAGCAACAACAGTGTTTTGTTATTTGCAGTTTTCCACTTAGATGGTGGTCCTGTGTCCCTAACCCCAGTGAATGTGGAGAGCCCACTGTACATGCACGAATGTCTTCAAGATTTGGATCAGGGCAGAAATCATGAAATTCTCAAGATGTTATTGAACTGCAGTTCCCAACTTTCCTCATTATTAACTATGCTGACTAGTGCTAATGAGAGTCAGAGTCCAATATCTGGAGAAAAGTAGTGAGATCCTGAGCCAGCTCTGATTTAAATAATACAAAATTGGATAAAGTGAGGTCATGAAAACATGTATTTATGTATGTGAGAGGGTCAAGGTGAATTCAGAGAGGCAAGGATTTCAGGTGCACATGTGCTGTTCCTTGGCTGAAAGGTAGCTCTGTAAATCCTGTTTGTCTTTTTCTTTTCTGCATTTCTTCATGCAATAGTTCTGAAGTGTGCTGTCTTTTGGAGCTGTCTCAGGTGCTGACGCCTTTAAAGCTCCACCGCTCAGTCTTCTTTTTGGCTGGCAGACTTTGCATTGGGTTATTTAAAGGAAACTGGCAGCTTTATTAGCCTTTCATAGCTTGCTGTCAGCTGGTGAAGGAAGCTTAGCTTGTGTGCCAAGGCAGGATTTTTGACCTTGGCAACTGGGGGAAAATTGTGGAGAAACAAATAAGAGAGTCTTTCTCCTTACAAGTGGTGCTTAGGCTCCAGCAAGGACTTTTAAATGTAGGTTTAATATAAATTAATGTAGATTTCATCATATAACCCATTCAGAGGGAAGATGACGCACAAGGACAAATGTGGCTAAATGAAATGCAGAGATGTGTGGATTTTGACAGGTTTCTGCAGAATCCACTTTGCACAGCAGCTAGAAATCCTGGGTGCTGGAATTTCTGCTAAATCCTGCTACTGCTATATGTGATTATGTTTGATAACTGGCTGCTCTGCTATGATTGCATTATAAACCCCTGTCTGGGAGGATTAGCCTTCTAATATAAATTTCATATTAAAGGCTAAAACTGAGCAAGGGAGCTCTTGATTTTAATGAGGGCATCCCTATAAAAGTAGCTGAGCATATGGTCTACAGGTTCAGCCCTCAGAGCTTCCAATTAAAAGATCTCAGGATTGATACTCAAGGCTGAAAATACCAGGTGAATGAATATCTAGTCCTGTGTGATATAACAGAATGCTTTTTCCAAAACATCATTCTCATAAATGTCAAGCTTATTGAGGCAGGGATGGTTCAATTAATGGGGGTTTCTTTCCTCACCCCATCAATAATATTTATACTATTATATGTCTCCATAACAATCATTAGGCTAGAATTTCAAAGGCGTGAATCTGATTGGTAGATCCAACTAGACTAGATTTATTAAATTATTTGTCAAAGGTCCCTGTAAACTCCATTGATCTAGTGGGTGGACTGTATCTGAGACTATCCAAGAGAGTTCAGGCTAAGACTACAAAGTATGATCATCATGTGATACAGTGTATGCAATTTTATATAGAATTTTGCTTCATCAAACAAATTATGATGGGTGGTGATCATGACGTTAGTTTGCTGGGGACCCCTACAAGCTAATGGGTTTTGCCTTGCAATTTAGTCTTTTCTGATATGTCCCCATAGGTGGGCAAATTAGTATAGTGTCTCTCTCTATATTCATGTATAAGTAGAACTTTTATTCAAAAAATTGACCCAAAAAATTGACTTGACCTTATTTATGGGTCAATGTAAGTACTGTAGTTTTAACTCTTAATTTAAAAAGGAACCATCTCCTGATGAAAGACCAGAGTGTAATATAATCTGTCCTAGAAGCACTGGCCTCACCCCCTCTGTTCTCTCATCTGTCCAGCTTTAGTATGAGCACAAACATGTCTGCTGGAATTTTTGAAGGTTTTTTTTTAGTATTGCTTACTTTTTCTTCATCCATTAGATCTTTAGTTCATGTCCCCAAGTTTTACCCTTGATTTATCCACGAGTCATATCAAAATCCATAATTTTGACCCCAAAACCTGCTCTCAACTTACAAATGAAGTTGACTTATAGTCAAGTACATACAGTAAGTATGAGAAGGAGAAAATTCCCAAAAGAGGATTATGATGAAGCTACTGATACTAATTACATCTTTATCTTGTCTCTTTCCCAAGGTAGTGAGGAAAGTGTGCATAGTTACCCCATAATTTTCCTCTTCTCCATAACCATGTTACATTATTGTTAACCTGTTTTTAACTTAACTGGTGCGCTTCATTTTATGGCTTTTTAAACCTGATCCATTCTCAGCTATGGAGATTATCACACACAGGCTTACCATCATGAAAACATCCCTAAATTGTCGAGAAAGTGCGAGGGTGTGATAGCCGGTTGTGCTTGTCCCCGTGATTAAATCGTCATGGAGGTGTCCCCTTGCCTCTCCCATTATTAAAGCATCTGCAGAGTCTGTCATTTGTCAATAACGGGAACTTCCAGTTATTGAGAAATGGTGGCTCCGCGAACTTTTTAATGATGGGAGAGATGAGGGGATGCCTTCATGACGATTTAATCACGGGGACAAGCACAACTCGCTATCACACCCTTGCGCTTTCTAGACAATTTAGGGACGTTGCTGTGTAGTAGAAACATGTTCTGCATGGTATTCCATGAGAGCCACCGTGGAGTAGTGGTTTGACTGTGGGTCTATGACTCTGGACACTAAGGCTCGATTTCCAACTCAGTCATAGAAACCCACTGAGTGACATTGGGCAAGTCACATCCTCTCAGCCTCAGGGGAAGGCAATGGCAAACCTTCTTTGAGCAAATCTTGCCAGGGTCACCATAAGTTGGAAACATCTTGAAGGCACACAACAAATGGTATTCCATGCTAACCCTCCCTGACAGAAAACCAACAAAGTGTGTTTGTGTGGGATGGGGAAAATCCATGAACCTTGTAGCAGAGGGATGGTTGCTTCCTTTGGCAGAGGGGGATAACTGATAGCAACAAGTTTTCCTTTATAGAAGGTTGGAAAAAGCTGTGGCAATGACAGAAGCTGGTGAAGGACAAGGAAAAGAAGTGTGGGACCCAGGCCCACTAGATTACTTTAGGAAAACTCCCATTCTTTCATTCTTCAATCTAATCTCTCACTGGGAGTATGGAGATAATAACACAAGTCCAGCTTTCAGGTTTCTTGTAGTCATTGCAGAGATATTCAATGGAAAACATTCCATAAATTATACTCAATTACATAAATGATACTATTGTTTATTATAGAGCATGGGCTTGCATGGCATGCTGATTGTAAAACTCTGAGGGCACATAAATTGTACCATTATGTTCTCCGCTATTGCAGACCTGCCTGCCTGGATTGATATGGATACAGTATCTTGGGAAGAAACCAAAGTAACTACAGAAAATTATAACAGGAGAACATTCATTTATAATTTTTTGGCATCACACTCATATTTTTCCTTTTGTTTTCCACACAGACTTAACAGTTTTTTCCATGGCAGCCCCATAACATAAAATAGAACTTTCTCCCCTGTTTCTCTCTCCAGCTTACTTTTCTTTGCAGTCAAAGTGATAAATGAGCTTAATTTTTGCAGGCAACTGCCAAAGGTGCTGAGTAAGTTGTACATGCTGATTGTGTATAACCCTGTTCCTTTTAATTACTGTGATGATAATAATGCATTAATCAAGTGCGTAGGAAATTCAGCACTTCTGTCTAATGCAAAATATTGATTAATTTCATAGGACATTGAGAGTAAAAGTGATAATCACAGTAATCCTTTTAACATGTAATTCACGAGGATATGTTATTTCTGTTGAAGAGGATTGTCTATCAGTGATCAGGTCTAAAAAGTTACCTCAAAGCTTCAGCTCCCCATCACCACCTTTCCTTACTTACTGCATTGGGAATTTTCCTTGAGCAGAAACTGCAGAATTGGACAGTAGTGTTATGTTGCACTCCAAGACTGGAAAAGTACTGATTTGTGACTAATACAAGGTCATAAAAGATGAGGAATAGTGAACTCAGCTGCTGAATGATGGCAGGATTGCAGCCAGAACTGAGCCACTGAAAAATGAGAGGGTGTATCAGCATGACTGAAGAAACTCCCAAGTTTTGCCAAGAGTAGTTTTTAAATGATGGAGGAAATAAGGGATGCGAACTCCCATTCCCCAATCAGCACAGTGAGGTTCAAATATAATCTGTAGCCAAAGAAATCTATCTGTGTGGTGGGGAAAGGGGCAGAAAACCTGAGGAATGGAATGCAGATTCTGGAAAAGGACAAAAACAGGAGAATTCTACACTATAACATTTTGTTGCAGGTCCTTCTTGTGATATCTTAATTCAGGGATAGGCAACCTAAGACCCGGGGGCCGGATGCGGCCCCCCAAGGTCTTTGGACCGGCCCCAGGCTGGTCCTACCGCTGCCACCCCCCCACCACCGCCACCCACTATGATGATATTGATTATTGTTGTTATTACTTGTTCTTGGGGTTTTCTTGGCAAAATCTCCACAGGGGTTTTGTCATGGCTTTTCTGGGGCTGAGAGAGTGTGCATGCATATTTATTTATTTATTTATTTATTTATTTATTTTTGGTGCTTCGGCCCCCCAATTGTTTGAGAGACAGCAACCCGGCCCCCAGCTCAAAAAGGTTGCCTACCCCTGTCTTAATTGAACCTGCATGACACTATGTGACATCATGGAAGCTTATGTGCTAGAACCACAAAAGAGACATTTCCAATGACTACCTATGAAATGATGCCAGATCATTTTCCCACTGGATGATCGTGAAAAGAATTGATGACAATTGGAGAAGGGAGAACCTAATAAAAGTCCAAGGGTGTGTGTGTCACCTTTGCAAAATATAAACATGAATCCAAAAGTGTGAAAGCAATTTCAGCAAAGCTCTGGCTACAACTTTTTGGCAGAAAATCTTTTTGGCAGTGTTCCCATCCATTCACCATCTCAACTTGAACTTTAGCAGGATATGTTACATTTTGTTATACCCATGGTTGTTTTTTTTTCGAGACTACAAAATTATGAATCAAAGAAATAATTGGCTAAATTTGGGGCATTAATAATTCAGATGGTTGGTTGAAGTCTGGTTTAAACAATATTTTTAAGTTCTATGCTGTCTGGAATACTGATCCTGGAATGTAATCATTGGGGAGTGGGGATCTGTAAAGAGAAAAATGCTGGCTGTTGCTTTGAATATGGAAAGCAGAGTCAGATCTGTGTTTTTGTAGGCCCCAAGCAGGAGACAGTGGTGTCTCCTATCACATACCAGCCATCCTCCTCCCAACAGCTATCTCAAATATTATCTAGGAGAAAGAAGGCACTATACAGCTAAAATACTGGCTCTTTGAAAGGCCATCTCTCCATATGACCTTGCTCCAATTTTAAGATCCACAGGGGAGCAGTCTCTCTTGGCTTCACTACCTTCTATGTCTAATGTCCTGTAAAGACTTTTTTATTTGAAGAAATAGTTGGTGGCAAGGCTATGTGGTCTTTATTGTATTGTTGTTCAGAGATATAGCTGTGTTAGTCTGTAGAATCAGTATGTAGAGAGATCTTGTAGCACCTTTGAGACTAACTGAAAGAAAGATGTTGGCAGCAGGAGCTTTTGTAGACTTGGTTTTTTAAGGAGCTGGCTGCAATGAAGCAAACAAGACAGAGACTAGAGTGACAGTGGTGGAAAACTCAAGAGTGCGTACGGCCAAAAACAGACTAGAATCTATCTGAAGACATATGATGGTTCAATAGAGGCAGCAAAAGAATATATATATATATGACTAAAGAATATATATATATGACTAAAACTATTAGGGCTGCACAGAATTGTTCAGCTCGGCAGGGATCTGTTACAATCTGGTCCTGAGGAGAATTTAAGCCACTCAACAGTTTGCTGTGAGGAATTTGCCCACCATTTTGTGGATAAAATTCTCTCTGATTTAGATGCCAGAATTGATACAGTTTCGGTGGATGTAACCTTGGCTCCTGCTTGTCCAGAACTGATGGATACTTTTCAATTAGTGCAGCCTGAGGATGTGGACAGGATCCTTAGAGAGGTGAGAGCTACCATGTATACTAGACCCTTGCCCTTCCTGGCTTATTAAAAAGGCCAGAGGAGGACTGGCGGAGTGGATAAG
Organism: Phrynosoma platyrhinos; assembly: GCA_020142125.1. Taxonomy (NCBI): domain Eukaryota; kingdom Metazoa; phylum Chordata; class Lepidosauria; order Squamata; family Phrynosomatidae; genus Phrynosoma; species Phrynosoma platyrhinos. The sequence goes on along the minus strand of CM034710.1, from coordinate 119,509,337 downwards.
AGAAGTGATTCATGCCTCTTTACAGCAAGGCAGGGTCTCAACACACCTAAAAGACTGCTGCAAGAAGTTTCTGGAGTTTTGGAGTAAAGTGTTACCAGTGTGCTGATGATACCCAGCTCTATCACTGCTTTCCACCCAATTCCAAGGAAGCTGTTTCTGTCCTAAACTGGTGTCTGGCTGCTGTAATGGACTGGATGAGGGCAAACAAATTCAAGCTCAATCCAGACAAGACAGAGGTGCTCCTGGTCAGCTGAAAGACAGATCCAGGAATAAGGATTCAGCCTGTGTTAGATGGGGTTATACTCCCCTTGAAAACTTAGGTTCATAGTTTGGGGTATTTGTGGATTCAGTGCTGAGCCTGGAAGTCCAGGTATCAGCAGTGACCAGGAATGCTTTTGCACAGCTAAAACGTGTGCACCAGCTGTGCCTGTTCCTGGAGAAGTCAGATCTGGCCATGGTGGTACATGCCTTGGTTACATCCCATCTGGATTACTGTAATGCACTCTACGTGGGGCTGCCTTTGAAAAGTGCTCAGAAACTTCAGCTGGTCCAAAGTGCTGCAACCAGGTTGTTAACTGGAGCTGGCTACAGGAACCATACAACTCCCTTGTTGCAACAGCTCCATTGGCTGCCAGTCCATTTCCAGGCACAATTCAAAGTGCTTGTTTTGACCTATAAAGCCCTATATGGCTTGGGTCCAGGCTATTTGAAGGACCATATCTCCCTGTATGAGGCCCCCCAGAGTATTGAGATCATGTCCCACCACTCTTTCAGGAGTGTTTGGTGGGAACAAGAGAGAGGACCTTCTCAGTGGCTGCTCCCAAGCTTTGTAACTCCCTCCTTAGGGAGGCCAGGATGGCGCCATCCCTGCTGTCCTTCTGGCAGCAGATAAAGACATTCTTGTGCCAGGAGGCCTTTGCAAACTGATAAGGACTGGGTTTTTAATGTTGTATGATATACATTTTAAATGGTTTGTATTTTAACATGTTAGGTTTTAATTTATAACTGTTTTAACTCTTAAAATTGTTTAATTGTTTTCAAATTTTATATTTATATATTATAATATTGTTGTACTATTTTTAAATTGTATTGTTTTATGTTGTTCGCCGTCTTGAGTCCCTGTATTGGGAGAAAGGCGGGATATAAGAAAATAATAATAATAATAATAATAATAAATAACATTTAAAATAAATACTATAAAACCATGTAAATACACTTGTGGGTTTGCTTTTTAACAATGGTAGGATAATTTTGGTTTGTATTTTAATGTGCTGTGGTACATATTATCATTATCATCATTAAACCTTATTAAATTACATAATAATATATCATTACATTATTATTATATTGTCATATTATAAAATGATATTATTATACAATAATAATATATTATATTAATATTATATTGTTCTTATAAAATATTATACTATAATATTATTATATTATAGTATATTGTTCCTATAAAATATATTATACTATATTATTACATAATATTATAGTATATGGTTCCTATAAAATATATTATTATATTATTATATTATATGGTACCTATAAAATATATTATCATGCTATATTATATTGTTCCTATAAAATATATTATACTATACTATGTTATTATAATAATATTGTACAATATTGTTTCTATACAAATATATTATAGTATTCTATATAATTATATTATTATATTGTTTCTATAAAATATATTATTATACTATAATAAATAATTATATTAATATTATATTATCATGTTATTATTATATTATATGATATTATTCTTATTAAAATATATTATAAATTATTGTTATTATTGTATGAGGGAAGTCTCAGTGACAGGCGGGAGAGGGCGATAAGTAGCCTTAAAACGGCTACTGCGCATGCGCAGATTAGAAAGGACGCTGGACTGTGGATCTGTCTTCTTTTTTCTTTGGACCGTTGATTCGCCCAAACTACGCCTGCGCATGAGTTTGAGGCGCCTGCGCGCTGGAGTCCGAACCTGTCCGCAGCCCTTTAAGGCTCTAAGCGGCGAGTGTCCCCCCTCCCACGCTCCTCACTCTCCTCCCCTGCCCCCACCCGCGCGCTCACGGCTGGAGCGGCGATGACTGACAGGTTCGGGAAGGCGGAATCGGGTGCGCAGGTGAGGCAGTGAGTGACAGCGCCAGGCCACGCCCCTTTTCGCGCGCGCGCGTGCGTTCGGGTGGGGGAGGGTTCTTTCTTATTTCCCCCTCAAGCGTCGAAACCGTCGTTTAGAGGCCAGTCAGGCGCCTGAGGGAATCCCACAAGTAGAGCGAGTGGCCATTTTGCGCTTCCTTGCTGCCTTCCTTCCTAGCTGCCCTTAAATGTGTTGATACATAACAGCCCCAGAACACAAAGTTCACTCCACCCTGTTAGCTGTACAATAATATCCAAAATCCGCACAGCAGTGATACCTTTATGGGCCAACCAAAAATGTACAAAATACACCTTGCAAGCTTTTGAAGCTCCACTGGCTTCATCATCAGGCAAAAGTATTTTTAAAACATCGTTGTTACTGTGTGCCTTCACGTCGTTTCCGACTTAATGGGTCCAAAACACACTGCAGAAATAATCCATTTTGAAACAGCTTTAACTGCCTTGGCTCAATGCTAGGGAATTCTGGGAACTGTAGTTTTGTGAGACATTGAGCCTTCTCTGTCAGAGCTCTGGTGCCACAATAAACTACAATGCCCAGGATTCCCTAGCGCAGCCAGTGCAGTTAAAGCAGTCTCAAAATGGATTATTTCTGCAATGTGTTTTGGAGCATGGTGACCCTAAGGCGACCATGTTATGAGGTGGAGAGTGTGGGCCTTTGCAGACTGCCAGAAATAGTGCAAATTGTTACGCAATTCTGGGATTTGTAGTTTTGTGAGACATTTAACCTTCTCTCTCATGAGCGCTTTGTTGCCACAACAAACTACTATTCCCAGAACTCCATAGCACTGAGCCATGG
>CM034710.1:119493882-119503956 GCA_020142125.1 Phrynosoma platyrhinos | reverse complement strand
GAGACTGGCCCAGGTCTCAAAAAGGTTGCCTGTCCTGCCGTACACAAAACAGACAGTCAAAGAGGGGGCATAGCGTGAAGGGGGACATGAAGGGAGGCATGATTGTACCTTGCTGGCATCTGCATGGGCACACCTCTGCTCTGATGCCCTGTCCCAGTGAAGCACTGAACATGCAAATGTTTGCAGGTTCACAGGGATGGCCATGCAATGGGATGGCAGTCAGCAGCATTTCACTCCTGCAAAGGTGCACAGGGATGGTGGTGGGGACAGTAAAAAAATAAAAATAAATACCCAGCAATGTGGCTGGAAGCTGTACTGTGTGGTCATGACATGCACACTCCAGTCACCTTGGGAGCCAGCGGTGTGGTTTCAATGTGGCTTCAGAAAAGGTAGCTTCAAGCCACTTTTTCCTGCCCATATGTTTCGCCCCTTAGTCATGTCCAGGAAAAACATAGGCTGGGATATGGTCACCATAAATCAATTTAAAGTCAGTTTGAAGGCACATAACAAACAAGAGCAACAAAGTATTTAAATATGTTATTCAAAAATGTACACTAAAGCTTTTTATTGTTTACATATCACTCAGGCTGGCTTAACAGCAATCAAAAACAATTAAAAAAATAATAAAATTACAAAATATAACAAAACAGATTCATAATATCTATACAACATTACATAAAACTCAAGAAGTAAATGCAGTCTAAACAGGAAGGTCTTAATCGTAATGGCAAAATGCAGCCAAAAAACGTGCTAGTCTAGACTCAAAGCCAGTCTAAAGTTGTGATGCAGCTGTCAGGAAGGCTATTAATGTTGTCTTTCAGCCATTCCTCCCTCACAACTAGGAGACAAAAATGACAAGCTGACTGGTTTGGGAAGAGGTTGTTCCTAAAGCATCTGGAATCAAAGCTAGTATGACTTTTCTGGTCATCCAAATGCAAAGCCCTCCTGATGTAAGATTAATATCTTTCAGATACATATGAGAAACACCTTCCTTTTTAATCTCATGCATATAATTTCCCAAAAAAATCCATCTAACCTAATTTTACTCCTCATTCTTTCAGAAAAGAGATGTAGGATTTAGATAAAAGTTTGGCTAGACCCTATAGGGTTGTTGGATCTTGTTTTAACTTGTTGTGATGTTTTTAAGTTGTTGTATGCCTCCCCAGTTGTGCTGCAGAGGGGCAGGATAATAATAATAATAATAATAATAATAATAATAATAATAATAATAATAATAGTGCACCAATACATTTTGCAATACAAATGTTGATCACAACAATCCCCACAACCATTTACTTAAGGAGGGTCCCAAAACGTAAGTAACAGTGTTCAAACACCAGTTCAAAAGTAACAGTGTTCAAACACCAGTTCAAAAGGGTTTTCAACTGTTAACAGGAGCAGGTTTTTCTTTTCTTTTATAAAGAAAATGAATTTAACTATAGTTTCTGATTCAAAAGTGAACCATTGTGAAATAAAAGTTTCTGGCCACAGAATATTGGTTTTTGTTTGGTGCAGAATGGTAAACCATATTGATAAACTTATAAACCAGTTAGTTTCTCTCCACAATGGATGGGTGAAGGGTGTCCTCATTTGTTAGAATATGTCAGTAGAACTGATGATCACCTTAAATACATGCTTTTTAAAAATCTAACAAGAGCAAATAAGCAAAATGTCAGATGGAGCCAAAGTGCATGCAGTTAGATAAGATAATGTAGCAATAGAAAGGATATACATGGTAGTGCTTTTTTTTTCTCTCTCTCCTTGCCTTTTTGGCTGAAAAAAGTGCTGTTACAGAAGCAAGTGTCTTCTTGGTTTTGTGATTGTTGGAGATGGAAACAAAAGCTAATGTGATGAAGTGACAAGGTTAGACTGTGGGGGACATGCAAACTTACTTTGCAGGCACTTGACAGATGGAGAGCTGCCTAAGCTACAGTCATATTTATAGGGTTAGAGAAAGTCAAAGAGGAATAAAATGAAAGAAGATTTAAAAGATATGTCTGGCAGCATGGATGTCCCTTGATCCAATTTATAAATGAGGTGTTTGAAGTTGTAGCACTGCCCAAAAATAATAATAATTGCTTCTCTTGGGTCACCTGGAAGCTACATGGTTCCTATGAAAATGATTGAAAACATTTTACTCCCTATATTGTCATATTTATAACCCTTGGAAAAGACCTATGGCATTGATCTTTTCAAGGTATGCCAGTGCAATCTTCGATATGCAGAGGAACATGGCCAAAAGAGGTGGCTTTGATATTTTCGTGGATTTCAATGTGTACGAAACCTACCTGATGATTGCTTGCATTTACCATACAATTGGGGACAAACTAGAAGTGACATTAATGAATGTGATTAAGATGCATGTTTTGTTCCATTGGTCCCAAGGACAGTGAGACGGGAGGAATTTCACTCTTTTTCTTTCCATCATGGTCCTGCTATTTGAATCTATGTTGGCCCTTGGATTGCTAGATTTCTTAATCTTTGATTGAAAGCAGTAAACTTTTTGTTTGTCACTAGACTTGTTAATAACTTTTTTTAAAAAAAGGAAATCACACTGCACATCCTTAAAATTATGTTTTTTGTGGTTTAACCTTGATTGTGTAACAGAATAGTTTAACCTTTAGATCTTTCTGAGACTTTCTTTTCTGTCTCTTTTCTTCTCACCCAAACTTCTGAAAAAGAACTCATGATGGTGCCTACCACTTAGATGTGCAATAAATGTACATTTATTGCAATAGATGTGCAATAAATGTACTGTGTGCCAAAATTCCTCCAGTGATGGTACAACTTTATAGTACCACCTGCTCTTGTTCCTAGAGTCCCTCTTGACCTGGTGATATATACTTTGGGGAGGAAGATAGTATTCTAGAAGGCCATAAGCTATAAAAAGTGCTCCCTGACAGCACTTACAATAATTTACAGTAAACCATAGTAAACCAATACAAATTTGGCATGTGGAGTTTGCTCTAAAAATTCCCCACAAAGGTCCTATTTCTTATAGAAAGTGCAATATGCTTTTCCAACCTGAGAAAGCCTTAATTTAATTTCAAACTCATTATTTTGCATTTATTTCGTTTGATCTGCCAACTGTCAAACTGTAAAAATTCTCTTTGCTCTACTGGAGTTTATTTCACTTTGTAAAGAACTGATTTAAAAGAATTCCAAGTTTTCTGGAAAGAGAGTGTGTGTGTGAGAGAAAGAGAACTTACCCAGTAGGCTCCCAGTAACTAATATATGAGACAGTATGGAGTGACTATTAATTGGATGGGAGATTGATATTGGTTAGTAAATGAGGCAATGATTATCAAAATCCAAACTTTAAACTACAGTGAAATATATGTAACTTATGTTGTAGTACAGAGAGCATTTTAAGTCTTCTTCCAGTGAATTTAAGGCCAATGTACAGGCCTGAATTCTCAATAATAACTTTAAACAGGGGTTCTGATACAGTCTCCCCTGGATGTTGATTAAATTTATGATGATCAGGACCACTTCACACCTTGTTTTTTTTTTTTTTTTTTTTGGCAAATGCTAGAGAAATCTGCTTCTCTATGAAGGTAAAGGAATCAAACTCCATTCAGAAGCAGATAAAAGGGAACGTGCATCATTTCACTGGCAAATAACAAAAATATAAATTCTAAACCACCCCAGGATCACAGATTTAATAAATAAAAGCTATCCAGATTCTACCAAACCCAACTCCTGAAAACAATGTTTACTGCAACTGTTGTTTCCTACGTCATTTCTGATAGCCATACATTTGCTGTTTGTAAATGAAGAAAGAAAGAAATCCTTTTTTGTTAAGTAAAGTGAAAATATAGCATGATATTGGGCATAGCTCTTTGATTTTTCACATTTTGGTTTCTTAGAGGTGTTGGTCCCTGTAGCAGTCTTTTTCTTCTTAGTCACTCTGCAGTAAGTGCCAGACTATTAATCAATCTTTGTCACATTGACAGTATCTCCCAGATATTTCTCTGTGTGGTCTTTTCCTCTTGGACAAACACTGCTTTGTTCCAGCACATTCTCCACTGCTGTAAAAGATGCTCAAAAATCAACACGCATGTTTTCTGCACCTTGTTTTTCCATACACTTCTCTTTTCAGGTCATGACATGACATGCCCTTTATTTATCATTCCCATGTATTGAGTCATGGATACACGACTGATTGGTGGTTGCTTTAATGTAGAGATGTTTTCTATTCTGCTCTAGCACATTGCTTATGAAAATTACTTATGGACAAAATTTCCCAGAATCCCTCAACCAACACATTGTTATTTCTTCAATTTATCATCTCTCATTTGTTGTTTTTAAGCCCAAATACAGAATATCATATTTATTTGAAGACAGAAAGATCTATTAATAACAGTTACACTTGGTTTTGCTTAGGCTTAGATTTTTCAGATCTCAGGGCACTAGCTGATGTATTTATTAAGCACTATCAATCTCCAGACAGGGAGATCAGTCTCAGGAGAAAGGGTTGGAGGGAAAAAAAAGGGTGGTTTGATGTGTGTGTGTGTGTGTGTGTGTGTGTGTGTTGGATTGAAAGCCTGGGCACTCATATACATCTATTCCCATGGGGCATCAGGGCTCACTGGCTCAGCATGAAGGTTAGGTATTTGCACATACATCAGTGGACCAATAGCCAAGAGGGAACTTGTGGATGCATGTACATGGGCCCATCATGGCATTCAAAGGGCTAGTGCCATGTCTTATGGAGCAGCAGAGTGGGGCATGGGAAAATGGGCTGCCGATGAACCTTCCATCGATACCACCAGCAGCATTGTCATTCATTGTTAATTGCTGTCACTTTGGCTCGACATATGGCAACCCTATGAATGGGAGACCGCTAAGATGTTCTGTCATCAACAATCCTGATCAGATCTTTCAAGGTCAGGGTTGTGACTTCTTTGAATGAGTCTGTTCTCCTGTAATGTGGTCTCCCTCTTTTTCTACTGCCTCTCACTTTATCATCTTTTCTAATGAGTCATGTTGCCTCATGATACAGCCCAAGTATGAGAGCCATAGGGTCTTTGTAGACTGCCAGAAATAGTGCAAATTGAGTCCACTTTAAGGGTTAGGGTTAGTGCTAGGGAATCATGGGAATTGTTTTTTTTCCCCCTGAGACATTGAGCCTTCCCTGTCAGAGAGCTCTTGGTGCTACAATAAAATACAGTTCCCATGATTCCCTAACCCTAAGCCTTAAAGTGGGCTCAATTTGCACTATTTCTGGCAGTCTGCAAAGGTCATTAGTTTGAGTATTTTGGCTTCTAGGGAGAATTCTGGCTTAATTTGATCTAGGATCCATTTATTAGTGATGTTGACATTCCATGTTATCTGTAGATCTCTGTTCCAGCAGCACATTTCAAAGGAGTTGATTGTCTTCCTGTTAGTTTTCTTCAGAACTATGCTTATAAACTGCATGAGTGGTGCTGGCTTTAATGTTCAATTTATACATCTCTACATTTGAGGATCTTATCTAGTTCCTTCATAGCTGTGCCTTGTGTGTAGTGATATAGTGAAGGCTAGATCTGGGATGTAATCTCTAGTGGGAATGATGGCAACCACTGTAATTGGTGGATAGAACTTTCTCCCGACCAGTTGTCAAATAATTCCTCCCTAGGTCTAGGTAGACTTATTATCTGGAGAGCCAGGCCCATTTACCTGGATTTCCCTTATGTCTGTTTCCACAATTTCTTTGACATTACAAAAACCTTCCCATGTGATGTCACAAGGACCCACACTTAGACTGCAGACCTAGCCTTGTATCAGAAGATTCACCTCCTTGCCACATGTTCAGGATTTATTTTGAATTAGAGGCCTTCAGACAAAATCCTATATAAGGTAGCTTTACCCTGCCGGTTTCTCAAACAAGTGTCTTTTCACCCTGACAACCCTAGGCATCATGGATCATGGGGTCCCATTTCCTGATTAGATACTGGAAAAGTGGAGGCAACTATGCCAGGACTGATGGTAGAATAATTCATTTTCCAACCTTTTTCTCTGGAGCATAGTATTCATTCAGTTTTTCAATAGATCACATTTCTGTAGTACCAAACCAGTGTATGTGCCATTCCGCTAAAGGGTTTGTCTTGTTGACTTCTGTGTGAGTATGTTGCAGGAAGAGAGAGGGATGGGAAAAGCCTCCATAAAACTAAATGCATGAGCTTCAAGAGAAGAAATGCGTGCCATACAATTAACTTATGCATGATGCAATTTAACCTGTAGCTTGTTGGGCCTGTAGCTATTACAACTGCATAACTAGTGCATGTAAAAGGTCCCATTATTCCCATTGTTTCTCCTTCAGATAGTCCAAATTGGATTGCTGATAACGAATTACATGATAGTAATTATGCTCTTCTTTCTTGAATGTGTTTTGCATGTGTACTAATGACCATCTGTGCATGCCTTTCTGGCACTGTTGCACCTTGCTTTCTTTTGATTACTAACATTTTTTCTGGTCCACTCCTTACTTACCAATTCAAATGCTTCCTGGATCATAACCCATTTCTTCTTCAAAGCCACACACTGAACCATTATGAAGGTTTAAAGTCTTTTTTCTTACAGAGGTACATTAACACTTCATCTCATCTTGCATGTCCTACCATATAGGCTGTGGCAGAGGCAAAGCTGGTTCAGACATTGCACTGGGCAATTATCATGGCTTCTTATGGTGTTTTCTGTTATACTATGCCACTATATGTAATGGGACCTGAGCATCCATGGATTTTAGTATCCATGGAGGAGGGGGAGGTCCAGATACCAAGGGCCCACTGTGTCTACTTGTGATCTCTGATGATCCAAAATGTCTTGTATGTGGTTAACTGAGGAAGTAAACTGTACGCTTTCCCTACTGCATCACTGAGACTGTCATTGGTGAAATCTACAAGATGTACATGATGAGAAAACAAAAAGATCACGAGAAAACAAAAAGATCATGGTTGACCTGAATTCTATTGTTAGACCCAGCTAAAGGAGCCCTATTGAACCAATGGGTCTTACCTATGTGTTGACTTTTGTGTATATGTGTCTTCAAATCATCTGTTAATTTATGGCAACCCCAAGAATTTCATAGGGTTTTCTTAGGTAAAGAATACTCAGAGGTGTTTTTGCCAGTTCCTTCCACTGAAATATAGCCTAATAGCACTTGGTATTCGATGGCCATCTCCCATTCAAATAATAATCAGAGCTGACCCTGCTTATTAGATCAGACAGGATCTGGTGCCTTTAGGGCAGGGGTAGGCAATCTTTCCCCTTTAAGGGCCGAGGGACTTCAGCTCCCAGAATCCCAGGAACTACTGGCCAACATGGGACTATTGCCCAACATGGCTGAGGCTTCTGGGAGCTGAAGTCCCTTGGCCCTTAAAGGGGAAAGGTTGCCTACCCCTGCTTTAGGGTATTGAATACTTAACATTCAACAATTGATTCAGTGGCTCCAGTCTAGCTGAAACTAGCCAATAGGATAGCACCCAGGATCTTACAAGAGTACCATAAGGTCAACCTAACATAGGAGTTCATCACATGGGAGAGATCTCATGCAAAAACAGGATTTAAACTGGAAAAAAACCTACAAAAGCAGATTGATTCAGACGACGTCTGACATTAACCTGGACAGAAAGTGGAAAGAACCCCACAAAAGTGGATTGATTTTCAGACAACATTGGGGTTAATGAGCATTAACAGAAATGGAAAATCCCAAAAGTAAAAAGCGGTGTGTTTTGTTGATTTTCTGTCTGTGTTAATGTTGCGTTAATCCTCATGAACCCCGGTGTGTCTGAAAATCAACCCGCTTTTGCTGTTTTTTCCCCAGGTTTTAAATCCCGTTTCTGCACGGGATTGGGGCACTTTACATCCTGTGTGATAAACTCCATATGTATAGGCTCTATGCAGGAGTACAATGGTTTATTCCAAAACTCCCTTCTCTGATCGAATAAGGGTGCTGTATTTTTCTTGACCCATGCCAGATTAGGAAACCTTAGTCATGAAATGGAATAAATCTCATTATTTCTCGCATTTATAACCTGCCTTTCTCCCATTGAACCCATTATCAAATACTTAGGGTTTCTAGAGAAAAGGAGACTGTGCTTTAGATTGTGGGATACGGAATGTATATTTTAATCTTGTAAGCCACCCGAGTTTCGTTGCACAGAGGGGCGAGATAAAAATAATTTTTTTATTGTTATGGGAGAAATCTGATAAACTGAAACAAACCAGCAAAGTGTAATAGATGGAAATTTTCTTTAGTTTCTTTCCTTCCTCTCAATTCTGTGTAATGAATGGTCTCATCATTTTTCCTAGATAATGCTTATTCTTCCTCCTTCCAAAAACAGTGCTGCTGTTGGGTTTGATGATACACATTTTCTGTTTTCATAAAGTAGATTTTTCATATCATTCATAAAATGAATAAGGTGTGCAACAAATAATTCAAACTGTTGAAGCTTTGTCATATCTATCTATAAAAATAAGAGAAGAAAAAAACCTGGAAAATATTTTTTTTTTATCCATGTGCACTTTAAAATGGTAATCAGACTTTTCAGTATTTTAGTAAATGATTTTGAGCATAGCTCCATGCAAAATTAGTATGATTTTAAAGTAAATAAATTCACACAAAACCTCCAGCAGTGTTGTTTTTTTGGAAGGTGTGTGTGTGTGTGTGTGTAAAATATTTAGTCTCTGTTGTACTTGGGTCCCCCCCCCCCCAATGTCATTAAAATTTTGTCTTTCTTCAACAAAGGCAAGATCTTATGAATTTTGAAAAACAAAATCTGTTAACAACAAATCAAGAGCATAGGGGTCACTTTGAGGGGGAAAATGAGATGGGTGAATTTGAAATACATAATTTGCACATGAAAATCATAGTGCCATGTTCATTACTTTTGTATAAGGAAACTGAAAATCTAGCTGAAAATGTATAATCTTATTTATTATGGCTGATTAAGGCCTTCAGAATGGAATATACAAATACCCCCAAAGCATTCTAAATAGCTGTCATTTCCAGTGATTTCATTGCAATCTAAATGCAAATATAGGGCACAGAAGCACAGAATTACACAGAGACAGCATTAATCTTATTTTGCCAGCAGAGGGCAGAGTTTGCTGTGCAGAAATCAGTAATGTTGCAGGAAATAAGTCTTGAAAAATAACAGCATGCAAAAGTGGAATTGCTGTGGGCAATGAATGAATCATAAAATTCCTTCTTTTGAAAAGAGATCTATGCCTTCTTTCTGCATTTTTGCAGAATATCATCCTAGATTGTGATTCTTAACACAGCAACATTAGAAATATGTGTAGAAAGGGGAAGGATGTGCATAGGGCTGGGTGCACTGCCCTCTATGCCATAGACCTCAGCAGCATTGGATCATGTGCACAGGTTAATAAGAATTAAGAGCTGGGTTAAGAATCTGCACTATCAAATGGCAGAGCATAGCCACAATCTTATGTGTGTTGAATATTAAGGATCTTATATCCGAATAAATACAGAAAGAATTGAAGTTTAAATCTGTACTAAGACTAATAATTAAAAATCAGGGTTGGTGAGGAGGATGGTGGGGAGAGCAAGTGAAAAAGCAGTTTCTCACATGGAAAAAAAGAATATGGTGTCATATTGTCTCAAAAAATATATATCCAAGGTACACATACATATGGCCAGTTATGGGTCAAGGAGCAAAATGGCAGCCAGGAGTTCTGGGAGTCCTGGAAGATGTGGGAATGGGCATCCAATAAGCGTTCATGCTGGGAGATTTCCCCCTTCCCTCTGAATCTCAGGAGCTTCCATCAATATCTGCAATCACATCAGATGCATCAGATGATCCCTATCTGGAGTGGGGGAGTGAGCAGAGGAACAAGCAAGTAAGCTGAGAAGCCAGCACAACAGCTGTTGTGAGGAATGAAGCATGTATTTGACACCTGACAGCAACAGTTAAGATAGAAAATAGGAAGAAAATCAACTCATTTGAGAGAATGTGGTGCTGGAGAAGAGTGCTGACAATTCTGTGGACAGTCAAAAAGAAAACAAATGGGTCCTAGAGCAGATCAATCCAGAAATCTCCCTGGACGCCAAGACGACAAGACTTGGGA
>CM034710.1:119480428-119493782 GCA_020142125.1 Phrynosoma platyrhinos | reverse complement strand
GTTTGGATCGAGCCCCGTGTGATAACGTCCTTAGGGTGTTGTACTTCAGACACATCATAAGAAGGCATGACTCATTGGAAAAAACAATAATGTTGGGAAATCTGCATGATAGATGGATGGACTGTATTAAGGATGACATGGCTATGAGTTTGTAGGAACTAAGCAGAGCAGTGGAGGACAGGGAGTCTTGGAGACGTCGCATCCACAGGGTCGCCATGGGTTGAAATTGACTCGAGGGTAATTAACAACAGCAACGACAAAGCAACAACTGTAACACTAATATCTTGGAGGGAGTTTGGTGGGCAAAGGTAAAGGTGTTCACTAAAAAAAGGGCCCTTCATGCACATTAAAATAAAATAAAATAAAATGCCAGCCCCCTTTCTGTTTGTTTCCTTTTCATTGTTGTCATTTGCCATCATCTTCAACTTATGGTGGCCATATGAATGGTGGACTTCCAAGACTCCTCATCAGGTCTTGCAAACTCAGGGCTGTGGCTTCCTTGGTTGAATCAGTCCACCTGTAGTGTGGTCTTCCTGATTCCCTATTGCCTTCCACTTTACCAAGCATTACTGTATTTTCCAGTGAGCCTCTTCCTGTCAGCTTTCTTTAATCTACAGCAGGGGTAGGCAACCTTTCTCCTTTAAGGGCTGAGGGACTTCAGCTCCCAGAAGCCTCAGCCATGTTGGCCAATAGTCCCATGTTGGCCAATAGCTCCTGGGATTCTGGGAGCTGAAGTCCCTCGGCCCTTAACGGGGAAAGGTTGCCTACCCCTGATCTACAGCTTTCATACCCATAGAATAGAAATTAGAAATAATACCTGACTTATTTGTAGGCACATACACATCAATTTTCTTCTGACTTTCTCTTGCCTCTTTGCAAAAACATGCCAGTCCTTTTCCTGTCCTTTTTCTACCAAAGTCACACACTCTCAGCCTCAGAGAATGGCAATGGCAGACCCCTTCTGAAGAAAATGGTCAAGAAAAATCTGTGATAGGTTCTCCTTAGTTGTCTGTCCATAAGTTGGAAACGACTTGAAGGCACTAAACAACAGATGTGACCCTGCTCTTGCCCTCTCCTCCAAACTATCAGTTTTGCTAATCCTTTGCTGTTGTTGACTGGTCAAGTTGACTTCAACTTATGGCAGCCTTCTGAATGAGAGACTTTGAAGGAACCCTGTCATCAACCAGCCTGCTCAGGTCTTTCAGACTAAAGGCCATGGCTTCCAGAGTCTATCCATCCAGAATGCAGTCTTCCTCTTTTCTTTCTGGCTGCTATCTTTTCAAGCATTATTGTCTTTCCTAGTAAGTTATGCCTTTTCATGATATTACGAAGGTATGATAGCTTCAGTTTAATCAAATTGGCTCCGAGGCTGTGTTTGGGCTTGATTTTCTCTTCGTTGTTTTCCAGAATTTTGTTCCAGAATTCCAGAAATTTTGATGTTTTCCAGAATTGCTCAACATGTGTCTTATGCCAGAGGCTGGGCTAGACTAGAGCCGCAGTTTTCTTCAGTGTCTGCTCTGATTTTTTTTCAATCCAGCACTTCCATAGTGCCTTGGATCCAAGGACCCCTTAAGAAATAGAAGGCTTTAACTTCATCATTCTGTCTCCAGATGATAATTTCTTCCTCTGGCTGTGGTTTATGAGTGCATTGGGTAATAAGGGCTGCCTGCCATTCATCATCATTATACCAGTACTCTTCTGCTTGTGCAAGAAAATTTTGGATACCTCCCTGTGTGAGCACTGAGATTATCAAAGTACTTGCACTATTTTCCATTGTTCAACTGATTTGACATTGCCTGTGTTAGCCTGCTTGAACAGGACCGCCCGTTTAGTGAATATCATTCCTATTGCAGAGACAGACAGACAAATGAATATAACATTGGCAACAGGAGCAATATTCTACCGCAGCTGAAGAATAAAAATTAGATTTGATCATGAATAGACACCTGATTGAATAGATAACTGACTGGATTTCCCCAGCACAACTGCAAACAGCAAGAGTTGGGTTAAAATGATGGATGTTGATCATTACTTTGCTGTGCATTGTGTTTTTTTTTGGGGGGGGTGAACTAATTTTCATGGATAATTATGACAGACATCATTGGAAACTTCAGTTTTGTTCAACCACTTAACAGTAAAATGAGTTTGTTAGTATCATCATCATTATTTTTAAAAAAATGTCAGGAAAGAGTAGAACAATAAAAAGTTATTGTTAGCTAATGAGATTGCAAAAGCACAATGCTGTATTATAATAAATTATTGTGGTAGATATACTAATATATAACATTAACTCCCCCAAATCAAGAAGTATTTTTATTGTTGTTGCTACTTTAATCATATTTGATCAATGCATATAAAAGACATGGATAAAATTGTACTGTTAAGCTAAATAACTACCTGTGCCATCTAAGAACAGTTGAACATCCTCACCATGACCTTGTTACAATTATGCCCACCTTGCATTGGTTTCTATTAAAGTTCCCTGCAGATCTGAACAATTGTCATCAGCAGGAATACAGCCCATTTCTCAGCTGATCATGGCCAAAATGTGGAAGAAAATTACTGTCTCTGTGCTTCAGAAAGTTCAAGAAAGAAGCAGGCCTAATGAGACAGCCACAGAAACT
Organism: Phrynosoma platyrhinos; assembly: GCA_020142125.1. Classification (NCBI taxonomy): domain Eukaryota; kingdom Metazoa; phylum Chordata; class Lepidosauria; order Squamata; family Phrynosomatidae; genus Phrynosoma; species Phrynosoma platyrhinos. The sequence continues at coordinate 119,491,158 of CM034710.1, read as the reverse complement.
GCAATTGCACCATATATGATATTAGCAAATCACAAACATTGCTAATGTGAAAACTAATATATTTCTTTTTTTACTTTGGTACTCTGCTGTGACATGCAGGGCAGTGAGACAACCCACTGAAAATAGTAATTGTTAAAATTCATAAATGCAATTCCAATAAGATCAGCTACCTACCCAATATTGTATATGATATTAGCAAATCACCAGCTTTGCTAATTTGAAAATGACCCTGTTTTTCTTTGCTTTTCTTTGCTTAAGTCCACTTAAAAGAGAGGAGAAAGCCTAATGAAATAAGCACAGAAACTGGTACTTTTCAACATTCATAAGTGTAACTCTAATTAAGATCAACTATTTGATGCATCATATATTGTATTAATAAATCACCAGCTTTGCTAATATGAAAATTACCACACACACACACACACACACACACACACTATATTGGTTCTTGGATCTACCAAAAAGTGACTCTATGTTTTGCTTAAGATTGGAGACAGATCTTGGTAACTTTTTTTGTTTAAATAAATGGACAATTAGCCGTTTGTTTGTATATTTATTTTCATTATCTCTGGATCTTGGAATGGAAGCTGAAGTCTGCATAGCCTTTAGAGCAGCAGTGGGCAATCCGGAGCTGGTGGGCTGCACTTGCTCTTCCATTAGCATCCCTTGCAATCACTTCTTGTACCTAAAAAGGCCTTTTGTGACCTAAAACAGACCCAGAATTAGCATTTAAATAGAAACCTGGAGGCTTCTGGGGTTGAATTTTTCCAGTAGAAGACATTGAGGGGATGCAGACGGGTGACCCTGGGCCGCCCCAGGAAGCAGAGGATCGAGGCCGAGGCTGCCAGACTCCTCGGCCCCGATCCTCCCTTTTGCCACCTCAAAAAGGAGCGGCAAAATGCCGGTCCTTTCAGAGCCGGCAAAAAGGACGTGCGGCTCTTTAGCGCCCATTCTGGCACAGCGCATCAAAAGGCAGTGCCGAAAGAACGTCCTGACGCCACACGCTGTTCCTGTTCCTCCTCCTCCTCTGTCTTGCTGAATGTTTTTTTAGAAGCATTGGAAGGATGGTGATGGGGGGTTGGAGAAAAACTTTTGGTGTTGGGTTGCAGCAGTGTGGCTGCAGTAAATAATGCAATCAAGCTTGAGTTAGGAAAGAATGGGATTCTTCTCTAGCTGACTATACCGTAGCTTTGTGTGCCTGCCTAAACAGGTAAGGCAGACAGGAACTGCCTCCAGAATTCCTCTCTGAGCATGTGTCAACAGCAAAACAAGAGATGAAGGGAAAGCAGATTAGCTGGACTCTCAAACTCCCTCAAGTATGTTAAAGAAAGGAAGGAAGGAAAGGAAAGGAGAAAGAAAGAGAAACAAAGAAACAAAGAAAGAAGCAGCAGCACAGATCCTTAAGTTTAGACACCCCAATGAAAATATAAAAAAGATGGAGGCTGGTGAAAGAAAGAAAGAAATCATTCCTGGATGCTTTTCTGAAGAAGCTCTCAAGAAGTTTTTGTTTTCTTATGCAAGGCTTACTTGACCTGGTTGTTTTATTTCATTATGGTTAGTTTTGAATAATTTGTTAGTTCCTTGAGACATGTCGAACTTCTCTTCTTTATTTGTAGTGAAGAAACCTAACCTAAACCTTTCTATGTTATTTCTGCCTCTTCTACCTCTTCTACCAAATTTTCAGTTAAAAATATAATGTCCAGGAGAACATCTACTTTGTTCATTGAGGTATACCTGTATGGTCCCTGGACCCTCATAAGGGTCACCACTTGCTGAAGACAACTTAATCCAACTAGTTTGGCGGGTGTCGTTCATCTTAAAGACTGTGCCAGTGCAGACCTGATGGCATTTAAGAAGACAATACAGTTGCCTTTCCTCTAAATATAACTATAATTTTAAAAGTATGTCTGATACATGGGTGATTGTCGTATCCCATTGTTAGCATCAACAGCCTGTGTGCTTCAGAAGGTTACCATACAGATGTGTTAAACTTGTGTCAATACCTCCAGGTGGAGCAATTATATTTTTCTGTGTTTGGTATGCCTCTCCCCCCACAAAAGGTAGGTTGTGGTGCAGTAGAGTTTATGGGCTTTGCTTGCTCTTTTAAGATATGTGAGAGAATCTACGGCTGGATAGTGAAGAAAACAGGTAAAAAGAAAATCAACTCATTTGAGATGGGGTGCTGGAGAAGAGTGCGGAGGATACTGTGGATGGCCAAGAAGACCAAAAAATGGATCCTTGAACAGATCACGTCTGAACTCTCCCTGGAAGCCAAGATGATAAAACTGAGGCTGTCGTACTTGGAACATAGTATGAGAAGGCATGACTCATTAGAATAGACCATAATGCTATGAAAGGTAGAAGGTGATAGAAAGAGAGGAAGACTACATACATGATAGAGGAATGGACTCAATCAGGGAAGCCATGGACCTGAATTTGTAGGTCCTAAGCCAAGCAGTGGAGGACCGTGCATCTTGGATAGGGCATCCACAGGGTCACCATGAATTAGAGTTGACTCGAGGGCAGTTAACAACAAAAAGGGATCAAAGAAAATATGGTATGTATCATGCATTCCATGAAGAGGAACAAAAACTCACATTAAAAATATGCACATGTTTGTAAAATGCACTAAAGGTCACACCAGTGAGCATGTGGGATGGGAGGATGTGCTCACTCATGCATCCTTCTGAAAACTTTGCGCTAGCAAGACAGATTTCTCTTTAGGAGAAAAGAATTTTTGAGTGTGTGTGGAATGAATTTGGAAGTAGAAAGAGGAGGATATCCATAGAAATAGATATACAGCTGTTGACCCATAGTGCTATCAGATCACACGTGTGTGTGTGTGTGTGTGTGTGCGTGTGTGTGTTACGTGTTCTTGGTGTGGAGGAATGAACGTTTTCAGTCACAGTGAGTGCCTCTCCTGTAATGTCTAGTTCCAACTTGAAAGCCAGATAAAGTTGGACATATTGTTATTGGCATCAGCATTATAGTGCTCTGCAGAGTGCTGAATATTTAAAGAAATGTCAAAAAAGAAAGTTCTGTGTACAGTATAAATTTGTGCGCTCTCTCTGTCTCTCTTTTTCTCTCTCTTGGACTTTTCTTCAAAGTTGTTGGGCTACTCTGGGAGAATAATGAGTAATTGCCATAGCAACCTCCTTTTTCACATAGCGCTCACATACGTAAAAAGAGAATGGGCATCAAATACAGGCTTACACCTTAGGCTATTATTTAGGGTTTGTTTTCACAAGATGCCATCCTCATCCCCAAATCATTTGGTCCAGGACAAGGAAGGATCAAAAGAAAAGGTGGTTCTTGACATAAGCAATGATAGCTGTTTCTTCAACATTGGTTTTTAAAGGAGTCAAGAAGGGAAATGAGCACAGAAAGACAAAAGCTCCTGTTTCTTTCATGGTTCATACATTAAATGAAAAAAGAACGCTTCAGACTGGCAGGATGAACTGCCTGATTTTTTTTTTTTAATGACAAGTATCAAAATGTCACTTTTCCTCTAAGGCCACATCTGCGCTGCAGAAATAATACAATTTGACAGTTCTTTAACTGCCATGACTTAATGCCGTGGGGTTTTGGGATTTGTAGTTTTGTGAAATATTCCACTTCTCTGTCAGAGAGCTCTGGTGCCACAATAAACTACAAATCCCAGGATTCAGTAGCATGGAGCCATGGCTGATACAGCATTTTTAAGCTGCATTATTTCTGTAGTGCAGATGCAGCCTATGCAGTTGGCCATTTCCATATTTTCTGTTACTGAATATCAACCTGTGCTGTTAAGGCTAAAAACAGATGGATAGTATTGTAGTGCTTGATTTCATAGGTAATCAATTTTTCTTGAGACGCTCCCTCTAACTTACTTGGCTGATATATATCTTGAATTTATGTATATACAGCAGGCCCTTGGTATCTACTGAGGTTTGGTTCCAGGAATCCATGGATGCCAAAATCTGTTGATACTCCAGTCCCTGATACTACAGTGGTGTAGCAAAATGGCATCCTTTATGTGAAATGGCAAAATCAAGGTTTGCCTTTTGGAATTTAGGATTGGTTTTTTTGTATATTTTCAAACTGTGGATGGTTGAATACATGGATAAAAATCCATGGATGTGGAGGGCCAACTATATCGTATATAGTGAGCATATCCTAGATTTTCTTGGCAAGGTTTATTCAGAGAAGGTTTGTCATGGCTTTCCTCTGTGGCTGAGAGAGTGTCACTTGCCTAAAGTCACCAAGGGTGCTTCCATGGCTGAGAGGGAATTCAAACCCTGTTCTCCCAGAGTCCTAGTCCGATGCTTAAACTACTAGACCACGCTGCTCCCATATTAACCATATGCAGAAGTCAATTTCATTTAACCCTCATGCAAGACACGTTAGCCCTCCAGAGTCATATTTCATAGAAGGATGAACAGGCATTTGGTGGATTGTCACCTAAACAGCTGTTTAGGTCCAATACGTCCAACACTTTTCACACACAGAATTCGTTTGGAGCAAACAAAAGACAGACAAGACCAAATATGTCTTAACAATTCTATTGATTTTTGCCATTGGCATTCTTTTGTGTTTGAGACAATGCTTTTTGTTGTCGCAGAAACAAAAATGCTTTTGTTTTGTTGAAATGTGATGCAGAGAATCAGACGTGATGCACTTTGGTTGGTTGATCCTCATCTATGGAGGGTTCAGTGCAGGATTTTTATTTATTTACTTTTTAAATTCTGGTGCATGAGATTTGAGTTGAAAGTTGCTCAGGCTGACCACTGAGGTTTCTATCAGTATTGGGATTTGAAATTAAGTTTTCCTGATTTAGGCCCAACATGGTTGTCTCTGAGACACACTCCATGAAGGCCAATGTTATTGCTATAGATGTAGACTTCAAAAAGATACCACGTTAATATATATTTGTATGTACTGCTGCTCAATACGTTGTTTTTTTTAAAAAAAAATTAAAAATTTTAAACTTGATTGGTTTGCATTAAATGCTTGCATGATGCTTACATTAAAACCTTTGTGTTATTTGCATTCTTAGAGATGTATATGAGGACAATTTCATAGTCTGGGACAAGCAAATTGCCCCAGAAGGAACAGAAAGAGTGACCTCTGCTATCTAAACTGATCCTGTGCAAGCAGAAAGGCAGATTACGGTAATTGATTAATTAAATGTTGGATAATTATATAGGACTGCACTCTTTTTGTTTCCCTTATGTTTCCTGTAAAAGAACCAGTAAGAAGACAGACTGAAGTGGCAATGATGAATAGATAAGATCCTTACATTTTTTTTTATTTCTGTATATAATTGTAAAGCTGGACTGTGTAAAGAAAGCTAAAGGGAAAAAAACAACTCGTTGGAAGTGTGGTGCTCGAAGAGAGTTCTACAGCTATCATGAAATGCTAGAAAGACAAATGAACGAGGTCCTACAGCAAATCAGACTTGAATTCTCCCTAAAAGCCAGGATGACTAAACTAAGGCTGCTGTACTTTGGACATGTCATGAGACTCATTGAAAAACATAGTAATATTCTAAGGCAGTGACGGCAAACCTTTTGGGGGCTGCGTGCTACAAGTAATTTTTTTTTTCTGGCACCGGGTAGCACCTGGTGTTGGGGGTAGGTCTTCCACTGAAAGCTGGGAAATGTCCAGGAGAAGGAGCAACAATGTCCTGCAAGGGCAGGATGATTTTCAGACGACATCCCCAACATCACCATTATCCCGCAATTAACCCATGAATAAAGCGCCAAAAGCCCCACACTTTTTATTTTCGGGATTTTCCGGTGAATAAAAAGTGGCAGGGTTTTGCCGCTTTATTCATGGGTTAATTGCGGGATAATGGCGACGTTGGGATACGTCATCTGAAAATCATCCCACTCTTGCAGGATATTTTCAGGATTAAATTAGCTTTAAACACATGAAGAGGATGCTTGCCTCCTGTGTGATAAAGTCATACGAAGTGTAAGGTAGCAGGAAAAGAAGAAGACCTTACTAAAGTGGATTAGATTCAATTCAGGAAACCACAGCCCTGAATTTGCAAGACCGGAGTAGGGCAGTTGATGTCCAGGGCCCTTTGAGGTTTCTCATTCATAGGGTCAGCCATAAGTTGAAATTGACTTGATAGCAAATAGTGACAAATCCAGTTGTAGCTGTATTAAAAGGCAATTCTGTCTTTTATGGGTTGACAATGGATGAATTCTTGTAACATTCCTTTGTACAAATACTCTTAGAACAGTTTTCTTAGTAAATGAGTTTAATCTTTCCAAACTGAAAAACTGAACAGGGGGTGATCTCCTTGTAAGTCATGGGCTATTAAAATTCACTGGGTAGCCACAGCTTGCTCCCTACAAATCTAGCATAAAAGGCTTCCTGAAGGGGGAATTTGACTAGCAGACAAAATATTAGAAAGTCATGTGGTGCTATAGATAGAACCTTGAGGATTTAATAAGAAAAGTCCTGGGTTTAAAATCCTGTTCAGCTGTCTGTCTTACCAGGTGACCTTTCTCTTGTCACACTTGCAAGGAGTTAAATAGAGAAAGATCCAATGTATGCCACTCTTGAGCCCCTTTGGGGAACAATGGGATAAAAGTGTGATAAATAAGCACAAAAATAATATTAATTCTATACAGGTTTAAGCCTTGGTATCTGTCATTTTCAGAATTAAGCAGTGGTAACCGGTCACAATGATGTTTTCTTCCATGGCTACTTCTGAGACCAAAGAAAACTCCCTACAGTTTTACTATTCTGTCTGCAGAACCTACAATCCACTGTAAATCCTATTAAATATTTAAAGCAAATAAGTACCCATGGGGACTTGACTTTAAAATGTACAAAAGCAATATTAATCTGTGAGGCCAAAGCCGTTTTGAGTTCTTATTCAAATTGTCCAGTCCTGCCCTTCTCAATGTGCTATTTTCTGTCATGCAGGCCTACTTGAGAAAATGTCACTTAATGCCAAATGCTAATTATGAATAGGAATATGCTTTTCAATAGCCCCAGGTTGTTGCCTAGAATGACAACTCTTGATGTTCACAAATAAAGTAACATATTATTTCTCCTGGGGCAATTTTGTGCATACCACATGCAATGAAAAATACTTGCTAAGATCATTTCATTACAAATAGCCCCACTGGATTCATGGAAACCAAATGCATGTATTAATTTGCAAGTGGTAATATATTCCTCCCCCCCAAACAAGTGAATCATAATCATTTGAACTTTGCAATTCAATTTGCAGAGTGTGCGTACATTTATTCTAACCAATAATTTCTCATCTCAGCAGATAGTAAACTTGTAATATAATAGGTGCGGGAGCTTCTCCCAACTTGTATCACATAATTATTTGATGACCATTATCATTCATGCATTTTTCCCTCTTATTACTTTTATATAGTAATGATATCTTTATCTCCCCATTACTCACTATCTGGTCAGTTGAAGCCCGTCATGGACAAGGGGAAGAATGGCTGTATTGAAGTCAGCATTTTTCTCTCTCTCAAGCACTTTTTTTTTGTAGAAAAACTAAACCCAGGCATAGATACAGTAAAAAAAAAAAAAGGGTGTCCTAGGGCTTCATGTACTCCCTGTTGCCCTATTCCCATTGACCTTTCTGTATCCTCCCAAAAAAGTTGATTTTTTTCCCTGGACATCTGGACTATTTTAATAAGAAACAAGACTTCAAGCTCCTAGAGTTAATTTAGAAGGTGAAGTGGCATTCCTGGCATAACCTCCAACTGCGCCAATTTGGCAGGGACCGTTTCAATTCCACTTTTCAGCTGCTTTGAAAATGTCCAGTTTCTCCTTCCTGTTCCTACTTTTCCCTTTTGTCCTCAGCTTATTTCAATGGCTGCAAACTGTTTGAAAATGAAAGTTTCTGATCAATTAACTTAGTGGGATGGCAAGGGGGCAAGAGGAGGACCTTTCTCTGTAGACTCAGGCAAAAACAAACAGCGGCAGTCTCTCTTAGCTCAAGTGTTCTTCCTCCTCAATAACCTTGGCCATCTTGACCACACTTTGGTGTTGTTTGCCCACACAAGTCATAGTTATCATCTGTGAAATGTTGGATCAGATCCCAGCACAAGAAGGATATTGGAAAGGGGATTAAAGGAGTGGGGTAAGACAGCAAGACCTTAGGATGGGGTAGGAGGATGGAAAGCAAGACTGCATAGATGAATGGAAAGCACACCTACCAAAGTTGCCATCTGTTACACCATGAATGACCGCACCATTGTTGCCTCTGGCTTCCTTGCTTGAGGTTCTTTAGTACTGAAGGCCCAGGTGGTGCTACTCAACTGGTCAAGAACATAAGTCATTCCTTCAGCAAATAAATCCTCCATGGCTACGGAAGTAACTGGGGGACATGAGAAGTTGGAATGCTGGGGAAAATGTACCTCAAAGACTGCAAATGGCAGCACAGCCAACATCTTCAAGCTAACTGTGCACATCTAAACTTATATAATATTTATTTGTACAAATGTGGTTCCTCAAAGCACTCTGAATAGGACTTCATTCTTAATAGGACTCCTTTTTGCTGTTTTTGGTATATTTTGAGTCATCCTCTGTGAATCTTGAGCCGTGGATAGTTCCCCTCCCCATCCTTCTTCAAAGTTGCAACTTCTGTCATTGCTTGTTCTGCGCAGGGAGGAAAGAAACCCTTTGAGCAAAGAAATCTTTGAACCCCTTTCACAGAGTTAGGGTAATGAGCAATTTTTTAAAAAAAAATCCCTCAAAGACTGCTGGCTTCTTTGGACTATTGCTGGCTCTCTTGTAATTAATTTAAATAAATACTGTGCAACTTTACATGTGTACAGTTAGCTTGAAGATGCTGGCCATGTTGGCATTTTCAGTCTCTGCGGCAGACAGTTGGAAATTTCTCGTGTCCCTGGATGCTTCAGCAGCTATGGAGGATTTCTTTGCTGAAGGGACAGCTTCTGTTGTGGAACAGGTGAGTAGCACTACCTGGACCTTTAGTACAGCTAGAAAATTTGAAGCAAGCTAACTAAAGGCAGAAATAGATGGACAATATTCTGGGGTGATCATTTATAGTGTAACAGATAACATTTGGAGCTAAGCTTGTCTTCCATTTATGCTGTGTTGCTTTTTGTCCTCCCATAAAGGTTTTGTCATCTTACATCTTCTCTGAGCCCTCTTACAACATCCTTCTTGAGCTGAGATTCCCAGAAGTGCTCCTTCTTCCATTACGATGCACCATATCCTTCTTCCATTATGATGCACCATACGATGCTACTGAATTAAACTGGCACAACTGAACTTCTGTAAAAAAATTCAGTGGAAAATGATGGAATATAGGCATAGATTAGCATGTCATACAGGGTTCAGCACATTCTAATAATGCAATTCTGTGCATGTCTATTTAAAAATAAGTACCATTGAGTTCAGTGGGGCATAATTCCTAAATCAGTGGGTGTTAGTATATATACTGTATACCACTGGCAAAAATAAAAATAAGTTCCTTTTAGCTCATAGAGACAGCTGAGAGGGAAAAGATCAATAAAGACAAAGTAAGCAAAGAAGGTTTAAAATACAAGGGCTGTTGCTGAAGTCCAGATAATCATGCAATATTTTGTAAGGTAACATTTTTTTACAGGTTTGTAGGCTTGTGTGTATAAAAGCCCTGATAGAGCTCAGTGAGTGAGTGAGAGAGAAAACTTGCATGGAAAACTTTTACAAATGAAATAAGGATCACACACAGCTTTGTAACAATGCCTGTTTCAGTTAGATACTTTCCTGAGCTTCCATTATGCGCTTTGACTATTTCGTACAGTGGAATAGATTTTGGTTAGGTATAATACATTAGTGATGGCTAATGCCACAATTAGAATGGAGGTATACAATCTTTCCCCACCTTTGGTGACATATCTGAGCTCTTAAAAGCACATTCTAGTAGCTTGAGATAGCTTTTTTTGGATTGAACTATTTTGTCTCTTTTTGCTCATGAGTTTAGGTCATGCAGCACTAGGGAAATCTTTCAGCAATGTACTCTGACAGAATGGTTAAAACAGTATTGATATTTCCAAGGAGTATGTTTAGAAAGTAATGGGAGAAATATTAATAATGCATAGCCCTCATTTTAAATAATGGATGCATTTTTATAAAACACATTAGGGATTCCATTCTACTGTATTGGTAATATATGCAGAATTTTGTTGATGCTTGAATAGCCCTTGAAAGCAATCACACCATTAGCACAATGATTGTCTTCCACCCCCTTTCTTGGCAATTCCTGTCCACTCATGCTATCAAAGCCAGAATGGCAGAAATCTTGTGCCATATCTCTGCTTTCTGCAATAGAAGGGAACGAACTGTGAATTGTGGGAAAGCAGAACAATGCAGATTATCTTGAATGTTATCTCAGAAAACTAAAACTTTTAAAAATGTTTAAGAGAACTGCAGCAAAGTCTCTTCTTTTGGAACACAGGAGAATGCTTTATCTAGAGTCAAGTTATACGTAGGTCCACCTAGCTGAATATTGAAGATACTGGCAGACTGTAGTTCTTCACTATTTTAATCAGGAATTTTCCAAGTCTTACCCAAAGATGCTGGTGATGAAACATAAGATTCCCACATAAATGCGTGTTGTCCCAGAAAATTTTGGCTGTTCCTTTTGCCATTTTGACCACATCCAGATGTTGCTTGGCCACATGTGTTCCAGTTTCTATCTCCTATATCAGAATTTTTGAGAAGTATGAAAGCCACCAGGTAACTATTTCTATATG
>CM034710.1:119433443-119480328 GCA_020142125.1 Phrynosoma platyrhinos | reverse complement strand
TCTAGTTGAGTCACTGGATAGGATGGGGAAAATATGTATTTCTTCAACACATTTGCCTGATGGAGAAGCAAGTGGAGCTTTGAAAGCTTCCATCATGTATTTTGTGCACTTTGGTTGGCTCAATAAAGATTTCACTGTTTTGTGGATTTTGGATTTATTGTACTTACCTACCCCCAAGTATTCATGTTTTTCATAGTCCAGGTTTAAAACATTAGTCAATAGTGCATATGAGGAGAAGTAGATGGTGGTAGTTATTTCTTTCATCAACTGTAGCAGCAAGTTTATCCCAGTACACACTGTATTGCACATGGAAAGGAAACTAGATAATTTAGCCCAGATTGGTGCTACATTAGCAGTTTTATGTTGTTTGGGAGAGTCTGAAAAGAGTGTGAGCAGTTATGCTTCGGAGAGAAAACATCAGATCAGACAGATTGGTAATGAACTACAAGTATCTTTAAGCAGATTTATTTATATGATTGAAATAATCTCATTAATTCACACCACAAAAGGCAATCACATGCTCTCTGGCCGACTTTTAACTGTGTTTCTGGGGATATGGCTACAGAAAGAGCAATGCAGGACAAGACCTCACTTTGATGGAGGCATATATCAGGAGGATAGGATTTTGAAATTGCAGGAGTGTGATTCCTTTGAAGAACTGCTCGCTTCTTATGTTAGGGCTCAGTGTGCTATTGAGGAAGGAATTAATACTGGCCCTGCTTATCTCTTCTTTGCTCTGCCAGAGACAGATACTGAAGTGTAATAAACAAGTTTCTTGGAAGAATGAAAGGAGGTTCATGGGCACATTTTAAAGAGATTTTTTAAAAAAAAAAAATAACATAGCCTAGGAATTCTCTCATCCCCTTCATCCAAAGGCCAAGCTACAACTCATTCAGGAAATCCATTATTGGATCACCCATCTTTTCAAAAGGAAGACTTAGAAGTTGCCATGGGATGGTTTTTTTATTTTAGCAGTGGCACAAGAGGCAAAATGTTTAATTCCTTTCCCATATGACAAAACCACACAGACCCCAAACTGTACTGCAGCATATCAATTCCCTAACATTTAGAGAAGGAAACATATGTGTATTACACATTCATCATCATCACCATCATCATCACCACAACATATTCATAATTAGATGATGTCAATGAATATGGTTAAATTTCTTAAGCTGGAAGCATGCTGACCTTGTATTTCAAAAGCTTTGCTTTGGAGGAGTGTCTCAAATCAGTAAAAGTTATTGCGAGTTATATGGTAACCATGATCTTTTAAAACAATCTGCTAATTATTTGCAATGTGTTACCAATATTGCATACAATATTTTGTTGATAAGATTTTCTTAGGAAGCAAAGTATCTGTGAAGATTTGAAAGGTCCTGTCCTAGCTTCAGAGGCTTAATATTATAGTACAAAATTCTACCGAGGAATAGATGTTTTTCTTATAGGACTTGAGAAAGACCTTTGTGTTGAAATGGAACCAGAGTTTATTGAGACCTATCCCACCTCTTGTAAAGATAAATAAAATAATATATTCTAATTGTGATAGACATCAGAGAGAAAGCTTGCAAAGGGAACTGAAGGGTGAGATCCAAGCTCTTTCACAGAGAGAGGCCCAGATTCTAGCTGGCATATTCTACAGATTATGCAAAACATTACAAGGGAAGATTAGAAAAAGAAACAGCTGAGTCCACTGAGGATGATCAGAAATGGGGAAACCAAAGAGCATTTTGTGTATTTTTCACAGTGCAGTAGTAACAGAACTGGTTATATGTTAGTAGCAAATAAACCAGAGTAGGTCTAAAATTCAGTAAGAAGATCCTGCAATGAAAGACCCAGCCTCAGAGTCATTGCTATGCTATAAATCCCCATCTGACCCCCTTAAACCCACCTTGAAAGCCAGCCAGCTATCCTGAATGATGGAGACCTGTGCTGTTGCTGAGCAATGGTACTGTACGATGATGTGACCAGATCCTTCCTGATACTGTGATAAAGAGTTGTGACAAGTCCTTGCAGGGCTCCCTGCTTTTGCTGTCCACAGCATCTTCTGTCTTTCCATCTGCAGGATTTTCTTCTTCTTCTAAGAGACTTTTGAGAACGGAAGGGTTTTTTTTTTAATGAAAGGGCTTTTAAAATAGAACAGTTCAGTTTTTAATTGTACTGAGGCATTTAAACTCCTTTTTATAATTTGTAGTTGTTTTAAATTGTTTCTAAAGGTTGTGATTAATTCTGTTTTTGTGTTGCGCCTTTGCATATTTGTAATATATTGTATTAAAAATATACATTTTAGAAGCTATTATGAGTCCTGGTTTTGGAAAACAGTAGAATACAAATAAAATAAACATCATCATTATTAACAGCAGCAACATCTCAAGTTCGCCATCAATCCATCCATCCACCCATCTTGAGGTGAGTAACTTAAGTAACAAATGTATAAATATTAAAGTTCCATAATGACTGCTTTAACCATGAATTTTAAATGCAACTTTAAAGAGAAAGGCTTATGGATAGGAGGTAACTTTCATTGCATAAGCAAGTGTGTAGAATACTGAACCGCCCTTGATCATTTTCTTTGGATGGGAGACCATTAAGGGTCTCAGTAGTGTCAATGTACTACTGGTTGTTGGATATGGAGGTGGAGGCTAGTAAATTCCTATAGGAACAAGCCCCATCCCCAAAGCCCCAAACTTTGTTGACCCTGTCTCATTCCCAGAAATCAAAGATACAGCTGTGTTAGTCTATAAAATCAGTATGTAGAGAGATCTTGAAAATCACTCATAAAGTGCTGCTGCTGTTGTTGTGTGACTTCAAGTTATTTCTGATTTATGGTAACACTAAAGTGATATTTGTTCAGAAGAGGGTTTACCTTTGTCTTTCTCTGCCCCTACTGACATTAATGGAAAGGTCTTGGCACTTTCTCACCTACTTCATTGCCAATCTACCTCCAACTTGTTCCACTGACTTTTGCCTTGAGATGGAGTGCCATCTTTGGAAGGCAAGAAAGATAATCCAGGCTATTAGGAATACTCATTGTGGAGTATTGCATTATTTTGTTCAGGCTCTCATCATCAGATATATATATATATTTTAATCAACAGACAGTGATTATCCAGGCCTAGGGAAGCAATCAAATAAATGAAGTTAGTTTACCATTAATTTGGATGAGAAGCATTATAAAATAACATTACATTATGTAAAGGAATTCTCCAGTGTCTGAAAATTTATTCTTTTATAGCCAATGTACACACACACACACACACAGAGGGTAGCACATATTTATATTTTAAGACGTTGCTACTTATTTTAAGATGTTGTTTTGAAAAATTGTGTACAGTAAAGATTAGTTCCAAGGAAGAAATATGGAGAAGGCCAAGGTTAAACCTTATCTCCTTGGATTCTCAGTTGAATCAGAAAGCTAAGTGTGATCAGTTGACCTGTCCTCAGATCTAATTTGCTGCTCCCATGATAACATATCCTTAACTGAAAATACCCTTGACCTATTTGTACCTGACCTTATTTAGACTCTATACTTTGTTGATAAGATCATGTGGAAACTTTGAACTTGGCTTTTGACATTGTTGGCTATTTTGCTGCCTTCAGTACCTCCCCAGGGCTGGGGGAATTCTGGATTGATTTTAAAATGTATTTTGTTGGTGTGTGTGTGTGTAGTATTTTTACAACGATCTGGCACAGCCATATAAACAGGATAAAATAAACTGAATAAATATTTTCCATGAACACTGCTCTCCAAGAGAAGAACAGTCATCTTGCTTGCTTGCTCCCTAAATCAAGTCCAGTATTGGTGTTCTTGCTTTTGCCATCATGTTGGCTTTGACTTACAGTGAGTCTATGACACCAAGTTATTTACAGTCCTGCTCAGATCTTCCAAAGTCAGGGCTGCAGCTTCCTTGATTGACTCCTAACATCTGCAATGTCTTCCTCTTTTCCTATTGCCTTCACTTTACTATTCACCTTATGGATCATTAATGTATTTTCTAATAAGTCATGCCATCTCATGATATGTCCAAAATACGATTGCCTGAGTTTGGTCATTTTGGCTTCGAGGGAAAATTCAAACTTCATTTTGTCCCTGTACTCATTCATTTTCCTTTTGGGAAATCCATAATATCTCTTCCAGCACCACATTTCAAATGAGCTGATGTTTCTCCTGTCAGCTTTATTCATTCTCCAACTTTCACAACCATGCATAGACATTGGAAATACTATGGCACTGGTATAGTCCAGAACAATCATTTTAAACCACCAAAAAGAGACAATACATTTGCTTAGAATTTTACAGTCATTCACAAAGCAATCCAGTACTTGTTATTTTATTGAGGAGGTCTATAAAGTGTCCTGAAGTTTTGCCCCTCTTGGACCTTTGAATAATTTGTTGTCTGAGAAATTTAGTCATTTTTATGGAGATAGTTTGTCAGTGATTTGAAAACTGGACATCATAGATTTATAGTTCTGGGAAACTAATGATCTCTTTCCGTGGTGCTTTGTCAAAGTCTGGAATGCCGTTCATAAGCCAGTCCTTGCATTGGTAACTTTCTAGGATGTGCTCTGGTGATTAATAAGTAAAAGATGATTTTGAAATGATGATACTCATTACAGATATCTAGAGGAAGCTGTATTCATAAATATTCAACATGTTCCTGTGTTCTTTGAAGGACAATATATTTACGTGTCTTTTTATTCTCACTAGTGAACAGAATGGAATATCCTTGACACCTAAAAATATTAGTATAATCACTCCAAGAGGTGCCCTGACAGTTTTTGTCCAGGTGAATTATCTTAAGAGATTTTCTGTGTTGACAAAAAGGAAAGGTTATATAAGATCATATCCTGTTGATGTTTTTAGTATGAATTAGATTTGGATCGGTAGATCAATTTCAGGCTGATTTCTTCTGTAGTGAATGAGAATTATAGCAATCTAGTAAGAAGGGACATTAAAATAATAAATAAAGTAGTGAATAATTCATCTATAACTGGAGATATATATCCAGGGATAGCCATGCTGGCCATATAGCAAAGTACAATAACATCCAAAACCCACACAATGGTGATACCATTATAGGGCCAACCAGAATGCACAAAATACATGTTGCAAACTTTCAGAGCTCCATTGGCTTCTTCATCAGGCAAAGGTGTTAAAAATCACACAGGAAGGGGAAAAACAGCACCTAAATATTTCCTAATGCAAAAGAATAGATATCCCTCCATACCATCTTAACTCATAATAAGGACAACAACAACAACATCATGACAAAACGCAGGTCTGTGACTAACATTGTCATCTTTTTTCCCCTTTCTGATTTTTAACATCTTTGCCTGATGAAGAAGGCAGTGGAGCTAATGGGGTTTGGAGTTCAACAACTGTAAAGGCTGTCCTTGACTTCTGTCAGTCCGGTAAGAGAGGAGTAGGGTTGAACATATTGTTCCATGTGTACAGGGAGAACAAAACATAAGACTTACAGCTAAACCTAAGGGCATAATGCCTTTACTAAAATTGCATCCAACCATAGAAATACAGTGGACCCTTCACATTCGCTGGGGTTAGGGGTGATGGATCCCCGTGAATGTGGAAAAGTTGCAAATAAAAAGCCACTATTCTTTTTACCTAAGAGAACATCTCTCTAGGGATCTCCAGGTCCTCCAGTGTAACTCTGTGGTCAACATCTGCCAGAAGTGATCATAGAATCATGCCACAGGACCTACAAATGCCTAGAGAAGTCTTCTCTCTAGGAACTTCTAGATTTTCCAGCACAACTCTGTGGTCAGCTTCTGGCAGAATTGCACTGGACGACTTAGAGATTCCTAGAGAAAACATATTAATCAAAACAGCGAATAATCAAATCCGCAAAAGTCAAAGCTGAAAATGTAGAAGGTCAGCTGTACTTTTTGTTAGCACTTTAGTGGCTAGAAGGAGGGTACATATGTTGTTAGCATGACTGTATGCCATCTGTGCACTCAAACCACTGACATATGGTAATGTTGGGTCTCTACTTATAGTCTTCATGCATACTTCTTGTCCTTTAAAAATATGAGTTTTTATTAGAGCAAATAATGAATGCGAATGAGACAAGGGATACGAAATAGTAATCATAGAAATAGAAGATTGCTTTGACTTTGAATTACCTTTACAGGTTGAGTCTCCCTTATCCAAAGTGCTTGGGAATAGAAGTGTTTTGAATTTTAATTTTTTTTAAATTTTGGAATAACCTATTTGCATATACATACATAATTATTGGAGATAGGAGTCCAATAAAATTTGTTTATGTATACACCTTATACACAGAGTCTGAAGGTAATTTTTATGCAAAAATTTGAATAATTTTATGCATGAAACAAAGTTGTGTACATTGAGCTATCAGAAAACAAAGGTGTCACTATCTCAGCCACCCATGAAAAAAGTTTTGGTTTTTGAAGTATTTTGGATTTCAGAATTCCAGATAAGGGCAACTCAGCCTGTACACTGTAAGTTCCTTGGGGCCAGAACCTATTCTCTTATGCTTCATAAACTCTGTATATTATTGATCTATTTTAAGAGAACACAGATGAACTTACATATATTGTAACTTTTCATGTCCTTGCTCAGTTGTAGAGTTTATCAATGGGCCACTGTTGGACTACTGTCAGGAACTAGAATGGTGTTTCTCATGAAAGTCAAGAGTCAAGAGTTATGTCTGGATCTACTGAAATCTATTTAGTTACCTTGCTGTGTACTTTCCAGCTTCTTCATATTTTCCTCCCTGGTCATATAAGACTCTATTTAAGAGTGAAAAGTCTTAACTTATCAGGACACGTACTGTGCACAGTTCTAAAATATAATGAAGCTCCCTTCTTTTAAAGAATTCATTCAGCTTTGCAGCTGTGTCATGGAATTTTATGAAGCCAATCATAAAAGTCTAATCTCCCAGCTTTTAACTATATGGGGGAAATACCTTATGACAATTTATTCATCTATCAAAAATAATTACTTGTCCCAGTTGACTGAATTGGGTAACATGTGAGTGATTCTACTAAAACTTCCTCTTTAATGATGAACAATTTCAGGATATTCTAATCAAGCATAATTCTCATGTTTAGGGTTGCTTCAAAGGTAGGCTAAAAAAGGTTGTAAAACTTTGCTGTCTTGTTTTTTTCTATTTCTAGGAGTTGTGCACCCAACATGACAGTAAACAGGGCTGACTGTAGGATGGATTGCATACTTGCAAAAGGAGCAATTTTGGTTTCTGGTGTGCTTGCTTTTTCAGTGCTGTCTAATTGTTTGGGTTATGAAGAAAGCAAGGTTGTATTCTGCGGAGGTTTTCCTGTTTTTAAATATTTAGAATGAATGGCAAGAAAAGGGAAATTGAAAAAGAAAATATTTTAAGCTAACTGATAGAAATTCATTCTCATAGTTAATACCCAAGCTGGCAGAATATATTGGATAGTAAGGTTGAAAGTTGTTGTTGTTGTGTGCCTTGAAGTCATTTCTGACTTATGGTGACCCTAAAGTGAACCTATGATGGTGTTTTCTTGGCAAGATTTGTTTAGAGGGACTTAGCTGTTGCCTTTCTTTAAGGCTGAGAGAGTGTAACTTGCCCAAGGTCACCCAGTGTGTTTCCATGGCTGTTCTCACCATGTCCTTGTCCAACCCTCAAACTACTATGCTACTCTGCTTCTCTGAAGTGAATGACAGAGAGGCTTATTTCTGAGTGTATGTTTGAGATATTATTAAATCATAATTTCTTCCCCCTTTACTTGATGTTGAGGATGCTCAGACCACTGTGACATGCTGGTACTCTCTGCTTTATTTTTCACCAGGCAGAATGCCCAACAAACAACAAGCCCTCTTCCACTAAGTATCCATTCTGCACACATCCTAAAGCCACCCTCAATTCAAGGTACTGATAGGGCTGCCTATGAGACAATGGTGTACAGTGGGCCCTTGGTATCCACCGTAGTTTGGTTCCAAAAACCCCCATGAATACCAAAATCGATGAATGCTCAAGTCCCACTATGTACAGTATATACATAGTATATACATAGTAAAATGTCCCCCTTATATACATTGGCAAAATCAAGGTTTGCATTTTGGATTATTTTTTTTAAATCAAGCTGTGGATGATTGAATCTGTGGATGCAGAATCCATGGATACAGAGGGCCAACGGTATTGGTCCAACCTATAAAGAGTATGGGGCTGAACAGACTGGCACAATACGCCACGTTTGGATGATGCATGCCCCTATGCCACCCCCAAGCTGCCATCATGATGCCCATCTGACCACACGGCAGGCAGCATTGTGGTGCTCCAGTGGCGTGGCATTTACATGCTGCATACTACTGGAGCTAAAAAATAACAGTGCTGCCATGGCAAAGGCACTCTTTCCCCACTCAAAAAGGAGTGGCTTTTTGCTGCTTCTTTTTGAGCTGGGAAATAGCCAGATCGGGGGTGTGATGTGACATTGCCGTGGCCCTGATCCAGTGTTCAAATGGGTGGCAACAAGCTGTTCCTTCGGAGCAATCTGCTTTGCCCCTATGTTGCATCAGGACCAGTGGCAGCCAGGGTATCCCATGTCAGTAGGGCAGTCAACACCCTCTGGGTTCTAGTCTAGAATAACTTGCAGGAGCTCTCTGTGGTGCTGAATCTATTTTTGGACTAGAAACTGGAGTGAATTCATCACTAGTTATCAAGAGAAGTATTAGGGGAAAGGCTCCCATTCGTGTCTTAAGTGTGGTTTGAAGGTATGATTATATGAAAAACATTTTGTTCAGGAACTAATTAGACGTTTGCCTGAATAATTATACATCTTTCTGTTGGCCAAGCAGTGGGAAGTGATGAATCTTGAGTTTTTATGTTAACTGCTATAGTAGGCCATTGAGCTGATGTGCAAGTTAGCAGAGGTGTGATTTGAAAAGCTCTACACACTGTATAATGTAATTGCCAAGCTTCATATAAAAATTCAGGTACCAAAATAATAATAATAATAATTCATCAGGCTTCTTGATAATATGTCTGGTGGGAAATTTAATGCATAATTTTTCTTCCTGGCTCAGTGCAAGAGATCATTAGTTTACCAGTAGATCTCCTGCCCCTCTTTTTAAATATTAAAGTGTAGGATCTTCTCCTCTCTCCTCCTCCTCCTCTGAGGTAATAAACATACAGCAGTGGTAACTGCAAAAAGTGCAGTTACATGCAGTGGTTTCCAAACTTTGGTCCTCCAGGTGTTTTGATCTTCAACTCCCAGAATCCCCAGCCAGCTTGGTCAACAGCCAGGAATTCTGGGAGCTGAAGTCAAAAACAACCAGAAGACCAAAGTTTGGGTCTCACTTTTGGTTATTGTAACTGTATAACATTAAGAACTAATGTATGAATTGCCTTGTTTTCCCTTTCTCTCCCCACCTTCTTCTCCTATTATGTTGTAGGTTTTCAGATTTCAATAGCAAGAGCTATTATTTTCTTATTGACATGTGAGGCAACCTGGGAGCATTTCCATTGAAGAATAGGGTATAAAGATTTCAAGATTTTAAAAATAAATAAATAGTAAAAGAGAGGCAAAATAGAATTCGACATATCTTGTATGCCACAACATAAGTTACAGTTTTGTAAGGCAATTGCATCTTCAGCAAAGTTATTTTAGTGTAACTTACTAGCTGGTTTGGAATTTTGGAACTAAGTTAAAATGACAAGAGTCTTGGGGCATGTGACGTAGATTTTCATGGATATGTATCCTATATCAGAGTTGGAAACATTATTTTTTGAAATGTTACCACTCTCATAATCTTTAGCCAGCATTGACCATATCGGTTGTTCTTGCTTTTGTGTGTTTTCCTATGCTGTTATGGTGAGCCTAAAGTCATCCTAAGATGACACTATCATCTTACATCATGTTTTTTTCTTGGCAAGACTTATTCAGAGGAAGCCTGCCATTACCTTTCTCTGAGGCTGAGACAATGTGACTTGTCCAAGGTCACCTAGTGGATTTCCATGGCCACGGGGGAAATCAAACCCTGGTCTCCAGAGTCATGGTCTCACACTGAAACCAATGCACTACACTGATTCCGTTACTGATCATATATAAATCTTAAAGAAATATTTTTAAAGGAAAGAGTAGAGAATGAAAGATTCCTGAAACACTGCTTGCACTCAGAGTGAAGTAAAATAATATTTTCGCTTCTGAAAATATGCTGAGTAAGGGCCTTTACAGACTGCTAGAAATAATGCAGCCTGAGACCACTTTAATTGCCCTGGCTCAGTGTTAGGGAATCATGGGAAGTGTAGTTTATTGTGGCACCAGAGCTCTCTGACAGAGAAGGCTCAATGTCTCAGAGAAAACTACATGATTTTTCCCATCATTCCCTAGCATTGAGCCAGGACAGTTAAAGTGGATTCAAGCTGCATTATTCCTGCCAGTCTGTAAAGGCCCTAAGTGTCTTCACCATCAAAGTGTGTGGTAGAGCCTTGGTTTTCAACCTGTGGCCTTCTGGATATTTTAGACTTCATCTCACAGAATCCCAGAGCATTGGCCATGCTAATGATGGATGATCAAAATTTGGCAGCCATTGGGGCTGGGCACTGATCATGAAATTTGCAGTTGTGAGTAAACCCAAGCATTTCTTTTGCTTTAAATAAGTGGTTATATTAAAACCTTTTCAACAAAAGAAGAAAGTTTGCTAGCAGACTTTTGGCCCCTTGTCCCTGCCATTGCAGCAGAGTTCATCATTCTACTTTGACAGCTCCACAATATATAACTTTCCCTGCAATGAGCTATTTGAAAATTGCCAAATCATAAACCTCATTACGATCAATATGACTATAACTGCCCTGGTAACATAACATTTTATTTTCAAACTCATCAAACAATGGGTGCAAGCTCTAGGAAAAGAGATTCCAGCTCAATATTAGGAGGAACTTCCTGACAGTAAGAGCTGTTCGAAGGTGGAATATACTTCCTTGGAGAGTGATGGAGTCTCCTTCCTTGGAGGTCTTTAAACAGAGGCTGAGTGGCCATCTGTCAGGGATGCTGTGATTGTGAGTTCCTGCATAGCAGAATGGGGTTAGACTGGATGGCCCTTGAGGTCTCTTCCAACTCTATAATTCTATGATCTGCACCGGTGTGAAGTTGGGAATGTTTTTACAAGAAACTTTGTTATGAAATTGATATATGATCCAACATGGCAAAGCCTGAGAGTAAAATGAGAAAGTAATATGCCTGTGCATTCGAGTTAGAAGATTGTATCTAAACCATGTTTTGAAGAAATAACAAGATATTTATTTTAAAAATGGTCTTCCATTGAGATTATTCAGAATTGCTGTTGATTTAAATTTTAAAGGAAGCCAATTTCAAAATAAGACAAAAACACAAACTTTGGTTACCAATCTGGCCACAGACTTGTGAATCCTATATCCTGAAATGGACGTAAGTAGAATACAGCTTCTTAAATATTTGATTTTCTAACCTTACTCAAAACTAAGCATATGCAACTGCATTTTCATCTCATTTCATAGAATCATAGACCTGGAAGAGAGCACAAGCTCATCGAGTCCAATCCCCTGCCAAGTAGAAACACCAGTCAAAGTACCCTCAACAGATAGTCATCTGGCCTCTGTTTGAAAACGCCAAAGAAGGTGACTCCACCATACTCCAAGGCACCATTGTCAAACAGCTCTGACTGCCAAGAAGTCCCTCCTGAGATTTAGGTTTGAATCCATTGCTCCTTGTCCTAGTTTCTGGAGCCATAAAAAACATGCATCTTCTCTCTTTGATATGGCATCCCTTCAGATATATAAACATGACTGTCATATCCTCTCTTAACCTCCTTTTCATCAGGCTAAACCTTCCCAGCTCCTTAAGTCATTCCTTGTAGGGCATGGCGTCCAGACCTCTCGCCATTTTGGTCTCCCTCCTCTGGACACGTTCATTTCTCTCTGTCACTGTCTTCCCTTCTCGGATGTCTTTCCCTCTTGACTACTATCAAGGATATCAAGGAGAGATATTCCTTAAACATCATCCTGGCAAGCTCTTTGGAAGCAGGGATACTTTTTTTGTGCTTGAGTATACCTTCTGTAGCATCTGCTCAGATCAAGAATAGTGTGATATAATCTACACAAGGAGCTTCATTCATTCTCTTTTGGGTAAATTCAAATTTCTTCCATGGCAGAGGAAGAATTCCAGGCCAGGACTGAGTATCTATAGCTTCCTGAGTTGTCAGGGACAGTCCCAGTTAGCCCTCCTCTGTTATTCGTTTTTTCAGATGCTGTTAAAATG
Source organism: Phrynosoma platyrhinos (assembly GCA_020142125.1). NCBI lineage: Eukaryota > Metazoa > Chordata > Lepidosauria > Squamata > Phrynosomatidae > Phrynosoma > Phrynosoma platyrhinos. Next base: position 119,468,070 of record CM034710.1, on the reverse strand, counting down.
TCCCAGTTTCTCTTTCCTCCTCCTACTTTCCTCCTTTGTCTTCGGCTTACTTCAGCTGTTGCAAACTGAATTCAAAGTGCAAAAGTAGTTTGTTTTCAATTAAGTCAGCAAGGAGGAAAGGGAGGAAGAATGGAGTCTTTACTTCCCAGTAGACTCAGGCAAACACAAACTGCTGCAGGCTCTCCTAGTTCATGTGTTCTTCCTTATTAATAACTTTTTGCCATCTTGACCATACTCTGATTGTTGCTTGGCCAGACCTGTCCTGCTGTTCATCTGGGAAATGTTGGAGGGTATGAACATCACTTCAGAAAAACTTGTCTTACTTGATGTAAAACTGGAGTGGTACTGAAGCTGGGCAGCTCTTGAAGAAAAGAACCAAATGTGTGAGAGGTGTCATATAGCTTTCTTCCATTAAAACAATCAAATAGTCTGAATTATCCTGAGTCATTCTTACTGAGTCACAGGCTCTTGAGTTATGAATAACACAATTGAATTTAAAACCGTAAGGGAAATGGAGCATTACATGGGAAGTGAACTCCACTAGGCTGAATTGGCTTTAATAATTCTCTTTAAATTCTGCTCTGTTGGCCCTACATCAAATAATTACTTGGATTAAATAATATCTTCTCTCTTCCTCTGCCACTCTTTTCTCTGTTTTTGCTACCATGATCTCTGTGTTACTTGAAGTAGCTGGGGCTTATTTTTCTCTGTATTTTCTAAGGTTCTTATTTCCTTCTGCTCCCTAGGCTTGGCATAAAAGACATTGCATTGGAAAGATTTTTACTTAGCACTTCATTTGGTAGCAGAAGCATTAAATGGTTTGATGAATACCCACCTCCAGTTTAAGCTTCACTTATTTTTTAAAAAAGTTCATTAACATACTGTATTTATATCTCACCCTATGTCAAAATGCCATTGGACATATATGTGCATACTACCACACTCTCTAACTGTCCTGATAGTCCCTAATAGTCCTCTGTTGTCCTACTTTTTCAGCAGCTTTAAAGATGTCTCAGTTTCTTTCTCCTCTGTCCTCAGATTAATTCAATTGCCGCAAACTAAATTCAAAGTGCAAGATCAGTTTGCAGTCCACCAACTCAGAAGGGGAGAGGGCAGGACAGGAGAGAGTAGAATCTTGCTCTTCCCAGTAGACTCAGGCAAAAGCAAACTTCTGCAGCCTCTTCCAGCTTGTATGATCTTTCTCAGTTATCATGTTTGCCATCTTGACCACACTTGCTTGGCCACATACATCCCAGGTTTCATTTGTGAAATGTTGGAGGGTATGATACATTTATTATACAAAATCAAAGTTTAGCAACATTTGTTTTGATTTTTAGAGCAACTCACCTAGTTTAGTCTCCCCCGTCCAGAATTGAAGGCTTTCTCCAAGATTGTTTCATTCCTCCAGAGTCTTGGGCAGAGCTACACTGTCTGCTTCATCTGGGGCCATTCTGGAGCATTATGCTCAAGATTGGCCCTGGATGGTGATCTGTGAGAAAGTCTATGTTGTTGTTGTTGTTGTTGTTTGGTGAAAAAAGAGTATAAAGAGACAACTAGTACAGGCTTCATGGACTTCAGAATTAGGTTGATCTTTTCACCCAGCCTAGCTAGATCCAAAATCAAGCCAACTCTTACCCATTCTTTGCTCAAAATCTTGTTGAAATTTGTCACTGTGCTGATAGCATTTTGGAAATCTGATTTAGTTTAGTAAGGTTCCCTAAGTTGAGTTCCTTTTCCCGAGTTTCTCTTCCTCTGCATCTTTCCACACCATTAAAAAAAATCATAGCATTTATTTTTCTTGTCCAATGATGCTGCAAGGGAGCAGAGAGAATTCGGCGTCTTCAGTGAGTGCTTCAGCGTGTATTAACAATTTCATGCCAAACTACATCCAAGCCTAAAGTTTTATCAGACCTTGGGTAAGATATCTTTTTTGAACAACTCTCACAACACCATGTCCAGTATCCAGGTTAGATGTGTGATTAAGGGAGTTGTAGTTCTGAATACTGATTTTTTCCAAGCTTTGCTTACCATCATCCCAGCCATGGGGAAGAAGCCAACTTTATTCAGAATGGTTGTCTTTTTTCCAGCAGTGCAGCCATTCTGCTGGTAACCTGCAGTAAAGATGAAGTACTGCTGACAAAATGATATCTGAGGAGCCACAAGTAACTTTTGCCTGTAATGGAAGCAGTCTAAAATGGCAGTGGGAAGCAAAAAAGGCATTTGGCAATCAGGGAAGGGAATCAAATTAGAGCGTTGGAAACAAGGAGTTTGTTGGTGGCATATATGTATTGAAGGAGAGTGTTGGTGAGGATAACTCCAATTCAAATCCTAAATCATTAAATAACCTCTTTCTGTTTTATGCCTCCATTAAATACTATTACCTTTGACATTTGCAGACAACTCTATCAGCAGTTACATTACTTGAAACAAGAGCCATATCCAGACTTGCAGGTCCTGGCTTATTTAATGCATTGTGGCTTTGGCTCACTGTGGTTCTGATTTAGAAAATAGTTGGCATTCATGGAGATGGGCACTTGTGGATTCTGAGTATTTTAAAATCCATAGCAGAGATGTTGTGGTTCTTCTCTGTGAGACAGGCATCAGTTCTAACTATCAAAATTCAATGCCAGAAATCAGGTATATTTCCTACTAAGTTTGCTGTTAAAAAGTTTTAATCCTCTGTGATCAAATCTCACATTTCTCAAAGTTCTCAAAGTTGGGAGGCTCTGATTTTGATTAGAGCAATTTTTCTGGAGGAAGGAGATATTTACATCCCTTTTCTCTATGCCATTTCTTTACTCTGACAGTTCCTCTCAACCAGCTGTTAGGGCTGGTGGAAACAAGACAGTTGCCATTTAATGGATCACTGCTTGGTATTTTTTAGAGACAGGACTGGGGTCAGACATTCTCACTAGTTAGTAAATGTTTCCATTACCAGTTGGAGACATGCTGTGGAACATGTAGTTAAGCAATATACTGTACATTCTGGTAGTTAAGTGAAACAATTCTTCACTTGGCATGCAGAGGTGCTGCCTTGATTAGCAAAGAGAGCTTTTCCAATGAGTAGCTGTGGACACACCATGTTTTCCAGGCTCTTCTTCTGTTCTTCTATGGAAACTGTTGCATGAAATGACATTTGGATGGGACCTTGGAGGTCACATTGTCATCTCAGGTAACCTATTGTCGAGGATCTAAAGAAGGGATATAATATTTGCAGCTAGAGTTGTGCTTTTTGCTTTTGCAAAAAGTAGCATAGTACTACACTCATCCCTCCACATTCACTAGGGTTAGGGGCATAGGACCCCTATGAATATGGAAAAACCGCAAATAACAAAACACTATGTTTTTATCTGAGAGAACACCTCTCTGGGAATTTCTAGGTCCTCCAGTGCAACTCTGTGGTCAACATCTGCCAGACTTTGACCATAGAATTGCACTGGAGGAGCTACAAATGCCTAGTGGAGTGTTCTCTCTAGGAATCTCTTAAGTCCTTCAGTGCGACTTTTGGTTAAAATTGACCATAGAGGACCTAAAGATTCCTAGAGATAACATATTAATAACATATTAATTAACATATTAATAAAATCTGGGAATAATCAAATCCGCAAAAGTCAAATCTGCAGATCTGGAGGGACGAGTGTACTGCAAAGCACTATGCAATATAACACTGGCTTGCATACTGAGAACTGAGAAATAATGTGAAAAAATTGGTCTGTCCCTCTGTGTGGCTACTTTCTACTACAGCCTTTGGGACAAAATGAAAAATAATATAAATTCTGTAGAGGCAAAATACAGGGAAACAAATATCCCTTTGCGGTTTTGAGTTGGAACCATGGAGCTGGGAAAAACTTGAAGGGCATCTGTTTCTCTCCTGGCACATTAGTTTAAGATTCCTTTTAAGTGATGATGAATGACACTTAGAAAAATGAACTAATAATTCATGCTTAACCGTTGGGATATTATTTCAGTCTAAAAACTATTATCAGACATAATATAAAACCATTGAAGGACAAATGGTTCAGAACACTAAAAATGAAAGGCCTCTTAATTAGATACTTATATATAGCCAGTCATGAGAACATATTGCTTTTTACTAAGTTCTAAGGTAGGATTCCATAATCTGATTACAATTGATTGCTGAGATAAAGAAAAACATTGTATAAAGCTTGATGAAGGTTGTCCCTGTGAACTCTTGTATTCATTGAATTCTCAAAGACAAGCGGGATTGTGCCTGCTGTTCTTATATACCAACTCATGTCCCTCTCCTGGCCTGGCCCTGTGCTCGGTTTTTGTAATAAAGGCCCCCCTTTTTCTGCACAGCTCCTCTACGCTTTTGTAACAATTTCCAGACTGGTAGCCACATTAATCTGTGGTGGCAAAAACAACCAAAATATTTGTGCTGTAGTTTTTTGTGAGTTTTTCAGGCTGTGTGGCCATGTTCTAGAAGAGTTTCTTTCTGACGTTTCGCCAGCATCTGTGGCTGGCATCTTCAGAGAATATTTGTGCTGTCTTAAAGTGTTACAGATGTATACTGGCATAAACTTTCATGGATCAGAGTACTTTCCTCAAACAGATAAATCATCCTTCCACCTCCATTATATGTAACTCAGAGTAGCACATCATGTATTTGATGAAGTAAACAGCAGTCCACAAAAAAATTAAGCTGCCACAAACTTATTAGCTTTTAAGATGCCACAAGATTCTTTGTTCTCCATTTTATTGAGCTCCTTGGGTAATCCAAAAAATGTGTAGAAAGCTATACATCCAGGGCCTTTTTCTCATTAATGCATGTCCCCCCAGAACCATGGCCAGCAAACACATTTGGATCTGGATGCATAACAGGCAGTTGAAATCCTATAGGCATCCCATGTATTCATTGGGTTTAAGGAAGATGGCAAATATAATAGAGATTTCTGGTGATGCCCATTGATTCATTGCTTCACTTACCACATTCTTATCACAATGTAGTCGTTGTATTCTCATTCTGATAACTATGTTGTAAAAAGAGTGACTTTCCTTTTTTTGCTTTCTGTTTTTTAAGTGCTAAAAATGAACAGTCAGTTATTTCCATATTTTCTAATTTATCTACCCTTTGAATGAGTTGTAATCTCACTGCGGCATAGTGATTTAGAATAACTCATGCATATGTTAACAACATAGGAAAATGCTTTTTGTCATTGCAGTTTATGTAGCTAAGGATTGTCTGCATTGACTGATGGCACTTCGCTAGACAGAAAATGTTCCACTTGCTTGGAGATATCAGGGTTTGAACTGGGAACTTCTGGCATACAAAATATGTTCTTCTCGCACTACAGCCTTCTCTTGCTCAACAAATAGAGGGAACAGCTGCAACTACATATATCCAGTCCATACAGACTGGTAACAGGCAATGTCTGGCATACTGGAATGCATGTGCACCAAGACAAGGTTGATGGGGAAGGAAGGGGAAGGTCTCTTTCTAGGCCAGGGATGGCTGGTGGTGCCCATGTCAGTGAAATGGTGAATCTGCTGTGGGTTTTACTCTGGAATAAAACTCATGGTGCATTTACCACCCCCTGTCATGAAAGCTACCAGTTGCCATTTACTCAGCTCATCTTTCTCATGAACACCTGCATGGATTTTTAGGAGCATGGATCATGTCCAAAATCTGTGTGTTCCAGCCATGTACAAGGATAGGAAAACTAATCATCTTAGCTATTGTCTCCAAATGTTTAAGCAACTGGAATTTATTTTCTATTTATATGATACCACTTAAAAAAAAAAGAATGTTTGTACTGGTGATGGAAAATGTCTTGGCTTCTTCAGTGCTTTTTATTTTGGAGCTCTTACTTCCTACTTGATTTAAGTTCTTCTTTGAGAGCTGGCTTTGTCTGTAGGGGAGGAAAAGGGAGTCTCCACTTTGCTAATATTTAACATATTTGAAAGGAGTTCATGTGGATCAAACATAACTCTTCATAAGATACAACCCTTGAGTTGTACACACTGCCAGTAAATGTATTCCTCAAGTAGGAACCATTCTGTTTGGTACTAGACAGCCATTTAATTAAACTGAAAGGGAATAATATATTTTAATTAACAAGGCAGTAGGATGTGTAATATTTTATTAGCTGTAACATTATTAGGGGAAATTCATCTCTTCAGCAAACTTTTCAATGCAGTTCATGTTATCTTCGATAAGCTCCAAGTACACCATGTATTATGTATGGTAGATGCTTGCTATGTTATGTTTAGTGACACCCATCAGTACTTTTCTAACTGTGTTCAAGAATCCTGGAGTTCTTTGGTATTTTATAACTTTAGTCAAGGAACTCCAGGACTCTTCAATACAATTATATAATGTCAGGAAAGTATCACTTGAAAGGTGGCTAAGCCCCTAGTTTTCAATCAACTGGGTTTGGATTGTGCAGGCAAGAAGGGGATGTATTACAAGTCATGTCCTTAACTCAGACAAGATGACAATGAAGCCTAAAAGCCATAGCCAATGAATCCTCCTCCTGCACTTTTCAATCTCTGACACTTCACATCCAAACCATCCAGAAGGCCAAAGACTGAGAAGTACTGAAACACACACTGATTTTATGGCAGAAGAGTGCATGGAATGCAAAATGGGTTCCACAATAGTCTTATCAATAATTTTCCCCATAACCTGTACAGTGTAGGGATCTACACTCATTTTAAGAATGATTGAAAAATGGAACAAACATAACCCCATTCATTTTACATTTGCTGCAATGCACAATGGGTAAGTACAGAGAAATTAAAAATGTGAATACATTTTATTTATTTTTTTTCAAATCTGTTTTGACTGCTGAAATTCACTGGGAATAATTTCCTAAGGGCTAATAGTACAACGCCTGAAACATTTATGCTCTTTTGGTGGAAAACAAGCCAAGTGTGTCCCTATTGAATCCAACAGGCATATTAATCACCCATTTTAATCATATTTACAGTGGGAATCCTTAGCTGACTCTCCCTGAAATGTGGCAGGTGTTGTGCTCTGAGTTGTACAATGTCCATACATTTGGCAGGTGTCATGCTCTTGAGTTTTATACTGCTGTTTGGATGGAAAACACTGAAGTGACATGAAACTCAATTGAAAGCAGTGGAAAAACAAAAACAAAAGACAAAACTGAACTTAATGGACAATACAACAAATGTGGCTTCCTTGGAAAATGAAAAACTAACCCAGCACCACCACATTTGCAAGCTAGTTAATGAAACAGGAAAGCTTTACTTTTCTATACCCATATTCCAGTATATTCTTTTTAACAAATTAGAAGGGATTTGTTCTTGCAGTTCTTTGTGAGATAGCAAAATGTAGCCACCTATTGTTTTTATAAATATGGGAAGCTTAGAGATGTACACAGTCCTCTCAACGGGGAAATTTCAAAGGCATGGCAATGACAGCATGACCCTTTTTATTCTATATTTTCCTGAGATTTTTTTTTGACATGCTGACTCAAGTGAAAATACAGCAGCATGTGCTCAATCCAATTTAATTTAAGGGCAGTAGATTGTAGGATGTTGCCTGAGGACAGACCCAGAACGTCCTTCTCTGACAACAGTAACCTTGGCAGCTCAATTTTTGGTATATATGAAAGAAAGAACACAAGGAGGACAATAGTATGCATCCTATGGAACTGTGCACATCTGTAAATCACAGCCTAGAGCATAACAAACTACATACACCCAGAAATCCTTTTTTAAAATTATTATTTATGTTAGGGGTGGATATTCTCCAACTTTAAGATAGCCTTCAAAACTTGACATTGCATACAGTTGAACATACAATCTTTTAACATTTATTTTAGGACCTTTTACTTCTTCCTGGTAGCAACAGTTTCTCTCTGCACTCATCCTCCTTCATTACTTTAAAAAACCCTGACATTTAAATATAATTTACTCTGGTTGGTTGACCAATGTGATTTTGTTGCATTGATCCATCTCATTAGACCCAGGATTATGATGTTGTTGTGTACCTTTAAGTCATTTCCTACCTATGATGACCTTAAGCCAAAACTATCATGGGGTTTTCTGGGGCTGAGAGTATGTGACTTGTTCAAGCTTTCCATAGACAGTGGGGAATTGAACTCTGGTCTACAGAGTCATAGTCCAATGCTCAAATTACTACACCATGCTGGCTGTCTTCAGCTGCATGATACCACTGATAAATTTATGAAGCTCACCACACCAATCAGCTAAAATGTCAGGAAAAGAAAATATAAGCACTAATAACTTGGTGGGCAAAACAGAACAAGGAAAATGGTGCAGACAGAAACAACAATGAAGTAACATGAATTATGTTTGGATGTTTGGCCATGGCTTCATGAAAACATGGAGATGTTACATGGTGATACACTCTCCTTTTTTTGTCTCCCTCCCCCATGTCTTAAGTTGCTGGCTTCCTTTAAGACCCTGGAATGAAGAATCTTGTTTCAATTAAACCAAGTTGCCTTTATGTCGATAACAGAGAACTCCATCTTAATGTTGATTAACAACCTGGATAATAAACTAGCATCTGATGGTACCGGTATATGAAGCCACAGATGAATATGGCCACTGATTAGTAAATATTTGTAACAAGGCAAACAGGGGATTCAGTGGCTCAAGTGATTTAAGACGCTGACTCTGTTGATTGCAAGATTGGCAGGTTGGCAGTTCAAGGCCCAGGTGCTGCATGATGGGGTGAGTGTTATGCCCAGCCTGGCTGAGGACTCTGAGGGACAAGGTGGCTGAGCTAGAGCCTCAACTTGGACCTGAGCCTGAAACTGAGTCTGGCCCTAGTTCTGCACTGCCAGCTCCAGCAGAATCTGTGGCCCCTAAGGAGGCTCAGCAGCCTCCCATCAGCAGAGCCTTCAGGCATGGAGGAGGTAGAAGAGACCTTATCTTCAACCAATGAAGAGCAGAAGGGAAGGGCCTCTGGTGCTCAAGGAGGTTTTATGAAAAATGCTGAGCAATCAACAACAGCTGAGCACCTGCGGTCTGGTAATCTAAACAGGTGCCGGATGGCAGCATAGTTGTTAGATATTATCTGAGCTTCCTAGTGAAAGCACACTTGATCCTGACTCTCCTCGTCTTCTTGGCTGGAAACATTGCTCAGATTGCTGGTTTGCCTTGTCTTCTCAGGATTCCTTGACCTTGGATTGTCTACATGACTCGTCTCTCTCTGGAACTCTGTACATTGTCTGGTTGTACCATTGGATTTGTTGCTACAAGACTCTTGCTTTATGACTGTTTCTGTGCACAGAACTCTTGACTGCCTTAGCTCTGCACACTGTTTTGCTTTGTGTTGCTTTGACTATGTCTATCAGCATACTTGGCCACTTTCCTGAACAGTGAGATCTCATCTAGTCCCAGCTTCTGCCAACCTAGCTGTTGAAAGCAAGGAAATGCAAGTAGATAAATAGGTACCACTTTGGTGGAAAGAGAAACAGCATTCTGTGCAGTCATGCTGGCCACCTGATCACAGAGTAGTCTCTGAGAACACTGGCTCTTCGGCTTAGTAACAGAGATAAGCACCATCCCTGTGGTCAGACACGACTTGACAACTTTATCAATGGGGAATACTTTTACCTTTACCTTTTAAACACTAAATGTATTAATCAAGTTTTGGCTTGGTCAGAAATTAATTATGAGCAAGGTGTTCACCATTATGTATGTTTACATATTGGCAGACAAGAGGTTCTGAAAACTCTTCTCCTAGAATTCCCTAGCATTGAGCCAGGGTAGTTAAAATGGTCTCAAACTGCATTAATTCTGCAGTGTGTTTTGGATATTAAGACAACAATCTGAAATACTCTTGCTAATTTTTGAAATATCTAACACAATGTCCTGATGGGTTATGGCCGCCAGAGACACTTGAACACTTTTTTATTATGATTGCAGATCCCTTTGTTCGATCCTAGGGCCATTTCTTCAAAGTTCTTGATTTCTAAGGCTATTCTCATATGTAATCTGATATATGTCATGGAATTCATGGAACTGTCCTGCTTTCCTGATTCTCACAGAGCTTCTTTGGGAAGGGAAAGTCAAAGATTACCCAAGTGCTTTTCCCACATGAATTTTAGTAAAGAAAGATTTTGGTCACCTTTAAAGGGAATGTTTCAGTGGATTATATCATGTAATCAACCTTCTTTCTACACTACATTATGTAATAATTAAAGCAAAATGCCCTTTTAAAAATGGTTAAAGCTATTAATGGTCACTCAGCACCAATAACTGCAATCTTCAAAAACTATTTTTAGAGACTGAGAGCTATTAACAAGCTCATGCCTCTAATAACTCATTACTAGAACAATATCAAGCCTAACTTCACACTCTACACTAACCATTTTTGGTTATCAGGAATCATCTGATGTGTGCCTCCTTTTTAACCTTCATTTAACTCATTCATCCTTAATTTCTCCTTTAATAAGTAATACTTTCCTTTTTATGTCCTTTTGGTAGTTATGCTGAACTATTTGTTTAACGCTATCTTTATAAAAAAGAAAAAGATGAATAATTAATTTTATATATCTCCGTACAAATAGCCCCAGAGGAGTTTATAACATTTTTTTTAAAGATAGTAAATAATGTAACAGCCAAAATAATAACAGAGCTTATTTCAGTATTAAAATATTAGGATATTTAAAAGCCAGCAATAAAACGGATAATTAAAGTAACAAATCTAAGACTAAATGCTTGTTGAAAGGTCTTTTTTTGTGTGAGATATTTATTTAGTTCCATCATGCCTTGGTCCAGCAGCTGAAAAAGGACCCTCCACCCATCCCATCTGCCTGTTACCCAAAAAGGTTGAGGGGACCTAGGGTCCCCATCAACAGTGTCAGTGTCTCCTTGGTATTTTGGGGAAATAATCAGCTCAAAAGGAGGTGGGTAATTTAAGGAGCTCTTTCCACATATGTATACCTGTACTAATTGCAGAGAGACTCCATTTTCGGTGGATAAGAGAGTTTTATTTAGAAATGTGCAAAGGTGCACAAAAGCACACACAAATTCAATGCAACCTTTAAGAACCATACAAGGCTAAGGTGTGAAATATTGGAAAACAAGAAGTTGGGAAATAGAAGGGTTGGTAATTACCAGTCTTGAAAAGGGGGTTCCAAAGAAGATGGACAGTGGCTCATACAAAGTCTGAGGGTGACACAGTGAGTGAGGCCCTCAGTTCACATAGGGCAGTGATGGTGAACCTCTGGCATGGGTGCTAGAGGTGGCATTCAGAGCCCTGTCTGTGGGCATGCGCACTGTCACTCCAGCATAGGGGCGCCAGAGTTCGTTACTAGAAAACCAGAGAGATGTAGCACTTTGCAATAAATAAGTGGGTTTTGTATTGCAGTTTGGGCACTTGGTACTAAAAAGTTCGCCATCACTGACACAGAGTCTGTGGGCAAACTGTGGATGCAAACTGTATGCAAGGTTGCTATGTTTGAGGCTAATATTTATATCTGATATTGTAGCTTTGAGGGATGAGAGTCAGCATGGCATAGTGGTTTGAGCATTGGAGTACAACTCTGGAGACCAGGGTTTGGTTCTCAGCTCAGCCATGAAACCCACTGGGTGACCTTAGGAAAGTGACAATCTCTCATCCTTAGGGGAAGGCAATGGCAAACTTGCTCTGAACATATCTTGCCAAGAAAACCCCGTGATAGCTTTGCCTGAGGGTTGCCATAAGTTGGAAATGATTTGAAGGCACACAGCAGCAGCCATAACAACAACAACAACAACAACAACAACAGCCTCGAGGGGAGTTTGGTGCTATCCTGCAGTGTAACTAAGATCTGATAGTTTTCCCATGGAATGGACAACAGGATTCTGGAACGACAGACTGATGGTTTAAATGTTGGCATGACAAAGCATTGATTGAATTTGAGACAACTCCTGGATAGTTGGAGAGGGAGGAATGATGCCTAGAGTGAGAATGTTGTCTTTAAATGCTTTGCATGAAGCCCCTATTGTGAGAGGATACATTAAAAGCCTAAGGAAGATGGAGTGATCAGCAAACCCATTTAACCTTTATTTATTGCTCTCTAAGTCTTTCCCATGCCTTTCCCATGTGAGACTTTCTAGTGTTCCAAGAGTCATCAGGACCTCTTAAAATCAAGCCTGGCTCTAGACATCAAAATATGAAAACATGAAACTTCATATTCCAGCGACAGTGGTGTAGGTTATGCATACATGCCACTGCTGTGGCTGACTGGAAAATCTTTCTCGGAAGGACATTCTACAAACAGGCACACTACAGATATGGCTCTTTGCCTAGCAGCTGCCTATTAGTGGGTCCTTGTTATCTGCTGGGCTTTGGTTCCATGATCCCCTGTGGATAACAAAATCCGTGGATGCTCAAGTCTCAGTAAATATAATGGCGTAGCAAAATGGTGCCCCTTATATAAAATGGAAAATCAAGATTTGCTATTTGGAATTTATACTTTTAAAAAATATTTTCAAGCTAGAGAGCCATCTCCAATGCATCATCCTAGAGACCCTGACTTTCACTTGGATGATTTTGTAAGAGTACAGTATTTATAATGCATTATTAATATTATTTATCATCATCATTCTGCCTTTCCCCAGTTTGGGATTCAAGGTGATTTACAACAGCTAGAACAAATATAATTAAAAATTAATAGCATAGAAAAGATTAAAAGCAATTAAACCATTATAAAAATAAAACCAGTTAAAACAAATAAAAACAACAGCATCTAAAAGTCCAGCACAAAATTTATTTTCCTCTGGAAAAAATTCTCAAAGGGTTGCTGAAATAAGAAAAGTTTTTATATGATTGCATGGATAGTAAGGAGGGTGCCAGTCTACCCTCTCTGGGAAAGGAATTCCAAAGCCTGGGAAACAGCCACAAAGAAGGCCTTCTTCTGTGTTCCCACCAAATGTACCCTCAAGAGTGGAGGGACAAAGAGCAGGGCCACCTCGAAGGACGTTATCACACGCGCAGCAAGAAAGCGGCAGCAGCATCATTCCGGCATGGTTCCGGTCGCAGCAGCTGTAATTCCTTTTTGAAAGAGGAATTACAAAGAACTGGGATGATGCAGCGATGGTGGAAGGATGCTGCAGGGATGGGCGGGGTTTGCCATGACGTCGTCTGATCACAGGGCAAAGGATCCGGAATGATGCAGCGATGATGCAGGGATGATGCAGGGATGGGCGTGGTTTTCTGCGACGTCGTCTGATAACTTTGGCAAAGGATCCGGAATGATGCAGCGATGGTGCAGGGATGGGGCTGCTTTAGACCCCGTGTGATAACGTCCAAAGCTTGGGCAGATTCACACAGGAAAATACAGTCCTGTGTAACCTGGACCTGGAGCATATAGGGCTTTATCACCAGCATTTTGACTTCTGTCAGTACAGCTATACCAGCAAGGGAGTTGTGTGTTCCCTGTAGTCTTATAGAGGATCTTTCACAGTCAGTGCAGACTGGAAGGGATCATTTCCTCTATGAAAGGACACATGAGGTTTGCTTAGGGTCACCATAAGTTGGAAATGACTTGAAGGCACATAAAAACAACTGAGTGAATCAATCTTAGTTTCAAAGACTTGTAATAGAAGTATGGGTCTGGTTCAAAGTATGGGTCTGATCTACCCTGAAAGAATAGCTGAACTTCAGAATGGAATAAAACTTGTTATAAAGGTGATTAGTACAGTCTAATCCTCTTCAAGTTGAGTTGCACGTGTGAAGTTTGTGGTGGATCTTTATTAATGCAGACTCTCCAACATTTCACAGATAAAAACTGGGGCAAGTGTGACCCTGTATGCTGTAGTGCACTGTAGTGTGCTGTACGCTGTAGTGCGCTGTAGTCTCAAATCGCTGTTTAATATTACTGTTGTATTTTAATGGTTGTTTTAATTTAATTGTTGCTTTTAATCTGCAATCGATTTAATAACTTTTTAAGGGGGGTGAGGGAACTAGATTTGTTGTATTTGTACTGTATTTTATTGCTGTTAGCTGCCCCAATTGATCTCAAAGGGGTGGGATATAAATAAATTTTATTATTATTATTATTATTAAGCAACATCTGAATGTAATCAAGATGGCATAATTTATTAATAAGAATGCACAAGTCAGGAGAGACTGCAGTTTGCTTTTGCCTAAGTCTGCTGAGCTAGCTCCTATTCTCCTTTCATGCCTTATTTTGCACTTTGAACTCAGTTTGCAGCAATTGAAATAAGCCAGGACAGAGGGAGAAAGTGGAGGAAAGAGAGAGAACCTAGAATATTTTAAAAGCAGCTGAAAAAGTGAGCTGACAGAGGATTAGATGAGACTGTTCCTGCCAAATTGGTATAGTTAAAGATTATGGTAAAGCACAGATAAGGGTTTCCTTTTTGCTTTATTTATTTTATAGAGTGCACTTTACATAGTAATAGAATCAGAACAGTAACATTCATTATTAAGAACAATGTTTCACAAATGCATTTTAAATCAACCCAATACCTATTTCAAAACAATAGTGTGTTGGCCTTCTCTTTGGAGAAAGTGATTTTTAGGAGGATTCTGAGGACACACAATGATTTCTGCTGAGTATCGCAGCATGAAATGCAAATACTTGGAAGCCTTTATCAAATCCACCTGAGCTGTAGAAGAAAGGCTTTAGTGCAGAATGTCTGAATGCTGAGAGTCACACAGGGTTTAGCAAATTCTGGCTTATATTATGCATAGGATTTGTCAAAAATGCTAAAGCTATATAGGCTTTGCATAATACATGTTTCTGTGACATGCCTGCTTGACCCAGATTTGTCTGAGATGATACATTGTGCTTTTTCTAATCAGAAATGTATAATAATTATTGACTGTATTAAACACTCACATGGAAGAATGACATGCCTCCTAACTACTGCCTGCCTACATATTATTATTCTCTTGTATAGTGGAATTTATCTTGCAACAGTATCTTTTCATTTTGGTAAATACTTTTTTGATTTAATTAGGTTGCAACCTTGATTTGAGATCAGTGATGTTTGCTTCTTAGTTTACGCAAGTAACTGCCTTATTCCACATCAAGCCATGACCCTTATGGTTCTCAATTATCTACACTACAATCCAAAATCCACAAAAGACCTGTACCTTTATTGGCCAACCAAAATGCAGAAAATATATCATGCAGGCTTTTGAAACTTCTCTGGCTTCTTCATCAGGCAAAAATATTAAAAACCATACAGGAAAAGAAAAGTGATAATGTTAGAGTCACAGATCTACATATTGTCCCAGAAAGTTACCTCTGTTGTCTGGAAGGATATCAGTGCAGGCAAAGGACACTGACTACATTGGTGTTCAGAGGTTGTCCAGGGTTTCAGAAGGGACTTTTACCCAGCTATACCTGGAGAGGCCAGAGATCCAACCCCAGACTTTTCATAAACAGAGCAGATTCTCTGCTGCTGAGTTATGGCCATACACTATCTGTATAATAGCTTGTTTCCTTCAATGATGAATTCTTATACTCGTTTGCCTGAGATCATGTTCCATTTAATTCAGTAGGACTTATTTCTGAGTTGGTGGGTATTGGATTGTGCTGTTAGGTACTTAGAGCTTGTATGCATTGAGTTTTGAAATGCTGGAGGAGTAAGATACCCTGAAGCAATTGAGCATAGAAATTTGTGACATGCAAATATTGAGAGATTCCTGCTGGGTTCTAGGAGAATATATATGTTGAATTTGTATATTGTACTGTGATGAACCACAACCACCCTTCCAACCCAAGTACAATAACCCTAGGAACAGCAAAATGCATCTGAGGAAGTAGTCTGAAGTCTACACAGGCTCATGCTGACAACTTCTTTCTTTCAGTTAATCCCAAAAGTGCTGTAAGATGTCTCTACATACTGATTCTACAGACTAACACAGCTATATCTTTGAATCCTAGGAGCAGCAGTATACCACTGTGTAGCATCATTTCCCTGGATGTTCAAAGGATAAAATTTTGGGCTATTGTTGTGTATACTTCCTTTTAAACCTTAGAAGGGAAAAAAAATCAGATTCTTTTCTGAAACAGTTGTAAAAACTTTTATTGTCAATGTTCCAAAATCAAAAAGGAAACTACAGGCTAGGCAGTCTGACTTCAGTACCAGGGAAATATTAGAATAGCTTATACTGGAGTCTGTCTGCAAGCGTCTTGATGACAATGCAGTGATAAGTAGGAGCCAGCATGGTTTGTCAAAAATAAATCCTACCAAAGTAATCTTATATATTTTTTGATCAATTCATATTTTTTGATCATTTAGTAGACAGTGGGAATCCTGTAGATGTCATTTATCTAGATTTCAGCAAAGCATTTGAAAAGGTCCTCCATAATATTTTGATATTTTGATATTTTGATATATAGAATAGATGTAAACATCATCAGACTAGATGTAAACACTCTGCCTCAGGGTTCTGTCCTAGGGCCTTAACTGTTTGTAAAACCATGTTCAAAGAGTTGTCATCAGTGGATTCACTTCAAATTGGAAGGAGATCTCAAGTGGCAATAACTTAGCTGTTGGGGTCGAGGGAATCCTTATCACATATGCAGATGATACAAAACTGGGAGGGTTAGTTAGTACACTGGACGACGGGTAGAATTCAAAAGGATCAAAACTTAGAGAACTGGGAAGAAATTATCAAAGTGAAATTCAATAGAGACAGATGCAAAAATTTATATTTAGGTGAGATGCGTGGCTCAGCAGTACTACATGAGAAAAGGACCTTGAGATTATTGTTGAACATAACTTAATATGAGCCAGCCATGTGATGCTGTAGCAAAGAAAGTGAATATTAATGGAATAGCATTCAGTTTTGGGCACCTCATTATAAAAAGGATATTAACAAGTTGAGGTGAGTTCATAGAAGGGCAGCAAGGATGATAACAGATATGTAGAACAAAGCATATGAAGAAAAGTTGAAGAGCTGGGCTGTATTGATGGGACTGAGGAGTGACATGATTGTACCTCAAGGGTTGCTACAGAGAGGAGGTGGAAGATTTGTTCTCTGCTTCCCCATGGGATAGGACCAGGCTTGATGGTTTTAAATTACAGGAGGGCAGATTTCAATTCAACATTAGAAGAAAAATCTTGACAGTAAGAGCGGTTCAGCAATGGAACCAATTGCCCATAGAGGTGGAGGGGTCCCTTTCTCTGGGAATCTTCAAATAGAAGCTGGATAACATCTGGTTCCAGATAGCATCTTTCCAAACTAAGAGCCTATCATCAGTTGCAGTGGGATATCTGCAGCAGAATGATATATTCTCCCAGAATGCATGAAATTGCAGCACTAGATTGTCAACAGAATTGGCTGATTCTGTTTTCTAAGCAGCCAGCACCCGCTAGGAGAGTTCTCAGATCTGTCTGATAAACAAGGATGCAGGCTCCTTATTCCTGTACCTCTAAGCCTGTATTCTGCTAAATGTGAGTCGGTCTCCTCTAGTGCACAACTGGAATTGGTGTTTTTTAAAACATGCATACAGTAGGAGTCACTCCTTTATTTAGCCCCAGCTTGAAGCCCATTAACATTCACCACAAACCATGCCTGCAAAATGAAATAAACACATGCTGGAGGCTGATGGACAGCAGACAGCACATGGTGCTTGAAGCTGAACAGTAGGTAAATTTATAAAAGCAACCCCCCCTATGTTCTAACTTCTGCCAAGAAGGTTAGACAGGCAACAGGGAGCAGGCTGAGAGGAAAAAAAACCCGAAGTCTTCCTGCCAGTTTGAAATAACCTTTCCTTGGAAAATTAAGCATGTGGAAAGTAAAATAGAGGTAGGATTTTTAGTGAGATTGCAGATGGGGACATTCTATTTCATGTGTCAAATCCTGTTGTGTGTGTGTTGTGTGCCTTCAAGTAATTTATGGAGACCCTATCATGGGGTTTTCTTGGCAAGATTTGTTCAGAGAAGGTTTTCCATTGCCTTCCGCTGAGGCTGAGAGGGGGTGACTTGCCCATGGTCACCCAGGTGGCTTCGTGGTTGAGCTGGGAATCGAAACTTGGTCTACAGAATCATAATCCAGCATTTAAACCACTAGGCCAGGGGTAGGCAACCTTTCCCCTTTAAGGGCCGAGGGACTTCAGCTCCCAGAAGCCTCAGCCATGTTGGCCAATAGTCCCATGTTGGCCAGTAGCTCCTGGGATTCTGGAAGCTGAAGTCCCTCGGTCCTTAAAGGGGACAGGTTGCCTACACCTGCACTACGCCATGCTGGCTCTCCCTATAGTGCAAGCAGTTGTATGTAATCTGTGGCTAAGGATGCATCTACAATGCAGAATTAATGAAGTTTAACACTGCTTTAACTGCCATGGTTCAATGCTATGGAATTCTGGGATTTGTAGTTTTGTGAGATATTTAGCTGTCTCTGTCAGAGAGCTCTGGTGCTTCACCAAAATATAAATCCCAGGATTTCATAGGATGGAGCCATGGCAGTTAAAGGGGTGTCAGACTGCTTTAATTCTGCAGTGTAGATACATTCCAAGTTGAATCAGAAATCTTATACTGTTGTGAGAACTGCACAGCCTGCTTTATTGCCTCTGCTAATGATCAGCTTGAACTTCTGAAGGGAGTTGAACATGGGGAGGTGAGGGTTATTTGTATTAATTCCCCCCTTTGTTCTTTCCAGTTTAACATCTGTCAGTGTCCCAGAGATTGGTCTGCCCAGCCTGTGCTGTAATTTCTCTAGGGTAGCTTTTAACACTTCAACATTACTGAAGGCTAACCAGCTTTAACACTGGTGTATTTAGGAGAACTGCCACTCTATTTAAAATGACGAAAATGTGATTCATGCAAATCCAGAAGTCAAGAGGAAAGGTCTGTGCTCCCTTTTCTCATGCACTTCAGGTGACATTAAACTTAAGTCATTGATGCAGAAACAAAAAAGCACATGTGTAAAATTATAGAAGGGCTTGTGAATGCCAAGAGGTAATGCCAAGCAAGACTTACATCAATGGTGCCTGAACTTTGGTCTTCCAGATATTTTGAACTTCAGTTCCCAGAAGCCCCAGACAGCTTGGTTCAACAGTCAGGAATTCTGGGATCTGAAGTCCAAAACATCTGGAGGACCCATGTTTGGGAAACCACTGACTTACATAGATATATTTATTTAGGGAAAAGAAGGAAATTAAAGATCAAACATGAGTCCTGCCCAATACACATTGCTCCACTGTTTGTGTATATACCACAGCTGTTTACTATTATTATTTTAATGCAAAACATTGCAGAGTGAAAAACAAAACAGAGAGGTGCATCTATAATATCTTGCAGCCTAATATACATAATACAAAAGTGACGGAGGAAAGAATGATAAGCAAATTCATAGCTCAGGCACTATCACTTTAAAATGATGGGGTGTAATGATGAATATTGGGACATTTTCTAGGACTGAGGAATTCATAGTTCAGGTACATTCACAAAGAAATGGTGAGGTAGGATTATTAGTAGTGGGAATGTTTTGTAATATCGAGGAAGCTCAGTGACAAGTGGCTGCTGCAACTGCAATTGAAAGGGCTCTTGTCCTGTTCTAAATGTCAGGTAGAAAAAACCATTGATGCTTTAGAGATGTACATCTTGGATAATTTTGTTCTTGCATACAAAGATGAATAATTTCATTAGTTTTCTTCCCCACTGTTGAAGACAATCAATATTTCTGTGCAGTTTTCATCCAATATATTTACACATCTCAAAGTGTTTGAACTAAATATAGTTTTGAACCCCCAAAAAGGATATTTGGATGAAATGTTGTGTTTGTGTTTGTAGAACCTATGGTTTTTGCATGAAAAATATGACCTTTGTACAAAAAAAAAGTTATTTCTGTGCAAAAATAATTATCCCAAACACTTTAGGATGTGGGAATATTGGGTGAAAACTGTGCAAAATTCTAACCCTTGTGCTCTTCTTCCCAACTGGTTTTCCCAAGTGTTGAGAAATGACAAATGTTCTTTCCATCTCTAGTTTCATTCCACCCGAGTCAATGGAAATAAATCTTTTTCCAAAGCTGCTGATAGGGTCAATGATCCAAGGAAATGACTTCCCTGTCTTCCTATGTGTGGGAGAGGGAGTGAGAAGGATGGAGTTTCTGGTGGTGATCTGGGGAGTTCATGATGTTGTATACATTGTTAGAGTGAAGCTAGTCTAGTCTTTGCTTGAATATGATATTGCAGAGGAGCACTGTGTAGACTGGCACATGGAACCACTGATGCCTCAGATTTTAGGACTGTGACTCCATAGTCACTTCTCATTTGTCATGCTGTGAAGGTATGATGGAGGTTGGAGGATCAAACATCTGGAAGGCCAATTTTTCCCTACCCTGATATAAGCTATTCTGTGGTCTCCTAAGAAAGTGTTCGATGCAAATGTAGTAGGGCTGCTACATTAATTAACTTAATTATGCAATTAAAAATCCAAGGTATAAGCTTTTTTTTAAAAGTAACGTACAATCCCTAAAATTTTATTGTGCATCTTTCTATTCTCTCTTGCAGTTACAGCCTCTCCTCTTACCGTTTTTAATAGGCAACTCACTTTCACAATGACAGTAGTAGAACCAGATCTGAGTTCTCACTGTCTTTTTCTGGAAATCCATATCTGGCTGCATTGATGGGACTTCTAGATGTATAGGCATGGTATCTTATGGCTTGTAATTCCTGTAAAGTGACTTAAATTATTTGGTGGTTTTACAGCAGAAACATGCAAGCTTTAATTGCCTAAATTGTGTTAATAGTGCTAAGGGTTTAACAGTGGTTACTGTGTTTCATGGCCCCGGTTTGCAGTAGTAGTATATCTTAGGCAGACTTGAAGGTTAATTTTAAAAAGTAGCTATAGTTATAGTCCCAAGGCCTGACATGGAACTAGTTACTCTTATGCACGTGTGTGTAAGCACTTCCAAGACTCCTACTGACTTAAGTCAGTCCCATGAATTTCATAGGGTTTTCTTAGGCAAGGAGTACTCAGAGGTGGTTTGGTCAGTTCCTTCCTCTGAAATATAGCCTATAGCCCTAGTATTTTTTGGCAGTCTCCCATCCAAGCACTAACTCGCAGAAGTAATTCAAATGTTCAACCTTTTGTCTCTTCACCCACCACAGAGCATGTGAACCATGTGGTATTCCCATTTTACCCTATAATGAGACCAAGGCTGCCTCTGTGATGCAGAAATAATCCAGTTTGACACGACTTTGACTGACATGGCTCAGTGTTATGGAATCTTGGAAACTGTAGTTTGTTTGGCACCAGAGCTCTCTGATAGAGAAGGCTAAATGTCTCACAAAACTACAGTTTCCAGAATTCCATAGCATGGAGCCATGGCAGTTAAAGTGGTGTCAAATTAAATTATTTCCACACTGTGGATGCAGCCCTTGCCTATTAGCTATAAAAGCAAATAAGAAAATAGAATTACAATGCAAAATGAGTGAAGTTATTTCTATTACATTAGAGCCATAATGTCTCTTATTTATACCATTTTCATCCGGAAAAGGAATTATTTACAAATAGTTATTTGCAGCCATTTACTTCTAAATTCTGATTAAGTGCAAGTGCTGGCAAAACTTTAAGAATTCCTGTATCTTCTGCTCACCCTCAACAAAGGATATTTGAAATAAATTATATTCTTGCATCATTTTAATGAGATACAATTGAATGGCATTTCATTCAATGATATGGAATGACAAGTTGAATTTGGATCCCACCTTGAAAAGCGTATGAGAAATTATTAATGTGAGAGAATTATTAATGTGAGAGAAGGCATTTAATGAAATGTAATTTTTATTCTATGCCCTAGGTGTGTGGGCATGGATCCATTTATATTAGACCTAGATCATATTACAGCTAGAGTTAATGAAAAACTCACATCACCTTCAGACAAACATGTACAGAAACTTATCAATAAATAAGAAACTTTATAACAACAGTTTTCTTTTCCTCTTGAGTTTTAGACTTTATAAATTAGCCTGCCTTTTGTAGTTGAAGGTAAGTTTGAAAGTATGTTGAGAGGAGAAGGGACGGGGGTTTCCATTGGCCATTGTTTACATTAGCTGCATCCACACTGCAGAAATAATATAATTTACAGCAAGCAGCAAATACATTTCTGTATCGCTTATCAGTGAACTAGCATTCCCTCAGTGGTTTACAATCTGTAAGCCAATTGCCCCCAATAAGCTGGGTACTCATTTTGTCAACCTAGAAAAGGACGGAAGGCTGAGTGGACCTTGAAGCCCTGGGATCAAATTCACAACCTTGTGGCTCCAGTACCAGCATTTAACCACTGCGCCACCAGGGCTTCAGGGTTTAACACCATTTTAACTGCCATGGCTCAATGCTATGGAATTCTGGGAGTTGTAGCTTGTTGTGGTACCAGAGCAAAGCTCCAAGGGAGTATGTGTACACTGCCAAACAGCTCGTACTGTCAGGAAGTTCTACCTAATGTTGAGATAGAATATCTTTTCCTGTAGTTTGAATCCATTGCTCCATGGATTCTCTGGAGCAACAGAAAACAAGCTCGCTCCATCCTCAACATGACATCCCTTCACATATTTAAAGAGGGCTATCATATCACCTCTTAACCATCTCTTCTCCAAGCTACACATACCCAATACTCTTCACTCCTCATGGGCATGCTCATAGGGCATGGTGTTAGCAGGCAACTCCGGCTGAAACTCCCTCTTCTACACAACAATTTAAAAAAAGTACAGGAGCCCTCTCCAGTTTTTCACTTCAGTGTCCTTAAAGTCCATGGTCTGTAACATCACCAGCTCCCAAATGTTGTGAAATCCTCAAGTGGTTATCTATAGATCTGTTAATGCTTTGCTGGCTAATTTGGATGTCTAAGCTGTTGTCCTTTTCTGGCCAGGATCCGACTGGGACCTTCTGGTGATGAAAAAAGCCAGTTGATGGATTAGCGGATTTCCTTTTCTATCTATCCTTGATCACTAGGGTGTGCTCTTCTTGTTGTTCTCCTCTCCTAGTCCTCTGTGTCACTTGATATGCTGGTCCAGAGGATTTCCAGCAGCTATTATTCATCGTTTTAGTCATGTATTAATTATTCTGTCTTTCTTCTATATGGGATCCAAGGAACCTTTCCAGAGCAGATACTGAGGCCACGCATTGGCTTTGTATGTGAAGCAGCAATCCATATCCTGTAATACTTGCTGCTGGGCTTCATCCATCAATGCAAGGACTCAGTAGAACCCCAACTGCCTAATTTTTCTTTCATTTGCATCTCTCTCTCTATCTTCCTCTTGTAATTTTCTCCCATGTTTTACCTTGCTGTCTTATAAAGGTGGGATGGACCTTTGCTTCACTCACTGCCTATCCAGAATAGCATTCTTAAGAAAATAGTTGCCAGTATTTTCACACAGAAAAGGTTTTCTGCTCTTTTATAGAATACATGCAGGCATAGAACCAGATTTAGACCCAACAGTCCTTTTCAATACAGGATGCTATAAAAGAGGACACATGCCCACATACATTTCTCTTAAGAGTTTTGTTGCAAGAGCAGATTGCAACAAACTGGAAGTAAGACTGCTGTGGATCTAGTGACACTTGATCGATGTGGCCCACTGTCTCACTAACTCAATGCATTGGTTAAGGACTTCTTAGCAATGGCACATGAAGCAAAAACATCTACTGAGTTGCAATATGTTGGTAGAGTCTACCTTTGCTGGCTAATTTGGATGTATAAGCAGTTAATTTCCCAGTCAGTAAATGGCTGGTGAAATAGAAATAGCAATGATGTGTGTGTTCATGCTTTCCTATAAAAATAAATCAGTTTATAACTTTCTTAATCCCTTCATTTGCCAGTTGATGAAATTAGGGCAAGGAGCATTAGCAACACATAACGCTCTAGAAATGATTGCACTGAGGATTATCTTATTGGGACTTATTCCACTGCAGATTATTTTAAACATTCCTGTAATAACCGCTCTTCAGATTCCCATATGCTTTGAAACAGATTTGAACCGGGGGGGGGGATTAAAACTGTCCCTAAGTAAGTTTAGAAGCTCAGAGTGACAGTTAAAAGCTGCATTATTCTACTTCATGACTCTTCTTAAGACCGTACCAAAGATGAACTACTTACTGAACTTCTTAATTCTGGATGCCTGGCAAAAAGACAACTTCTTTTCTATCCTAAATCTGGCATCAGTTGGCTGAAGTCAGCTGCCCTGTGCTTTCTGTGGAGGGTTTCCCTCCATTTGGATGCCACATTCAGTTATTGGCTATTATATGCTGAGCTTTGAACTGTGCAGCTCTTGGAAGGAACATTAAAAGCAAAGGAGTGCCTTTTATTTTCAGGAACATATCCACTGCTCTACTGTTGTGTGTCTTTTCCTCCCAATCAATCTTGGTTATAGAGCATACTTGTACCAATATAGGAGACATATAGGAACCGACGGCATTGGGGATGAACAGAGCAAAGCTGTCCAGAGCTGGGAGAATTAAAAAAATTTGGAAGGTGAGTGAAATAATGCATTTTTCTTTTCTCTAAATGATAAGCAAATTTGGGGGAAAGGGAATTGCTACTAGAAATCAAGAAAAGCAGTTTTCTTTTTAATTTAGATCACTATATACAATTTAGATGACTATATACAAATATAATTTTCTTTTAGAAGATATCCTAACTGGCAAAATTATTGTTTAGTGCACTGGATTTTTTTCTCTCCTCTATTTGCATTTTAACAGGGAGAAGGATTTATAGAGTTTGAAATAGAAGCACCTTATCTCAAGGTTTGCCAAAATGTTTTTAAAATGCATCAGCTAGTTAGAATGTAATTTAAGACTACAAAATGTCTTTTCCCACATACCCTGCATCAGAAGTTGTATCTATAAACTGATAAGAGGAAATGTACTAAAAATTAAAACTGTGTTGCCAAATTGTGTCCCACTGGTTAGAATATAACTGAGATAGAAGAAAAGTCTATCTATGGATCTATGATACTGTCAAAATATAATGATTCTCTCAGAATATCAAGTATTCTAGGAGGTTTATGTTATGGCCCATCAAAAGGTCTGTTAGGTTAAAAAGATGAATGTATTAATCCTAGTTACCTTGTTGTTTGGGTTCTGTATTAATAGAAGAATAATGCTGGCTATTTCTGTGACTGATATAAATTTCATGCAGTGCATGCCTGCAACAAGTGAAAAGGTTGAATATATATATATAAATATATAAATAACATATAAATGTTATATAAATAACATATAAATATATAAATTATATATATATATATATAACATATATATATTATTTATATAAATATATAAATAATATATAAATATATATATAAATAACAAGAAAATATAAATTTTCTTGTTCTTTATGTGTTCTTTTACTCTGAAAGTAGGAAGCTTTGACATAGATGATCTGTGGAGCATCGACAGAGTGTAATACCAAAAACCCAAACAACTGTATGTGTTCTGGTACCAGTGAGTCAATGACTCTTGAAAGCAAAATGGAACCCAGTTAACTATCTACTTTAAGCTCCCAGCTTGAGTCAAGTTGAATCACAGTTTGAGAAATGACTTGTCTAGTATAGTATACTTTGGTTGGGAAAACCTTGCAATTGTTCAAAATAGAAGAGAGTTGAAGAATTCTCAGCCTAAGTGGAGCTTGAACTAGGCTTAGGAACAGGCTGGAAAACATTGAACTACCAGTAATGGTATGATTCAGCCTGCTATTATTAAAAGTATGCTGCTTTGAATTGTGACAGTGTTGTCTAGGAATATCAGATGTTTGAAGTGCCAGGATTTGAGGCAGCGGGTTTACATAAAGACCTTGGGCTAAGACCTGTGAAAGCTGGACCGATACATGCTGGAGCCCATGTTTTGACATTATAATGCTAGATGGATCATTGCTCTAAGCTGACAATATTTGGTAAGGTAACCCATTGATAAATATTGTGTATTCCCCTTATAGCCTTGTGTTCTTAGTGAAATTGAGGATATTTCTTGTGGTGAAATGGCATTAGTGGCAGGAAATGTGGTTTCTTTGTTTGTCTTGGTAGCTCATTGCAATTTTCAGATATAAAAGCAAATATTCCAAATGTGGTCTGTGAATAAGATTTGGTTTTGTTGCTGCTGGTGTTATTGTTGGTTGTTAGAAATAAGTTCATATGTCTTGAGGAAATCTTGTTTTAATAGTCATGCAACATCTTGGTTGCAAAAAATGAAAGGTAGTTTACACAGAAATTAAGCTATATCAATTTCCTGTAAGTAGATACTATATCATGTCAAGAAACATAGGATAATTACTGCTTCCAAAGAACCTCTTGAAGATGAGCCTAGGGAACAATTATGCTTTTGAATTTTCTTCTGGTATAGAGTTAGAAATGTTTTATTTCTGTCTAACTTTTCTATAGTGTTCTACAACTGAATGTGTTACCTTTGGGGTGCTGAATAAAAAAAAATCCTTTAGTAAAATGGAAATGCTGAATAGTTAACAGATTTATTTAATGCTTCCCCTCTTCTTCCCGTCTAGTTTTCTAAAGCTTTTGTCCCATGTTCATTGTCCTTGTTATACAGCACATTCAACCTAAATAGGTTTACTTCTTGAGAATGGAGAAAGGTTTAGTCATATTTCCTATGTGAAGGTAAAAGGAGTTCGCCAGAAGAGAATGTTAAGAGCTAGCTATTGAATAAAAACTACAGTCATTGCATCATTGAATGTAATACTGTAGAACTGGTTGTTAGAGGTTCATTGTGTCAGCTTGAATGCCTATATATTATGCATACTAGCTTCTTCATGTTATAAAACACTGAACCTTCACTTGTTTTGGAATCATTCTATGTGGTATAGATTAAATCTAGATAATGGATTTATATTTCAAATATAATATGTTCTCCTTGAATCTAATAAACTCTCAAAGTAGCTTAAATAAAACTAAATAAACAGATCTAGTGGCCTTCCTTCTCCATACAATTGTTCATTCAATGTAATCTTTATAGAACAAATTTAAATAATAGAAAAAAGAAGCACTTGTGACTTATTCTGCCATTGCAATATCTTTTGATCTACAAATGTTTAAGTTGAGCAGGTAATAAGGTGTTGCAGAAGTGAGTACACAGGTAGTGTCTAAAACTGTGTATCACCCCTTTACCAGCAAAATCTTATCTATTTCTGTTCATGCTCCATACCAAGATTGGGGCACCTGTCTGAATGTTGTGGGTTACAGCTCCCATAATTCCTCACCACTGGCTATATTGGCTAAGGCATAGCTGGAGTCCTGCAACATCTGCAGTGTCACATATTGCCCACCCATTCTACTGAATGAACTAGATTCCAAGGCAGAGACAGGCAGCCTGCTAACCTCCAGATGTTGCAATTCCTATAACCTCTGATGTTTGTCCATGTTGATTAGGATTGAAGGGATTTATAGTCTGGGAAATATAGAGGGCATCAGGATTACTGTATTGCATTTTGCATGGGGCTGCCTTTGCTGAACGCACAGAATCTTCAGGTGATCCAAAGAGCTGAAGCCAGATTTTTAATTAGGACTAGTTACAGGAACCATATAATTCCCTTGTAGCAACAGATCTACTGGCTGCTGATCTGTTTCTTGGCAGAGTTTAAAGTGCTGGCTGTGACCTGTAAGACCTATTCAACTTAGATCCAACTTATCTGAAAGACCATATCCCCTCATATAAGTCTGCTCATGTTTTGAGATCTTCAGTGGAAACTCATTTCTCTGTACCATCAACCTTACACCACCACCACCACTACTACTATTTCTTCTTCATTTATATCCTAACTTTCTTCCAATAATGGGACTCAATGTGGCTAAAAGCATTTTAAACAATACAGGTAAAACACTACAAAAGTGAAATGAAAGTATAAAATAAACAATAAAACAATCAAATATTAAAATGTACAATATGGGAGAGGGCCTTCTTGGTGGCTGCTCCCAGGCTCTGGAATGTCCTTCCTAGAGAGGTTAGACTGGTGCTTTCCTTATCATTCCTTCATCTGCAGGTAAATACATTTTTGACCTTTGAAGACCTTTGAAGAATGATTGCTTTTGGAGAAAGGGTTTTTAATAATGTGTTGTGTTGTCCATATAATGCCCACCTGTTGCTGACCATTTAATAATATGGGGTGCAACTATCCATATTTTTTCTCATCTGCAGGACACACACCCCCGAACCAAACCCCCATGGATGGGAAAGGTCCACTGTATAGTACTGTTAAGAGATACAGAAGATCACATTAATATGGAGTTAAATTAGAATTATGAAAAACAATTTAAAAGACATAACCAAAAATGATAAAATGCAGATCAAAAAACAATAATGTACACTCTTAAAGCAATTTTCAAAAGCCAGTCATATATATTTTTTTTTAAAAAATCTGCAGATGGAAGGATAGCAAGGAGTGGGCAAGTCATTCTCATTAGTTTTTATTAGCAAGCTGCTTTTTTGTTAATATTTCTTTAAAAATACATTTTAAAATACAAACATGGCAAAGATTCTCAAGCAAAGATGTGGTTGTGGGGTTGCATATGTATCTGTGAACAAGACAGAAAGAGGGAAAGAGAAAGGTTTCAGCTGTGGAAAGCTGTATGGAGAAGGAAAAACTCTGTTTTAATCAAATTGATCCTCAAGATCTGAATACAAAGATGTCTAATCTCCATACTGTTTGGGAAGGAAGAGGAGGAAAGTCACCATCTATCTTTTATTTGGGTAATTGAACATTTTTTCTTTCTAGTTTTGCATTGCAAAGCATATAGGTCAATGTATTTGCACCTCTTTAAAGGCTTTGGGATTATTGGTAATAATAAGCTCTGTTTGGTATCATTAGTGATCAAGTATAGAATCATGGAAACCAACTGCATTTGTTCTGAAAGGGCAGAGTAGCTATTATGTGTTCTACGCAAGTCTTTGTGTAGGAAATGTTTAATGTACATTTTTGCATTATGCATTAGAGTGCCCACTGTGGTCAGTCATATAGACAAGTATGTATGGTAGGTACTATGTTTAATAGATTATTTTATTCAATGGACCAAAATGCATTATTGTACTTACGAATATACATAATAGGCAGTTCCTGCCTACGGTGATAATTTTTCAGAATAAATGTATGCTATACAGTAAATTAATTTGAATTGAAACAATAATTCTAGTTTTGGAAAAGATCATTACTCAGCATCTAATGAAAAGGAACTGCCAAGGTTAACATTAGATACGTATATCATCTCAGGTGTATGATTTACTCATTAGTAAATTTAAAATTGAATGCTTTAAAAAGACAAAAGTCATATTTCAGTGTATCACTTTCATAATTCCTGCAGTAAGAAACTTTAGAAAATATTCATCTAATTAAAATGAAGCAGTACACATTTTACTATTTAAAACTTTTTCCTGCAGTACATTTTTGCACTTGCAATGACATAGCACTTAGTGTTTTTCCATTAATACTGTATTAAAATGGAAAATGGTTGAACGTTTAGCTTAAAGACAGCTCACTATGAATGAGGAACCATAGATTTAGAATCATGGCTCTGAACTTTTCAATGACTTGTTCCGTGGTATAGAATCTGTTATAACACTGTATGAGCCAATTCAAAAGATTTGAGAAAACATATTTAGGGTACCAATGGAATATTTGTAACATTATGAACAGATCTTGCCAAGAAACCCCCATGAAAGGTTCACTTTAGGGATGCCATAAGTTGGAAATGACTTGAAGGTACACAATAACAACATCAGGAGAGTACCAGGTTGTGGGTAAAGGCTTTAAACTGGACTTTTCATGCCATATTACACACAAGGGTAGATATCAAAGCACAAAGAAAAGATCTCCCATGGCCTACTCTCCCTTTCATTTGCATACTCCATCAGTTCAACCACTGGAACATGTTGCAATGAAGGCTTGAGGTTAATGCCATGCATTATTTACAACATTTTAAATAATTTTTTTTTTGAGTGACTGAGGTCTGCTTCAAAGACTTGAACTGATTATTATGCAGTTCAGCTTATGGTTACCTATAAATTCGTTATAAGTTAAAGTTCTATTTTACTGATAGTGTTTTGCCCAAGAAAAAGATTTGAAGTTTTGTTTCCATATGTATTGCGTTCTTTGATGTTGCCCAGCTAAAGGGAAGCAGAGTGATGAATTTGGTACTGGATAATACATATTGAATTACTGTGTCCAAAAGGGGAAGGATAGCCTTGTGTAGTGGATTTAATTGGAAGGATGGAAACAGATACAGGAAACTGCATGACAGTTCTGTAGCAAGAGGGCTTCAGAAGGTATCTATTGTTGCAGTGTGCCTTAATGTTGTTTACGATTTATGGCAGCTCTTAGGTGAACCTATCATAGTTTTCTTGACATGTTTATTGAGGAGAGGTTGCATTTGCTTCCCTTTGAGGCTGAAAGAGTGTGACTTGTGTAAGCTAGCTGTTGTTGTTGTTGTTGTTGTATGCCTTCAAGTTGTTTCCAATTTATGGAGACCCTAAGACAGAGGTAGGCAACCTTTCTCCTTTAAGGGCCGAGGGACTTCAGCTCCCAGAAGCCTCAGCCATGTTGGCCAATAGTCCCATGTTGGCCAATAGCTCCTGAGATTCTGGGAGCTGAAGTCCCTCGGCCCTTAAAGGGGAAAGGTTGCCTACCCCTGCCCTAAGATGAGCCTATCATGGGGCTTCCTTGATTATTTAAAGCTAACTCTATGTTTTAATGACTTGGAAATACCCACCCTGCAACCGTTTGACAAATAAGGTTAAAATACTCTGTACATTATCACAAATCAACAGCATACTTCTTGAAGTGGCCCAGTAGTGCCATTAACCTGCACTATCACTTTGGCATAAGATGAGTCCTGGCATTACTAATGCTTAGAGCAGGGGTAGGCAACCTTTCCCCTTTAAGGGCCGAGGGACTTCAGCTCACAGAAGCCTCAGCCATGTTGGCCAATAGTCCCATGTTGGCCAATAGCTCCTGGGATTCTGGGAGCTGAAGTCCCTCGGCCCTTGAAGGGGAAAGGTTGCCTACCCCTGGCTTAGAGCTATCCACTAAAATTAATAGGGTTTAAGTGAGTTATGACTTAGGGGCCCCGATTTGGCCTTTTCATGGCTTCTTTTTGCGCCATTGAAAAGGCACCCTAGCTGCCCCTCATGCCCTTTTGACAACCACCATGCAGTTGTTTGGCGGCGTGACACCAGCCTGGGGGCAGAGTCAGGGCAGATGGCGTGCCCCCAGTCCGGCTGTTTATGCCAGTCTGTACAGCCCCTTACTCAAGTCCAACTGATTTCAATGGCTCTATAGTAATTGTGACTAATGCAGTTTAACAGGGTTTTAATTGCCATGGCTCAGTGCCATGGAATTCTGGGATTTGTAATTTTGTGAGTTATTTAACCTTTTCTGTCTTTGAAAGCGCTAGTGCCACAACAAACTACAAATATCAAGATAGCATAGCATTGAGCCATGGCAGTTAAGGCAGCATCAAACTGCATTATTTCTGCAATACAGACGAGGCTTAAGTCTAGGACCAGTGCAAGGTGTGGGCATCCACATTGCAAAGCAATTTTACTGACTGCTTTTCCCCATGTCCATTCCGATGAC
Organism: Phrynosoma platyrhinos; assembly: GCA_020142125.1. Classification (NCBI taxonomy): domain Eukaryota; kingdom Metazoa; phylum Chordata; class Lepidosauria; order Squamata; family Phrynosomatidae; genus Phrynosoma; species Phrynosoma platyrhinos. The sequence goes on along the minus strand of CM034710.1, from coordinate 119,436,572 downwards.
TGCAACATATACTGATTCTCTGCACATCATCATACTTGCGTTTTCATTATATCTTCTCATCCAGTGTGATTTCGCCTAGCATTATTTATCTTGGCTGTATTGGCTGAGTTGGGTAGTTGCCCCTTTTGAGAGGGTGAGACTTGTCAAATTTCAGATGAATGGGTCAAGAGAATTTAAAGCAGTAACATTTACTGTTTCATGGTTTCTAAAAGAAAGGATTCACTTGTCTCCTTTCTTTCTTTCTTTTTCTTTTTCTTTTTGGTGAAAATGTGATAGAACACAGAAATAGCCTTACTTAAGAAATCTGCAAAATTTTAGGATGAGATTCTTTTTGTGGATTGAGTTGTTTTTGTGGAAAGGAGCCTTTGGCTCAGCATAGGGAGTTTAGCAGCTTCTCCATATCTTACTTGGGGAGGGCAGTTATGTGTGTGAGAGGGAAATGTGTTTGAAAAAGCCACCTTTACAAAATGACATATTTTACAAAGATATCTCTGGACAAGAAATTTTCACACTGTCAGGAGGACAGTTACTTGAATTAGTGAGTTATGGTCAATGATAAAGAAATTTAAGGCATTCTTATTATCTGTTTATGTGGCACCAAAGTTATGGAAAATGGGACTGGAGATAGATATGACACATATAGCTGAATAAATAGAAAGACGTACATATTCAGCATTTCTTAAGCAAGACCCCAATGCTACCCTCATCCAGTTCCCCCAGACCCCATTCATATTCTTGGAGTAAGGGAACCAATATACTGTACTGAACAGTATATTCCATCAGCACCTTTCCTCCAAAAAACTGGGATTGGAAATCACTGGTAAAGCTATCCACTGTGATTAAAACTATCCACTGTATCATTCACAAAACTATATACTCTCGCTAGCTTGTTTTTTTCCCCTTCTATGCAGACCTGGAGGATAAATGTATAATTATTGTTCAGAAACATTGTTTTGACTTTGTGGGGAAATGTGAATTATTGATAAAAAATTTTAGAAGGGTTCAGATTAAGACACAGTCTGCTTGATTAGAAGCAATGCTTTGTTTTAATAGAGCTCCCAAATCCCTCTGAATGGGCTTGATTCAAGTTTGGATTCAGCTAGATCTGAAGCAAGCCCTTCCTCTTCCTTAACTACAGTGCGGATTCTGAGATTTTATACATTAAGCACTAGGTGGCATTGTAATGAAATATGTCTGGATAGAACCAGAGCTTTCAACTTGGAGGAAAACTGTAGAAGTCTTGTGTAGATTCCTGACTTCACTGTGGAACAACAGTAAAACTCTGTAGGACCAAATTAGGCATGATCTGTCCAGTTCACATACAAAGCTGGCATTGTGAGGTATATTTTTTAACTGAAAAGGAACATTCCACTTTCATTCCACTTTCTTTGCTATTGTGTGTGGTTTTTTTCCTGATCTGTCCCTTTTCTTTAAATAGGAGAGGGGAAAAAAGATGATATAAGAAATACCGTAATAAGATAATGGGAGAGAAACAGGTGGTATGAAAATAGAGGAAGTGTGGCCACAAACTTAAAAAGAAAAGGTTCGCCATTTACAGAACTTGGAAAAGCTACTTTTTTGGACCACAGCTTTGAGAATTACTTGTACAGTACCAACACCAATTACCCCAAAGTAATTTTCCTTCATTTGTCCTGTCTTTTGTGACTTAGAGCCTGAAAGGAGAGCATGATAAAGCAAACGTGTTTGGTGCGATGCTGCTACCCTGCTCTGTTTGCCTCTTTTCATATAAACACCAGAAACCTTGACTCTGCATTATATGTGAATGCCAATTCCACAATATTTTGGTGCTCATTTGACACATATCCACAATCTCTAGAAGAAATTGCTGTCCCATTTATTTATATGGTAGAAATACTTGAAATAGGCATAAGTATGTTAAAGAGGCAGTCATGCTCTGGTTATATGAACTCTGAAGAAAGTTCCTCTTCCAAGAGACCCGAACTCCCTATGGACTGCAAACTCTTCCCTGAATAGTGTGAATCCTTTTGAAGTAGCCACTTCCATAGTGTGAGGGAGTATTTGAAGTCTGAACTTCAGATCAGACACTGGGAGGATGGGAAAGGATAAGCCTTTAGCACTTTGGAGGATTTTTGCCTAATGATAGACTTATTTCTGGAGTCCTCAGATGCCTCTTTTGAGCTGTGTGTATATGGATGTGTGCATCTGCACTTTCCTTGGTATGAAAAATGAAACAGAGAAAGGTATTCTAGAGATGCATTGGGAAATACTGGCATATCTGGTATCTTTGACATCTAGTGTGGATCATTCCTTAATATTCCTCCTCTCTTCCCTTTTCTGGATCTGGCAGATGTTTTTTTATATGATTTTTATTTTCAATATATATAAAACAAATTCAACTTACATACATCATATATCATACACTCTTTCCACCCACTCTCCCCTTTTAATGTACATTCAATCAATATTCATATTCACATTGACTTTCCAAAGGCAGTAGTTGATATTCACTATCCCTTACACCAGTTGATTGTCCTTTTATACTTATCCCCCGTAACCTCTTTTGGGAAGGGATTCATTTCTTTTACCTTATGCTTAAATATCCCTTCCTCGCATCTTCCCTTTAACTTATTTATCCGTAAAGGGAGGAGACTTGACTTCCCACCTGGCCAGCAAACCCACTGGACCTGCACTACTGCACACAGCTTTTAGACCGAAAAGCGGCTGGTGATACTCCCCCCACCTGTCCCTTTTCATTCATGGGGAAAACTTATGACCTGGCAACAATGCAAGTACCCAGGTGCAAAATGTCACTTGCAAGTCAGTTGTGCCCCACGCTATTCCCAAGTGCTCTGACTACCTTTATTTTCTTCTTTTCTCTTTACTTTCTTTTTTTTTTTTTTTTTTTTTTTTTTTTTTTTTTTTTTTTTGCTTTTAAAAATAGAATCATGGCAGAAGAGCTCCAGAATTGCATGGGAGAAAGGGAAAACAAAACAACAAGACCCTCGAAAGCCATGATGGGTAGGGCACAAAGCGGGGAAGTGGGGTTAAGGGAGAGATTAAGGGAGAGAGCAGGACCAGAGTGCGATGGGGCAGCAGTCTTAGGACCTTATCACACGCGGGGCTCAAAGCGGCAAGAAGCGATATAAG
>CM034710.1:119319017-119412135 GCA_020142125.1 Phrynosoma platyrhinos | reverse complement strand
ACTGCAGTCATTAACAAAGCACAAGGTTGTGAGTTCAGTCCCAGCCAAGGGCTCAGGGTTGACTCAGCCTGGCATCCTTTTGAGGTCGCTAAAAGGAATACCCAGTTTGTTGGGGGCAATAAACCACTTAGAGACTGCTTAGGCAGTATGAAGTAGTATATAAATGAAGTTGCTGTTGCTATTGTAGCTTTGATCCATTTATTTATAGGATTTATATCTCACCTTTCTCCAAAAAATGGGATTCAAAGTGGCTGTTGCTTCATGTTCTAGTCTCTAGAGCTGCAGAAAACAAGCTTGCTCCATCTTCAGTGTTAGATCCTTTTAAATATTTAAACAGGGCTATCATGTCCCCCTTAAAATTCTCTTCTCCAGGCTAAACATACCTATTTTCCTAAGCAACTCCACATAGGGCACAATTTCCAGACCTTTCACCATTTTGGTTGCCCTTCTCTGGACATGCTCCAGCTTGTCAGTATCCCTCTTGAAATTCGGCGTTCAGAACTGGACACAGTATGCCAGACGAAGTCTTGCAGTTGGAATCCATTGGTTCATAATCTAGTCTCTGGAGCAGCAGAACTCATGTTCTCCCCATCTTCCACATGACATCCCTTCAGATATTTACAGATGGCTATTTTAACACCTCTCAGTCTTCTCTTTAACAAGCTAATTCCCAGCTCCCTTCAGCAGTCCTCAAAAGGCATGGTTTCTTAATATTTTGCCATCTTGGTTGCCTTCCCTCTGGACACATGAAGGCGCTGGGCAACATATAACAGCTAATTAGTAATGGCAAAATCCTATCTGTAAGTGTGAAATCTAAATAAACATATACATGCGGATGAGGAAGAAAAAAAGAAGCAAGGGATGTGGAGATATGTTAGGTTTAAACTTTGGCCAATGCCAGTGTGGCATAGTGGTTTAAGCATTGGCGTCCAGGGTTTCAATTCCTGCTCAGCCACAGAAACCTACTGGGTGACCTTGGGCAAGTCACACATTCTCAGCATCAGAAAATACCATGCCAGGTTCAGTGGTGTCCCTGGGGTTGGTGTCACCTGGTGTGGTCACTCAGGGGGGTGGTGGGACTTATGGGGGTGGAACTTCTGGTGCGCTACTTCCGGTGCACTTCTGGATAAGTGGTCAGAGATGTTGAGCGTGCCCCCAGGGGGCAGCCCCGGGAAGGGCTGCAGAAGCCCCACAGACCCAGGGGAAGGGTGGGGGAGCAAACCCAGGGACCTGGGGAAAGCTACAGAAGCCCCGTGCGCCTTCAGGGAGTAGGTCCGCAGCTGCAGGGAGCCCCGTAAACCAGGCTTGCGGCTGCGGGAAAACCCCACAGAGGGCAGGGAAGTGGCCAGGTGTCACCTCCACTTCTGGGGTGTCACCCCCCTTTTGGGTTGTCACCCAGTGTGGTCCACACACCCCTCACCCCCCAGTGACACTACTGGCTAGGTTCACCTTAGGGTCATCAGAAGTCAAACAGCAACATCTACAGTGCAGACAAAGATAGGGGATGCTTTTCTATGGAAAGTTAGAAGAACACGAAAAATCTAGCCATGTTGGCTAGGTAGTTCTTGGAATTGTCATCAGAAGCAGTATTTTTAATTTACTGTTTGTGGCCTGTCAGTGTCAATGAATGGTCTTATTTAACATGATCAATAGATGGAAAACTCTGGAGCGTCACTAGGGGGATGTGGGGAGTGTGGACCACACCAAGTGACACCCAAAGGAGAGGGGCTGCCACTGCTTCCCAAACACTTGCCTTTGGGTAGAAAAAGGGCTAAGGTGTTCACCAGTGTCCCTTTAAAATGAGAAAAGATTGTGTGAGTGGGGCAAGGGTCAATAGGAAGAGAAAGGAGGGGCCCCACATTTTTTTTTTTACAAAATAAAAATAATAATTTTTAATTTATTTTTTTAAATATTATTTTTATTGTTTTGAAATGTTCTTTAAAAATTACATCACCAAATTTCTACAATAACCATATGAAACTGTGTACATGTCAATACTTTTAGGCTGTGCGTATGATTTAAAGGTATAATTGTAACTTTTCTCATTGTTTATGCCACTATTCCCATTACTTTCAGTGCTATACGGGAATTAGGATTTATGAGTAACCTCAGTACAAAAAAATAACATTACTAAGGATTTTGTATGGTGTGATTTGGGAGGAGGTCAGTGCTGGGCGACATCATGAATTATCTCATTGGGGGACACCAACCCTTGTGTCACTACTGGGAAAACTGCAAGAAAAATAATAATCTAGTTTTCCAAATGCATCTCTATATTTGATCTTTAAAATGCTGCCACTTGTTCCAGACCCTTGGGATAAATTTGGACAAAAGCAAAGAACAAAGACATAAACTGCCCATGACATTTTGATGGAACTCTTTTAGTTTTAGTTCAGTGCAGTTTACAGTATTTGTTTCAGCTGCAGGCCATAAGGATAAAGGGATAATAATGCCGTAAAAGTCGCTACAGTATGAAAAGCAATTTTAACATTTAATTTTAAGAACAGAACAAAAATCCACCATCAGAAATGTAACTCCACCTTCAGAAATGTAAAGCCACCTGCTAATAACTTGTGCTGTACTGAACAAAAACTAGTCAATTTACTTGAGTTATTGTGTTTTTGTTTTGCAGCAGCCAAAGCAAAGGTAACTGCCATCCACAGAATCCTTGTATTGATCTAATGCAATGTTCTCTCAATAGGACCCCCCCCCTTTTATTTTGTCCTGGTGCACTAAACTATGTTTCCCTCTTGTTGGCAAGATGGCACTATTCATACAACATCCCTGAAAAGTCCTGTATTCACAAATATTTGTAACATGGAAGATTGGTTAAACTGAAATCTGTTTGAAAGGAGGAGAGTCTCTGGGGATTAATAGGTATTAATGAGTAATTGAACTTTTTAGCTTTTGCTGAAATTACTCATCTAAAAAAATATACATAATTTTTTATAAAAACAACCTTTAAAATTATTTTAAAAATCTAAGTCTAAAAATCTAAAGCCTAAATCACACTTCAGAGCAGGCTAACCTAAAATCACCATTTCTGAGGCCATAGGACCATGGGTTTTAGCCAAAGTATTCTGAAGGATGATGGGAATTGCGGTCCAACATCTGGAGGTCTGCATTTTTCCTATTCCTATTTTGTAGTGCCAAGGTTCAAAGATGCCTAACTGCATGTATATTTAGAATTTGGTCTTTAAATAGAGGTTGGATCATGCTCTTATCAGGACTACTTTAGCTGTATTCCTTCGTGACAGGGGGTTGGATTAGATGGTCTCTGGGTACATTACAACTCTGCATGTCTATTTATGTGTGATAAACATCTGAAAGCCTGCCTGGTATTCCTCACTTATTTCTTCCTTTTAGGGTTGAGGAAACCAAGATAAAATTTGAATTTTAAAAATAAGAATGGAATGACTGCTGGATTTCATAAGCCATTCCTAAGAATATTGCTCCTCCACGGTTCAGTTTTGTTCACAAAACGAAGGCATAGTAGGTCATAAGCATTATATTTTAATAGTTTCTCAGTTGTTGTCATAAAACATCTTTTGAAAAGGCATTTATACAAAACAGCCAACGATGGTGATAAAAATAATCCTTTATGATTCCATTTATCATCCCTGATAGGCTTTGAAAATTGATTTCACAAGAAAGTAGCAGACACTGTGAACACGATAGTATTGGCTTGCTTGCCTCTTAAAAAAAAAATCTTCTCTTGCTGAAGGATTTTTCTTTGTCATAATGCAGTATTGGTGGAAATATGAAGCTTAGTAAATGAATTTCCAAATACTGTAGTGTATATGGTTGCTAACAGAACAGGATAGATTTGACATCATTTATAGGGATTCCAATATGGTATTGTCAGCTCTCCTTCCATTTAATGGCTCTGTCATTGCCCCCTGTTCTTTAAAGCAACATTTGGCTCTTAAATTTCCTTGCAATGGATAATGGGCTTGTGTATATGTGCGTGTCTTTGTGGCCGTATATAATTTTTTAACAATACTGTAGTATGTGGCTCCTTTTGGAGACTGATACACTTCATTCTGACTCAAGGTAAAGAGAAGCTGCATTGTTTATGAAATGTTGACTACAACAGAATTCAGCCTCCATACAAGATTATTCGGACATATTTCTGGCAGAACTCTTAACGCAGACTTGGATCTCCTATGGCCAGCCAAAGGTAGACAGAGAAGGGAAGAGAGTTTGGAGACAGGATTGTGCTTAAGAAATAATACATGTGTACGTCCATTTATAAAAAGCCATCTGAACCACAAAGGTAGCTTGGAGGGGAGGGATTGATATTTTGAATGGAGAAGTGGCACCTGGAAAAAAACGATTAAGCATTCTAGTCTATTTTTCCATCTCCCCACAAAATATGTTGTAGGTCCTTCACTGTATATATTTGTATATAATGCCTCATTTATTTCTCCCTTGGAAAGAATATGAAGAATGTGAGCAATCCAAATGTTCCTTGCATACTGATAATCCGCATAGTCGTATGGCAGAGAGGGATGTGTTTTTTGGCTTTTTTGCCCACTAAATAAGATCTGGGTATGGATAATCTCTGTTCAAGCAGTACAGCAGATACAAACGGTACTAATCTAGGAGCAGCCGAGAGTGGCATAAAGTGAATCAATAAGATCTGAGGATAGAGATCTTTGGTACAGTAATGGAACTGGGATGGCAAAATACAGACAATAAAATACATGGCTTAACTTGGATAACTCCCTGTAATAAAGGGGGTTGTAGACAATGGGAAATCTAGTGGTTTTTAAAATCACACATTTAGGGGAGAAATTGTTTCTAAAGAAGACTTCATTTCTATCAAGTGGAAACTGATTTGCAAGATGGAAGCAAAAGTGTAACCTTATATTGGGCAAAGAAAATCCGTTCTTTTCAGATGTGTTCACTGTGAAATGCTTTATCAGACCTCACAAAATTGCCTGGTCCTAAACACCCTACAGCAGGGGTAGGCAACCTAAGGCCCGGGGGCCGGATGCGGCCCAGCAAGGCCTTTGGACCGGCCCCAAACCGGTCCTGCCGCCGCCGCCGCCCCCACCGCCACTGCCCCCCCATGATGATATTGATTATTGTTGTTATTACTTGTTCTTGGGGTTTTCTTGGCAAAATCTTCACAGGGGTTTTGCCATGGCTTTTCTGGGGCTGAGAGAGTGTGCATGCATTTTTTTAAATTTTTTAATTCTTTTTTAATTTTAATTTTAATTTATTTATTTATTTATTTTTGGTGCTTCGGCCCGTCAATTGTCTGAGGGACAGCAACCCGGCCCCCGGCTCAAAAAGGTTGCCTACCCCTGCCCTACAGCCTTGATGGCGAAACTATGGCACACATGCCAAAGATGGCACACAAAGCTGTTTTGCTCATCATGCAGAAGGGCAGGGAGGAGGAAAAGGTGTATGCCTGTTCCTCTTCCTTCCTGGTTGTCCTTCCCGGCTGTATCTGGAGGCAGAAGAAGACTGGGAGTACGCAAGGGGGAGGAGGAGGAAGAGGTTCATGCCTGTTCCTCCTCCTTCCAGACCCTCCACAGCCTTCAGCTGCCCCTCTGGTGGAAGGAGGAAAGAGGCATGCACCTAGAATCATAGAATAATAGAATCATAGAGTTGGAAGAGACCACAAGGGCCATCCAGTCTAACCCCATTCTGCCATGCAGGAACTCAAAATCAAAGCATCCCTGACAAATGGCCATCCAGCCTCTGTTTAAAGACCTCCAAAGAAGGAGACTCCACCGCACTCACAAGGAGTGTGTTCCACTATAAACAGCTCTTACTGTCAGAAGGTTCTCCAAATGTTGAGGTGGAATCTCTTTTCCTTTAGTTTGCATCCATTGTTCTGTTTCCAATTCTCTGGAGCAGCAGAAAACAAGCTAGCGCCCTCCTCAATATGACATCCCCTCAAATATTTAAAGAGGGCTATCATATCCCATCTTAACCATCTCTTCTCCAGGCTAAACATACCCAGTTCCCTAAGTCGTTCCAGTTCCCTAAGTCATTCCCTGCAGGGCATGGTTTCCAGACACTTCACCATTTTAGTTGCCCTCCTCTGGACACACTCCAGTTTTTCAACATCTTTTTTTGAATTGTGGTGCCCAGAACTAGACACAGTATTCCAAGTGGGGCATGACAAAAGCAGTATACAGTGGCACTATTACTTCCCTTGATCTAGATACTATACTTCTTTTGATGCAGCCTAAAATCGCATTGGCCTTTTTAGCTGCGGCATCACACTGTTGACTCATGTTCAACTTGTAGTCTACTAGGACTCCTGGATCCCTTTCAGATGTAGTCTCGTTAAGTCCGGTGTCCCCCATCTTATATCTATGCATTTCATTTTTATTTTTTTTATTTTTTGCCCTAAGTGCAGTACCTTACATTTCTCTGTGTTGAAATTTATTTTGTTAGCTTTGGCCCAGCTTTCTAGTCTATTAAGGTCATTTTGAATTTTCATCCTGTCTTCTGGGGTATTAGCTATTCCTCCTAATTTGGTGTCATCTGCAAATGTGAGAAGCATGCCCCCTATTCCTTCATCCAAATCATTGAAAAAGATGTTGAATAGCACTGGGCCCAGGACAGAACCCTGTGGCACTCCACTGGTCACTTCTCTCCAGGTTGAAGAAGAGGAGCCATTGCTGAGCATCCTTTGGGTTTGGTCAGTCAATCAGTTACTAATCCACCTAACAGTTGTATTGTCTAGTCCACATTTTACTATCTTGTTTGCAAGAATATCACGGGGGACCTGGTCAAATAAAGATATGCTATGTCTACCACATTCCCTTCATCTACCAAGCTGGTAATTCTATAAAAAATAAAAGATCAGATTTGTCTAGCAATGTTGACTTTTAGTGATTATGGCATTCCCTTCTAAATGTTCACAGACTCTCTGTTTAATGATCTGCTCTAGAATCTTTCCTGGTACTGATGTCAGACTAACTGGGCGACAGTTGTTGGGATCCTCTTTTCCCCCCTTTTTGAAGATGGGGACAATGTTTTCCCTCCTCCAGTCTTCTGGGACTTCTTCATTTTGTGCTTTGGCAAACAAAATCAAATAGAAGTATGTTTGCATTGGGAAAATATTGCCTTTGTAATAATAAAGGCACTTTAAGAGCAAGTGGGGGAATAAATTGCCTAGAATTGTATAATGGATTGTACCTTCCCCATGGCCCATTTACTGATGTTATGTGAAGCAGTGAGAAAGAGATATCAGGTTGGGTGAAATCTAGTCATTTTTATTTGTCATCCATGCTAGTCCTTTTTGGGGTTAAGCAGTAATCAATACAATCCCCCGTGTGATTTCCAAGTGTCAAGTGTACTGATTCACCATGTCTGTCATCTTGAAAACTGTCAAGATGTACCCTAGAGATATATTGGCTGCTGATCAGGAATGAGGGCAGAGGGGCTGGCATGGCTGAGGTAGCTGAAAGATCAGGTGAGTCCCTTCTCTGAAGCATTAGCAGAAAAACTGAAGGTCACATCTGCAAGTCTAGAATGCATTTTCCTTTGGGCAATAGAGAAAATGTGAAAAGGTTTTATGATTATACCACACCAGGTAGTTAAGCAATTAGGCCATTTGAAGTTGACAAGGCTCCAGGTTGAGATGAGTCACATCTCAGAAATGAAGAGCTGGAAGCTGAAAGTGAAACTGAATTCTGTTGGCAGAGATTCCTTATCAGTCTCCCAAGTGCATGGTAGCTCAGAAGCACTGGGAGGAGAAGGATGAGATGTGGGAGAAGCAAGAATAACAGACTCTCAGTGTTCCTTAGAGAGAAGATCTAGAAAATGCTAAACCTTGTGTGCCTGGCTAATCATCTACAAGCAAAAAGTTCAGAAATAATTGATGGTAATAAATGAAAGTTATGTTCCTTTGATGGGAAGTATTACTCACAAACTAGAGTTAAAGTCACCCCTCCCAATTTGTGGGAAATCCATTCCAGACCCCTCCGCAAATTGGGAAAATTGCCAATATTGGAGCCTCATCAATTCCAATGGAGGTGCGTTCCTATGTGCGCACACCATTTTGTCCCTCACGGCTTGCCATCTGCAAAGGAGCGAGGGACATGAGTGGCAAGACTGCGAACGGTGAGGGACGAATATACTTTTAATTCTCTTTTGATGGATTCCTGAAAAACAGTTGTAGGAATGATGGATATGCGTTCCTTTGAACATTGCAGTCCAATGCAGTCTAGTTATTTTCATTTACTCTGTCATCCATGCTAATTCTGTTTTGGGTTCTACATATTTCATTTCATTTTTATATTCATTTTGCTTGAGATTCACCATTCTCACAGTGTTTCCTCCCTCTCATACTTTTCTTTTGATGCTCACATCTCTTCCCCAGTCCTCTTTATTTTAAAGAGAAAACTACCATACAAAGATTTGTATTCTGTAGGAACACTTAAAATAAGATCTGGACATGATCCAGTGTTGGTTGAATGCCCTTATAGTAAGTATATATGAACTGAAAGATGACATTTAGTCCCATCTTTAATTGTTTGGTTCAACTTGAAAATGTTATTATGGTACAGAGTCAATGCTTGGACAGGACTGGGTGAAGAGGACTAAAGAATTGTTGTCTCTTTTTGGCCAGAGTCACAGGGATATAGTCTGTCTGAGAAGGGGATCTTCTTATGTCGGCCTTCAAGAACAGCTGAAGGAAGGGCGTGCCATCATGCTAAAGTAAAGGCTCTCTGGTGTTTAAACAATTCAAGTTTTGCTAAATATGCCATAGGTGATGCCAAGCATTTGTTGAAGTCACTAACAATGAACGTTGGGGTGGTAGTTAGGTTCAGCTGTCACTCTATATCTATCACCCATTGTTTGATGGTTGCTTTAGCCTTTTCATATCCCATACTGACCAGAAGATCTGGAGAGAAGCTCAATTAAGAAATTGTAGTCATCACCATCTGTTTCCTCGTAGAATATAATTGTATGAACTACAGTTGCTAGTGGGGGATTCTGGTCATTGCAGATCAAAAGGATAATATTTTCAGACTCTGCCTAGTGATGCATACTACTTATCATATAAGGAACAAATTTGAACAACAAAGCACTTGTTCCACATCAAAAAAGTGTCAAAACCAAGGGTACCGAGGAGATTCCAAAAACAGAGTTAAATTGACTCTTGCATAATATACAATGTTTAAGCTTCATCTACAGACTTATTGTATAACTAAAGAGTATTGTTTGGTAGCAAATTTCATTTAATTATTTTAACAATTTTTTGTTTGTCAAAGTTAATATAATCTTAATTAAAACTATTTTTTTATTTAAAAAATGAATACACCTTAATACACCTCCTCCTATCCTTGCTGTGTCTGACCTTTTATCATACATTTAAGACATTTGATTTTTGTTTTTGTTTTTTAAGTTAATGCTAAATTTTTCTACAATTAAGTCTGAAATCATGGGAATGTTTCGGCTGTTATGTACTGCAGTCTGGTTTAAAGGCTGGAGATGTGGGTTGTTGAACAATAGGCTCCATGTTCAGACCTTGCATTCATGAACTAAATTAGATTCCTTCTCATACCCTCTAACATTTTGCAGATGAAAACTGGAATGCATGAGGACAAGCAATATCAAAGTCTGGTCATGATGGCAAAAAATATTTGGAAGAATACACAAGCTAGAAGGCTACAGCAGTTTGCTTTTGCCTGGACCTACTAGGAAGGGCAAGATTCTACCTCCTCCTCTCCATTACCACCTTCTATGTTAACTGAACAAACTACTTTGAACTCAGTTTGCTGCAATTGAAGTAAGCTGAGGACAAAGAGAAAGTGGGAGGATGGGAGGGAAACTGGGGCATTTCAAAAGCAGCTGAAAAAGTGGGACAGCAGAGGATTAATCAGGATTGTCTTTCAAATTGGGATAGTTGGTGGCTATGCCCTCTGCCATTAAAATTAGTGGCACAAGAAATGTGAAAGTTGCAAATAGATATACTAGGACAGAACCATTGAAATCATCTAGATAAAAGCATCTGCTTTGTTAGCTTAGGAAACTAACTCTGGTGAAGGGCACCTTGAACATTGACAAAAGTATTGTATCATAATGACAGACATGTCCTTCTGCTTTCCCTAGCATTATTTGTTGTATAAAGAGTAAGCAAATCTATAGCTCTTAAGATAAATTGCCAAGGTTTCTTCTGAATAGTTATCAGCATAATGAAATGTGATCTACCAGTAATTACATGTTTTATAAGTAAAGACAAAAATGGAAATAGCAACTGCTGCTGTAGATGAAATGCCTCCTCTCACCCACAGAAAGAGCTAGCACTTTCCAAAGCTGATGGAAATTCAGAAAGAGAAGAAATTATGCAGAGCAATCCTTGAGTGTAAGTCAGCGGTCTTGGGACCACACATTGTCATCTTCTCCATCTTTGTTTGCCCCAGAAATACGTTCCTGAACTGTGGGGAAGGGCTTGTGGACACTTTCTGGCTGCCTCTGAGTCTTTGTGAGCATTTGTACCGAATATGTGCCAATTCCTTTGGCCTCTGGAATGCTTGCAAAAGCTTGACCTCCAAGGGGTATGCCCTGGCTTCCTTGTTTGTTCCTTCCAGTGACTCATCCTACTGCTTATATAATGAGAAACACACACACACACACACACACACACAGGTAACAAACAGGACAGTGATTTGACCAGCACCAGAGAGCAAAAGCTCAGTTGGATCATACAGATATTATAGACAATATAATAAAAATGCAGCTGAAGAACTCAATGGATTGTGCCTTGCTTGTGGTTTTGCCAGTGCATCAGCCACTTCTGAAATAGTAGCTCTTATAATGGATAAGATCAGAGCTTGGGAATTTTAACTTTTTGTTCTGCAACTCCTGCAGTCCTCCAGTTTGCATAGATAGTGGCTGTGCTGGAATTATGGGAGTTGGAGTCCACAAAAGTAACATTTCCAATGTCAGGATAAGATGGATCTTTAAAGATAAGATGGACCTGATCAAGAGGCAGTTACTATGCTCCTAGAAATTTGTAGCCTACTAGCTGTATCTACTCTATTTATTTACAATATCTCATCACAGCATAATGGATGTACTGGCATGATCTTAATTCATGTAGAGTCGCCCCTCCATTTTCGCAGGGGATCTGTTCCGGACTCCCTTGCAAAAATGGGAAATTGGCATTATTCAAGCTCCGTTGGCTTAAATGGTAGCACGTGCTGGTGCGCGCCCCATTTTTTCCATTGTCTCCCTCCCTGCCCATGGACTCCAAGTCCACAAAAATGGAGGGACACCTGTAGTTCTATTCCTATGTCTTGCAGGTTTATGCATACATAGAATATGGTGCTGCCTCTTGCTACCCTTAGTGTTTTTGTGTTTGTTTTTTGGGGGGTAACAAAATACACCTTTAAGTTGTAATTCATTTGCTTATTGAAAAACAAGCTTAACATTGTTTTGACAAGAAGACCCCCTTCTTGGGCTGCAGAGAAATGTGTTTCATTTTATTAAACTACATTGAATCATGTTTCATGTTGTTTCTTCCCTGTCAGTCTCTGGCTAACTAGAGGAGCTAGGCTTCAAAGTATTTCTCCTGTCCTCTTTTAAAATTGAAACATAGGTTAAAACACACAGAGAGAGAGAGAGAGAGAGAGAGAGAGAGATCATAGCATGGAAATTTAGGGCAGTAACTATGAGAAAGGAGGGCAAAATGAAATCATTTACGTCAGTTTAAAAATTCTGCCCTCCCGATGTACTTTTCCTTTAGTTTCAAAATGTCTAGCCTTGTAAAGTGAGACATCAAAATCATTCACACCTAGAAGTCTTCTGTTTGCTTTGCTTTAACAAGAAGGACCTAATGGACTGGGACTTAATACTTTGAGGTTTCTACCTCCAACAAAGGTAAAACTCTTTCAATTGGACTACCATTGGCAACTTTTACCTATACAACACCTAAAAGATTTTCTAGATGTAGCAATACAGAGGCTTGAGAAATTCAATATGCTCTGCCTAAGAAAAGGGCAGTTAGCCTCTCACCTGACAGAGTTTGTCTGGCCCTCAATGGAAGTTACTTTTCTGCTGCTAATGAATTTCAAATTGCATTGCTTGTGTTTTATTGTCCTATGTCCCTGGTCCCCACATGGCCAAGTAGGAGAGCAGCTTCTGCTCACATTGATTTCCCTCCAGATCATTTCAGAACATATCCAGAAGTTACCTCTGAGACAAAACGTAGGCCCGCGACTCTGACATCCTCACTTCTCTTCTCCTGTATATGGTTTTTAACATGTTTACCTGATGAAGAAGGTACGAACCTTTGAAAACTTGCATAATGTATTTTGCACATTTTAGTTCATCCAATGATGGTATCACAGTTTTGTGGATTTTGGATTTTGTTCTCTTTTGCTGTGTGGCCATCATGGCTATCCTTGAATATGTTTTCTATTTGTTGTGTTTGCATCCCCTTGATAAGTTTGCCTGTCACTGTTCTTTGGATGCCTAAAGGGAATGTGTAAAAGCTCAACTGTGTTTTTCAGTTAGTACAATGCTAGAAATCTGAGGACTGAAGGAAAATTTCATTTCAGGGGACAGATTTCTTATAGGAGTGGTTGCATCTTCATTTTATCCTCACCATGCCTACAGCCCTATTCCAGCCTGAAGCCCTAATGGGTCAACAGCAATTGAAAAATCTAGAGATTCCAAGTTCTAACCCCAGCATCTCCTGAAGTCCAGTTAGCTTTACCAATTGGGGGGTGGTGGAGGTGGATGTAGCAGCTAATAGCTCACCATGTTGCAAGAAAGGAATGGAACTCTACATCCCCTTCTCTCCACCTCTGTTTGTGAAATGTGGAGGGTCTTTAGGTAGTATATAATCATACCAGTATGAGTAGGAGTTGCTGGAAACAAAGTCCTGCAAAGGGGAAATTAGCATTTAAAGATAGTGCCTTTCAATGTCTTAAAACAGCTGGTAACGCCATTATAATAACCACACACACGGGTTTTTGTCCTGTCCCCCAGTCTGCTAGTTTATATTCTGTCATGTTTGAATACCATCGATCAGCTACGTGGCATTGTGTTAAATTACTGCATCCCTTAAGATACGTTGCAATTCTGTGCAAAAAGTGAGATTCTTTGTTTTCCATATTTCTTTCTTTTTTGCTAGTTTTTCATGAAAGAACAACTCTAAAAGTAGGTGGTGTTGAATAGAGAGAGAAAATGAAAAGGAAAGGTTGCCTTTTGAATTAGATTCTAAACCTCTTGGCTTAGGTTAGTAAATTCCACGTTGACTTTAGGGATTCCACTGCAGGAGGAAAACTAAGGCCAATGTAAACATCTGGCACAATTGCAAAGCACATGATCTGTAGCAGAAAAATATCAATCAAGCATAGAAAAGAAAATCACTGCAATAGCAGTTGCCATTTCAGCCCTTTTCATTGTAAAGTACCTTGCAATTTTTGGCCTTGTTTATGCAATCTCATATGTGCTCTCTCATGTAATTTCCTTTGTTAAAGCCCAGAAGTCGTTTCCCTAGGCTTGTGAGCTGGCTGTGCTGTGCTGGAAATTAATAAGGAATACAATCCTTTACTGGCAAACAAGTAGACTGGAAGACTCCCTTCTGCCTTCAAATTAGACACACAGTTTACAGGCTGTATCTAAGCCAAAGAAGAATAAACTTTTGATTAGTGTTAGAATGAAATTAAGACAACTATATTTTGGTTGTAAGCCAGTCTTGCAAGTCCACCAGGAATATTATGCACTGTGCTACAGGAAGAATATCATTGACAGTAGTCTGAAACTTATTCAGAATACTTGCATAAATCCTTTTTCTTTTTCTGCATTGGGTTGAAGGATGCTTTCTGGTGGTTCTTAATCGATGGGAGCAGAAAAAGGTTCAACAAATGCATTGAGTTGAGATTTAGAAGAATGAATTTCTTAACTAGAAGAAAGTTTCAGTTTTCTTGTACGTTTATTGAGAAAGGTGAGTTATAACCAGCAGCTAGATTACTTTCCTGTTGTGTATTGAATGATAACGAGGAAATTGAAATAGCAATAGCAAGTACATTTCTATACTGCTTATCAGTGCACTTAAGCACTCCCGAAGCAGTTTACAGGATGTAAGCTAATTGCCCCAACAAACTGGGCACTCATTTTAGCAAACTCGGAAGGATGCAAGACTGAGTCAACTATGAGCCCCTGGCTGGTATTGAACTCACAACCTTGTGGTTTGTGAGTGAGTGGCTGCAGTACAGGCATTTAACCACTGTACCACCAGAATTCCCATATTTTGGATCAAATATTGATCAGAACTGAGATTGCAGTCATGAAAGTAGAAGAAGACTAGGATTTGGAAGGGAAGCTGTTTCGGGATTTTTAGGTTTTGTTTACAGTGTATTAACATATATGTATGGAAATTTTAATGTTGTAAGCCTCCCCGATTGCTCTGCTGAGGGGCGGGATATAAATAAATAAATAAATAAATAAATATGACCCTAAAGTGTAAAGATATAACTCTGAACACGAAAGTGAGGATCATCCAAGCCATTGTATTTCCCATCACCATATTGAGAGCTGGATATGAAGAAAGCTGACAGAAGGAAAATCAACTCATTTTGAGCTGTGATACTGGAGAAGAGTGCTGAGAATACTGTGGATAGCCAAGAAAACAAACCAATGGATTCTAGGACTCCCCAGAATTCTTCCCAGAAGCCATGATGACTAAATTAAGGTTGTTCATACTTTGGCCACATCATGAGACGGCACAAATAATTGGAAAAGACAAGGATGCTAGAAAAAGTGGAGGGCAGTAGAAAGAGAGGAAGACCACATGTCAGGTGCTTGGACTCAATCAGAGAGACCATGGACATAAGTCTGCTAGACCTGAACACAGCAGCAGAAGCAGCAAAGGACAGGGAGTCTTGAAGATGGTATGGTCTAGTTTGCTGCTATACAGTTATTACTTGCTGTACAATTGGGAGTTGGAAGGGAGGTTCCTAGCCATCCTTCACCACCCTCACTTTACTCAAATGGAATTTGAAAAGGGCCTCCACTTAACTGGGAGGCATTTCCATATGGAGCAAGATTTCTGATTTTCTTGGGTTCTTGTTGAGATGGAAAGCAGTTTTCATGGTCCTGTCTTGTGTCACCCATAGTGGAACAAATTGTATTGTTATTGAGTACATACCTTGAATTTTGCTTGACTTGTATAGGTCTTTAAGTTGCCTTGTCAGAAGTGCTTGATTGTGCCTTCCTGCATGGCAGGGGGTTGGACAGGATGGCTCTTTTGCTCTCTTCGAACTCTACAGTTCTGTGATTCAAACTTTATCTAAAAAATAGGGCTACCACCTTGGCTAGCTCCTTCAGAGTTTAAGCTAAAACCTAGTTCTGATGCATAAGTAGGAGGCAAGGTAGAAGGCTGTTAAGAAAAGAAAAGAAGGTTTACAGTGATTTTTAGACTAAGGGCAGATCAGTTTGCATTTCACAACTAACTCATAAGATAGTAGATACAGTGGGCCCTTGGTGTCCTTTGGGGTTTGGATTCAGGACCCCCTGTGAATAGCAGGATCTGTGGATATTCAAGTCCCATTATATACAATGGCATAGTAAAATGGTGTCTCTTATATAAAATGTCAAAATCAAGTTTTGCTATTTGGATTTTTAAAAAAATATATATTTTCAAGCCATGGATGGTTGAATCCATGGGTGCAGAATCTGTGGATACAGAGGGGTTACTATATTCAGTTGTGCTCTGATCCAAAGTTCGTAGCAAATTATATCACTGATATATTTATCAGTGATTGTCAGAAATAGATTTGTGTTTTATTGTTTCTTCTAATGGCTGGCATCTTTTTGGTTCATCCCATTCAGCCAGTTGTTGTGTGGTAAGTCAACAGGTAGATAATGGGTTCATAAGTTCATAAATAAATAAGGCTTCAAGTTCATAAATTGAAGCTTCAGTTCTTAAAACTCAACAAATCTTTATTAAGAAACTGTAGATCTAGCCCAGTGACATTTATTGTTAGAACTGACCAGCAAATGTTACAAGTGTCCAATTAAACTACACAAAATTTTAAAATTCAGGTAGGCTTAATTCTTATTCATTATAATTAACAAGCAGATTTCTCCACAATTTCCCTTACACCCTCTTTCTTTCTTGTTACAATGAAATTCTTTCACAGAAAGTATCTTGAAGAGACTTGGCTCATGCCTGCCTCGCTTCCAGTTTTATCTCAGCACCTGGGTATGAGATCACCCTGAGTTAGCAATGGCAGCTTTATAGCCTTTATATACACATGATCCCCAATATTTTATAGCAGTTAAGTTGCATATGTAATAATAATAATAATAATAATAATAATAATAATAAGTTTTATTTCTAGCCCGCCTCTCTGCATTGCAATCGAGGCGGGTTACAGCATATAAAATATAGCAAGTTAAAACATAGCCACCGCCCACAATCTCCCTCCCACCCCTTAAAACAGAATTAAATCGAAAAAGGTTAAAACAAAGCAATGCATTAAATATTGAAATACTATAATATAATAAAAACAAAGGATCAATTGTGCCAGCACGGAGAAAAAGAATTAACTCATCTCGTTGCTGCAGATGTTATTCTGGGAAGGCCTGTCGGAAGAGATCCGTCTTTACCGCTTTCTTAAAAGCAGCAAGTGTGGTAGTCAGACGGATCTCATCTGGCAGGCTGTTCCATAGTTTTGTAATTCCTGACATTTGTGGGTTTTGTATTTTGTTTTATTTTGCTGCCTGGCCAACACTACTAGCCTGAATAAATAGTCATTTGAATTTTCTATTTCCTTATCTTTTCCCCATGTGTCCATTTCAAATAATAATAATAATAATAATAATAATAATAATAATAATAATAATAATAATAATAATAAACCTTGTTTCTGACTGAAACCCATATTCCCAACTGCACAAAAAACTATTTCCAAATGCACCTTTTATTTTCTCACGGCACAAAATAGTTCCAGCTGTACATTAGAATAATGCCTGCTGAGTGTGCTATTGCAAGTTCATCAACAGCTCTGACCTTTTTCCTAGCTCTCAGCTTTACACTTGAACATGAAGTTGCAAAGCGGTGTATGGTGGAATTCTTTCCTTGTTTTTGCTTTTGTTTTTAGTTCTCACAACTATCTGTCCACAGCACTGTGCTAACCTGGCAGGAGTTCACTGATGGCTGTTTTTATGCAGAGCCTAGGACAAAAGTCACCACATTGATACTGTGCAGTAAACGTAACCTTGACATAGTGGCAATAGGATTCTGGCACCTGAATGTATGAGCTGCTGTGCCATTCTAGAAGCTGCCCTGCTGATGTACATTACGGGACTGTGATGTAAGAATGATGTGAAAATTATTCAGTGAGACAAATTATTTAAAGACATGTCACTCAGATGGCATGCAAACTTATGCAGAAAACTCAAACATCACTATAATCTGCAAATTAAATTTTCCCTATCTGAGGATTTGGGGCCTGTCAGCCTTAGATAGTGTGCAATGATATTTCATACTGCTACTTTGAATGCCATGTGACCCTTTTGCTCTCACTCCCTTCCCATCTTCATTCAGATGTTATTTTCTAAAATGCGAGGGAGGTAAAAAGGTCTAATATGATGTGCCATTTAGAGAAGTGCTCATTAGTCTACTCTGGAGTGGCTTGGAAGAATGATCAGAGTGTAACTTCACCTTTGCTGTCCTTATTATATAGGAGATGAGGGAAAAATTCACTTTCTGCCCATTGTGTCCTAGCTTTCTGCAGCATCTGCCATGGTCAAAGTTAGAGAGCGGTTGTTAGTATAAGACTGTACTAAGAGAATATGCATCATGGTAAAAGCTACTGAAAGGCTGCTGCGGCATCTCTCAGTCACTTAGATGAGAACACATAAACTGATAATGACATTCTGCCAATGACAAAATTGGACCAAACTCTGATGCTCATAAGATTTGGTCTCTTTGTGCCTTTAAGGAGGACCACCCAATGGGTATCAAGATGCAGCTGAGATTGTATTGTTAAGTGTCTGGTGAATATTTCAGGAGTCTTTTTCACAAAAATGTTTTTAAAAGAAGGGGTTGGTTTAGGGGGCAGCACATAGGCCCTTTGGGGTGTACAGGTGGCATGTGAATTGTATTTTGCCATCTCTAAGTTTAGGCAATGACAGCTTTTGAATACAGTGGGTCTACTTCAGAGTTGTTCTGTAAGTGAACCTGGATTTTACTCTTAGAGGATTGTGGACATGTCAAGAAGCATTTTCCAAGACCAGCAACCCAGAATTATGAACTTAATAGTTTTTAGTGCTGGTGTATTAGACATTTGTACATTTAAATATTTTCCCTTCCCTTTCATTGACAAGACATCTTTCCAAGAAGATGATTATTCCAGAGAAATAGATGAGGTAATGGACCTTTTTCCTATCTGTGTTGTTCAGAGATCTACGGCAAACTGCTTATGTGAGATATTTTTTGGTGACATTTACAGTATGAACCACTTATCATCTTATAGGCAGATAATTTTACTCAGTCTATAAATCTGTATTATTATGGATAAGTAAAAATTTGCCTGTCCAATTTCTTAGCACTATGGAGAACTAAATATTCAGTACTGTCAGCTGTGTAAAAGGCGTAAAGTTTTTGATATGATCAGTGTGGTAGGATGCTCCTCAGTCATACTTTCTCATCCTTTTATTGGTTAAGGTTTATCTCCCCTATAGAATGGAATTTGAGAGTGACAATTTTACTCACCAAGACAGGACCCATGGGTGTGTCACAGACATTTTGAATATGCTTTCAATACAGGTACATTACCACTAGATGTCAGTATGATCTTATTTGTCCAACTAGTGGTACAAACTAGCAGTGTAACACAATATGGAGATGTATGTAACAGAATATAGAGAGTAGTAAGGTGTATTCCAGTATCTGCATTGGAGCATTGGGCCAGGACTCTGTAGATCACAGTTGGCATTTTTGATCATCCATGGAAACCCATTGGGTGATCTTAAGCAAACCATACTCTCTTTCCCTCAAAGGAGGGCAAAAGCAAACACTTCTGAATAAATCTTGTCAAGAAAATACTATGATAGTGTTGCCATAAGTCAGAAATCACTTAAAGACACACAGCAACAACTAGGTGTGTACACTAAGCAGCCGTCCAAGCCCTAAGACCTATGAGAAAGTTCTCTGTAATTCATCTTCTGCAGTAAAATGAGTGAAATGCTCCAGTTTAACATAACTGCAGAGTGAACCTTTTTTTAAAAAATCATACGTCAGTTTAAAAGTTTAAAAACCCAATGAGTTTTCTTTGGTTGCCTCATGAGAATCCTTCCTACTACAGAACTTCTGTTTTGAGAGAATTATTGAATCAGCAAGTCATATGGACAGGCCACCAAGATTACTGTTTCCATATTCATACAGCATCAAAGGCTTTGTGGCTACTATGCTGTGTCAGTACTATAATGGGAGCCAACAGCATTTCTTAATTGGAATGACAAATCAATGAATCTACATGGAATCTCTTGGTTAAGAGAGGATGGAGTCAAAATAAATCTAATTGTAGAGGAGCTAACACCAATCTACAATTCTAAAACGAACAGTTGTACAGCATCTTCATTAAAACCACTGAATACTGCTGACTCTTATGTTTTCAAAGGGAGACTAGCTTTTGCTTTTCAGCCTGGTGTAATCAAAAACTTGTTTTGCACTTTGCATGAGTTGACTTAACATTGTCGTCCCTGCACTCTATCTTATATTTAGTACAAACGTGGGACTACGGGACTCTATGATGACAAGAAGCATTTTTTCTTGTATTCTATCTCCTCCCTTGTTTTTGTTTTTTCAAGCACATGTGGCCCAAAGAAGAGTACTAGGGAATTTGAAAAATTTGCTTACAGTTTTTAATATAATAATAATAAAAAAATTTATTTATACCCCGCCCTCTGAAATATCAATCTGGGCGGCTTACAGTTAAGAATGAATACATCAATAAAACATATATATACAATTTTGATCTATTACTTGCCACAATTAATGTATTCTACTTCACTTTCCTGTGAGTTTCTGTAAAAGTCTCCTAATGGGCCAGCATGAGTTACTTGCAACCTGTATAATTGACACAGGGCCAAGGTGCCTGAGACTTTCCTGAGGATCAATAACAAGTGAGAGCTAGGCCTGGGGGGGTTCTGCAGCTGTCAGGGTTGTACCAGCTGGAACAGACACAGGAAGCTGGAAGAAAGGTGCCAGCGTGGAATTAGCTAGCAGCATCAGGAACGTTGCATGCCAAGTGACTGTGATCGTTCCATAAGGTTGTATTTGTGAACATTACAGTGAAACAGATCTTGAAAAGAATATCTTATAAAGAATAAGGTTGCCTGTAACAAATCATTATTTTTTATTTGATTTATATCCTGCCTTGCCCCCCCCAAATGGGATTCATTTTGTTACTTTGGTGGTGGCAGGATAATGGAGGCCAGCAGCATTTCTTTAGTTGCATCACATAAGAACTGGAATCCTATTGGTGACATATAACTTGGAGATGCATGCCCATGGCTGCATTCACACTGCAGAAATAATATGGTTTGACACCACTTTAACTGCCATGGCTCCATGGTATGGAATTCTGGGAACTGTTACTTTGTGAGACATCTAGCCGCCTCTTTCAGAGAGCTCTGGTGGCACAACAAACTCAACATTAGGAGGAACTTTCTGACAGTGAGAGCTGTCCGAGAGCGGAATACACTCCCTCAGAGTGTGGTGGAGTCTCCTTCTTTGGAGGTCTTTAAACAGAGGCTGGATGGCCATCTGTCAGGAATGCTTTGATTTTGAGTTCCTGCATGGCAGGGGGTTGGACTGGATGGCCCTTGTGGTCTCTTCCAACCCTGTGATTCTATTATTCTATACCCTTCCTAGAATTCCATTGCATTGAGCCATGGCAACTAAAGTGGTGTTAAAGTGGATTATTTCTGCAGTGCGGATGTAGCCCATTCCCTCTTTTTTTAAAAAAGGCACTGTGGAAGGAAGTATTCAGTACCTCCTTGTACAATATTCCCCTTTCCAGAAACTGCCAAGACCCTGGAGGATACTGTCACAGCCTTTTACTGACTCAGGGGAAAGTGTCAGAGGCACTATGGCAGCAACTAGCAGCAGCAAAGAGATCTGAGGTAGGCCTCCCAGGTCCCCAGCAAGTCTCCAGTTCTCTTTCCCCAGCCAGGAGCTGTTTGGCCGTCTCCTGCCTTCCTACCCTCTCTGCAATAAGTGGCCATGACAGCATGTTCTGGGTGTTATGAATTCGCCTTTTAGGGCATGGGAGAACTGTGGAACTGTGGAGGCAGAGTGCTACTCTCTACCTGCATGGTGCAAGATGCCAGCCAAAGATTCTCAAATCTATTAACCAATTTTTGGCCCTGCTCATTGTTACTCGTATACACATTGGGGACAACAAGGAATGCTGCTGCCCAACTTATTCAGTACCCCACACCACCATCTTTTTTTTTCTTCTTTAATGCAAAGTCCTTCCCAAGCAGAGTCCTCTCTGCTGTTCTGCTCCCATGCTGCTCTGGCTCCTGACTTTTGTATTAGAACAGAATAGAATAGAATAATGCAATGGATGTGACTTCTTCTTATTGTTCAGTCTCAGAGTATGCCAGGAAGTGTGGCTGTCAGTTGGCTGTAGATCTCGATGTGGCGCATCTGCACTGTAGAAATAATGCAGTTTGACACCACTTGAATGACCATGGCTCCATCCTACAGAATCCTGGGAGTTGTCATTTTGTGAGGCACTAGTACTCTTTGGTACAGAGGGCTAAAGACTGTGCAAAACTATAAATCCCAAGATTCCATGAAATGGAGCTACAGCACTTAAAGTGGTATCAAACTATAGTCATCTCTCCTGATTCCGGACCACTACCACCCTGCAAATTGGGAAAATCGCAAATATCCAAGCCACATTGATTTTAGTGGTGGTGCGTGCCCATGTGTGCCATTTTATCCCTCCTCACTTGCCATCTGCAAAGGACCAAGACCGGGGACTCCAAGTCCGCATATGGAGAAGGACAAGTGTATATTATTTTATACAGTGTAGATACACCCTGAGTGATATGACATGGTTTTTCTCCTTTCTAGCTGAGGATGGAGTTGGACAAAAATGCAGTGACCAATGTACACGTTTCAAGAGGGAAATAGAGGAATTTTCCACTACCAATTTGCACAAAGAAAAAATAATAATTCACCCAATAACTCAACAAGGCACATAATGAGTAACATGAGTTATAATTTTTTCTCCTCATGATAATGAGAATGAGTTACCTTTTTGCCTTTGTAAGACATTACAGAACAAATTCATTTTTTTAAAAAAAGATCTTAAAAGATCTGCATTGAAATGTGGACATGTAAGTTGGCCTAAATCCAGTCATTGGTCCCAATAAAGCAGAAACCTATTGGATCCATGGCAACTTGGTATATCAATCCTTATGTGAGTGTTACTGATTCAATGGCTCTACTGCAATTGGAGCCTGTCTTTGGATATGGCCAACAATCTGGGGGCAATTGTCTGTCCCAGGACCCTTTGGAGGTCATACAGATTGCCAAAACGCCTGTAGGAGCTGTTTTATAGTGGAATGGACTGTTTGGAGAATGGGGGAATTGTCCATCTTTGGAGGTTTTTAAGTGGAGGGTGGATGGGCATATTTCAGGAGTGCTGTAGTTTATTGATTCCATGAGTCTAAGAGACCAGTAATGATGGGCTGGGGGTGATACTGAGAAGAAAGCATTGTGGGAGAAGTGTCTGCAAGGGTTTCTTCCTCTAATAAGTAGAATTAGTAGTAGTAAACTGGATCCAAATTTAGTCTTCTAGATCATGTTGAAATCAGTGAGACTTTAGTTCCTCATGGCTAACATTTAAGCCCGTTGGTCTTAGTGGCTCTATTCTACTAAATCTTGTTCTAACCCAATATGACTCATTAAAACAGTTGAACTTGTGAGGAGTCCAACTAATGAAAATCACTAAAATCAAATGTTGTGTGAATACCTGCAGTTAATGAACATAATGGAGTATTAATGAGAAGGTTTATTAATGCATCATTTAATTAGTGCCACATTCTTGCCAAGTACTTTGCAAAACATTGGATTTGTGTTTTGTGTGGTCCCTGCCCAGTGGGTCTGCTAATATGGTTGCAGAGGAAAGAAATGGAAAGGGCTTTTGAATGAGATAAAGAAGTAGCAAGAAATAAATAAGAGACCTTAGGAGAGTACACAGAATGGGGAATCAATCATGATCTTGGAAAGGCTTTGCAAAAGAAGTGAATAAGGATGAAAGTGGTCCTGAAGGGGCAGAGTTGGAAACAACTGTCTTGGCCGTTAGAGAGAAATACATGAAAGAATATAAGGGATTAGGAATTGAATATACAAAGATGCCATCGGATTGAATCTCTGGACCAGATAAGTTTTGATTCATTCCCAAGCCCATAATGGTAGCTCCTAGAATTGCAAAAGCAGGTGGTATGATGAACGCATACATAGGGGAAAGACTAATGCAAGATATGCCTCTTTAACACATTTTATTAAGTTGAGTTGCATTGTGTATTTTCTGTTCTAAAGCAAAAAACACTTAGTAAAAAAAAGTTGTTTAAAATAGCAGTACCTGTGAAAAAAATGAGTATGACTTTGTACGCCTGGATAAATGTTTATTAGATGTCTGCTCCACCATCTTGAGTTAGATTTTCTAGGCTGGCAAACTGAGTAGGAGGCAGTAACTAGGCAATCACTATAAATACTCACTGCCCTTCTCAGGCGTAAAGATGCATGTTCACTAAGCTCAAAACACTAACTATTCTGGGCTTTCTCTTGTCACCATGGAATAGTCCAGGTAATATCATTTCTAAGTAGGATAGTGTGTGTTTTTTTGTGTGATGCTTTCTTGTGTGTAGTTTTAGGAAGAGTCTCCAATAGTCTCAGATGGTTCTGTGCTCCTCTTCTAATCTCAGTGTTGGATTTATTGATTTTTTTGCGTGGTAAAGTTTAATCTTTGGGATTTTATGCTCCTTAATCTTCCAGCCAAAGTGGTCAGATCCTTGTAGATTGTTTTCAAAAACACACCACACATGTGTACATGCAAAGTCAACAAAACTACAGATGGGTGCATGCAAGTTCTTTGGAGTACACCGAGTAGTGATTGATGCTAAGTTGGGGAGCCTAGAAGTAAGTTTATGTTTATAGGAGGGGATGTTGAGCTCAAAATGCTGAGGAATCATTGCTGTCTTTCATTATTTCCTTCATAAATGAAACGAGACCATTTGGTGTACAGTTGTGATGCTGCAAAACAACTGCTCTCGATTCAATTGAAAGCCAAAATGATGGGAAACAATCATGGCATTGTTAGGTCCAAAACACACTGCAAGAATAATACAGTTTGAGACCACTTTAACTGTCCTGACTCAGTGCTAGGGAATCCTGGGAATTGTAGTTTATTGTGGCCCCAGAGCTCTCTGACAGAGAAGGCTCAATGTCTCAGAGAAAACTACATGATTTTTCCCATCATTCCCTAGCATTGAGCCAGGACAGTTAAAGGAGTCTCAAACTGGATTATTTCTCCAGTGTGTTTTGGAGCTTAGTTTTTCTCTCACCTTCACCATGATGTAGAAACCATTTTAAAGCCAAAACAGTAGTAACGATAAGACCTAAACTATTATAAGAGCCTTCTTGTTATAGTATAATATATATTTTTAGAGGTCTAACACTCAAATCACAAAACTAGTGAAAAAGTGGCTTTTTATTTCAAAAGTTATCAGCAGATTTATTCAGCTTTGCAGATAAAGCCATTCATGCAGCTTAGCCATAGAAATGGTTTCAAGTGACCCTATCCAAATATACAGCAGCTAGTGGCATACAGATAGCCATTTAAAAAAAGAAAGAAAAGAAAGACAGAAATAATCTGCTTTCTTCCAGGTGACATAACTTCCTCTGCCTAGCTGCCCAGAGGCAATTCTTTCTTGAACTGGAAGAGATTGCTAAATCAGAATGATGGTATCTATAGTTGTAGGTAAACCAAAAGAGTAAACTACAGAATGAGGAAAGCACTGGTAGGATGTGCTAACTTCAGAGTAGCCTTTTTTTTTTTTGACAGGATCACCACATTCATCCATTTCACAATGGTGCAATGTGTAGCATTTCTGTTCAAATTATTGTAATTATTTCTAGCTTCACACTTGTGAATATATAGCCAAGCATGCACACATTTTATGTAGATCTGTCTTCTTTTTCGATTGCGTACCATATTTGCTCTTTATTGGACATATATAAGTGGCCATCCAGAATAATTTAGCTTATGTATTTATTTGTTCAATGTATTTTTCAACTTTTTGCCAGAAGGAGGGAAGGAAGGAAGGAGGAGGGAGACAAAAAAGGAATAAAATTCAAATGAAAGCTAAAGCAACCATCTGATAGGGCTGATTATAAAAGCACAATTGAAAATGTATCAATAAGGAGAAACATCCTCCTGATTTACTTTTAACTGGGACAATGAATCAACTCTGGGTTCCAGATCAAAGTTTAAACAAGCCATTGGAGCTGTTGAACTATGGGGGGAAGCAGACGACGCAAAGGGCCATTTTGGGGGCAAGGAAGGGGAGGGGCAGCTGCACAGTGGTCACCCCAACCCCTTCCTGAAGGCATCGTCGGAGCGCCAGCCCTTCCGCATGGTCGGTGCTCCGATGATGCCTTCCTACCGCAGCATCCGCACATGCTGTGGCGGAAGAGTTCCCAAAGGTGCTCCGCCAGCCTTTTGTGGCGCACCTTCGGTGACTTGTGGAAGGAGCGCTATTTTAGCATCCTTCCAGGGGCGGTGAAGCTGCGCTGCGGGGCCGAGGTGTGGGGATACCTCGGCCCCACGGCGCAGCTTCCCGGGGCGGCCCAGGGCCACCCGTCTGCTTCCCCCCTATAGCCCTACTTTAAAGTCAGAACTAAATCCCACAGTAAATTCATTGAATTGGGAGCCACTTACTAGAGGCCAGTTTTCATTGTGTTGGTCAGGGATGGACAGAAGGAAAATCTAATTCTACTGGTTGATCTCTGATGATCTGAGTAAATCAGCAAGAACTTTTGCCTCTTTAGGTTTTTGTGGGTTTTTCAGACTGTGAGGCCGTGTTCTGCAAGAATGTATTCCTGACATTTCACCTGCATCTATGGCTGGCATCTTCAGAGAATGGTGACATGGAAGTGTGTGGGGTATATATACTGTGCAGCCCTTGGTTGAAAGCCTTCGACTTCACATTTAACAAAGTTGTGTGTGTGTTGTGTGCCTTCGAATCATTTATGACTTGTGGCAACCCTAAGTCAATCCTATCATGGGCTTTTCTTGGCAGGATTTCTTCAGGGAAGGTTTGCCATTGCCTTCCTCTGAGGCTGAGGGTATGTGACTTGCCCAAGATCATCCAGTGGGTATCATGGCCAAACTGGGAATCGAACCCTGGTCTCCAGTCATAGTCAAACATTCAAATCACTACACTATGTTGGCTTTGGTGTTTAACAACGGCATTGTCAAAATGACTTCCCTCTAGGGATGTAAATTCCTGTTTTATCCTTTCATGAGAAGACAAGTAAAATTCTTGCTCTGGGAGAAAATGAAGATTTTCCAAGTATTTCTATGTTGCACAATGGGGAGGGGATTCTTCTGCACAGTATTTTCCCAGTATTTGCATGTTCCACAATGTTGAGAGTATTCTTCTGCACAGAAATACACTGTTTTTCTCTGTGCAAAAACATTTTTATTCATGAAGTATGTTTTGTGCAACTGAAAATATTTATTTTTGTTCTGTGCTTTCAAGTTATTTCTGAATTATAGTGACCCATGGAATTTTCTGGGCAAGATTTATCAGAGAAGGTTTGTCCTAGCCTTCATCTGAGGTTGAGAGAGTGTGTCTTGCCCAAGGTCACCCAGTGGCTTTTAATGACTGAGCAGGGATTTCAATTCTGGTTTCCCAGAGTTCAGCCTTCAAACCACTACACCATGCTGGCCCTCAAAAAAAACGTTTTCTAAAGGGATAATATTTTGTTTGCATAGAAAACCAGATACATTTCTGTGAAGAATAATTTTCCAGAAGATTTTACAAAGTGCAAATACTGGGGGTAAACTTCACAGAAGTTTCACTGCCTCTTTATTCATCATAACAAGATTTCTGGAATGTCAGGAAACCCTTTTCCCAGCTGGGAAATGGAAGAAGCAAATATTCTTTCCATCTTTTCTTCCTTCCTATCCTAAAGAAAACAAATCCAAATGGAGAATACTCAAGATGATTAAAAAAATTGAAAAAGAGATTAATTCTGTTTTGATTTTCAAAACAAATTTCTGGATTCAGAGTGATTGAATTTTAAGATTGGCTTAGATGCAAGTTTAATGGAAGGAAGTATACACCCACTGATGTTCAGCCCATAGATTTTAATAAGTCTAGTTTAACTGTGATTGTGTCTGGATCTAACATATTGTATCAAGTGTGTGGACTTGCAGTTTGCGTGAAATTTGGGCAAACATAACACAATAAAATTATATGCTGCATGCATTTTGGAGTTGGTCCAACACGTTTTAAAAACTGAACAAAAAATGAATCCAAAAGGTGCATAAAAATTGGGCTTGATACTGCTACAAAGTTCCCAATTTTAAAATAACTTAGAAGTTTGTACCAGTATCAAAATCCATTTCCACTATCTTTGAGGGAAATGAAATATTCAAGTGCATGAAAAAGTACAGTGAGAAATGTGGTAACCAGTAATTAAAGATAAAATATTTCTATTTTCTGTATAAAGCAGCAACTTAAATGTCACCACAAAAATTACAGAGTAAGACCAACTGAAGTAAATTTAGTCTCATGTGAAATGTATCAACTCTGTGCAAACTAAAATAGAGCATTGTCACATTTACAAAATATGTTTTTATTAGCTATAATAGCACAGCAGAACCAGAATTCTCAAAGACACCAGTAACAAAAAATGACCACTTCTGCCCTGTACAAAATTTATTCAGACATCTCAATGCTATCTTTCATCGAGTTCACTCAGAACTAACGTATCTGACATGTACTAATGCATGTGTTCAGGCTGATACAGAAATGCATATTTCTGAATAAAGTGTGTAGAAATGATTCAGAGACCATGCACGCTTTCTTCTTTGTCTGCCTCACTGTGGTAACTTAAGATCATAGGATTGCAGAGTTGGAAGAGCCCCAAGGGTCATCCGGTTGGACCTCTTGCCATGCAGGAATACACAATCAAAACACTTCCAAAATACGGCCATCCAGTCTGTTTAAAAACCTAAAAAAAGGAGACTCCACCACACTCTGAGGCAGCATGTTCCACTGTCAAACAGCTCTTATCCCCAGGGGTCCCCAGACTTTTTGATCCGGGGGCCAGTGCGCTGGCCCCCAGATCTTCCAGGGGGTCGGAGGCACGTGCGCGCATGCGCACAACTCCGGATGCCATTTTGGAAGACAAAATGGCATCTGGCGGCGGGCACATGCACACATGATGCCGTGCACATGTGCATGACTCTGGACTCCATTTTGGAAGACAAAATGGCATCCAGCAGCGGGCACAAGTGGCGGCGGCGGCGGCAGGACTGGCCACGGACCGGTAGGAAGGCCTCGACAGGCCAGGGCCAGCCTGCGGGCCAGAGTTTGGGGACCCCTGCTCAAGAGGTACTTCCTAATGTTTAGAGAAGTACAGGATTTCTTTACCAGTAGTTTGAATTCATTGTTCCATGTCCTAGTCTCTGGAGCAGCAGAAAACAAGCTTGCTCCATCCTCTGTACAACATCCCTTCAGATATTTAAACACAGCTATCATGTCTCCCCTTAACCTTCTCTTCTCCAGGCTAAAGCTCCCTAAGCTGTTCCTCATAGGACATGGTTTCCAGACCTTTCATCATCTTGGTTACCCTCCTCTGCTCCAGCTTGTCAATATCCTTCTAGAATTGTGGTGCCCAGAAGTGGACATAGCATTCCAGATGAGGCCTGATCAAAGCACAATAGAGTGGTACTATTACTTGTCTCCATCTAGACACTACACTCTCATTGATGCAGCCTAGGATCATATTGGCACATTTAGCTGCTGCATCACACTGTTGACTCATGTTCAGCTTGTGATCTACTAAAGCTCCCAGATCTTTTTTGCATATACTGTTATCAAGCCAGGTGTTACCCACCCTATATCTAAGCCTTTTATTTTTTCTGCCTCATTATAGTACCATGCCATAAGATGAAAGGAGGGTACCTGCTTAATATGAAAACTATTAGATAGAAGCCTCAGTTATTGTTGAATTTGTTTCCTTCACTGGTACTGTGTCTACCAAGTTGATAGCAATGTACACTGGGTATTCTTTTAGTCTCTTGCATGTATGTTCTTAAACAACTTTCATTGTTTCTCTTCTGGGCATCTTACACTCATATCATAAAAACAGAGCTTGAAAAGTAACTTTTGATTTTTAAAAAGCCACTAGTTATGGCACCAGGCCCACAACAACTAATTAGTTATCACTGTGATTACATTTTAAGAATACACTGCCTATACTCATGTATAAGGCTAGAAATTTAGGTAAAAAAATTGACCCAAAAATCCTGAATTGATTTATCCATGGGTCAATGTAAGTACTGTACTTTAACTCGTATTTTTTTTTTTTTTAAAGAGCCATCCCCTGGTAAAAGGGAAGAGTATAATCTGTCCTGGAAGCACTCTACTCTCTCATCCATCCAGCCTTTACTATGAGTACAAACAGTTACGCCTGTTGGGTTTTTTAAGTTCTTTGGCATTGTTTTCCTTGGCTTCATCCTTTTATCCTTTGTTATATGCCCCTACATTTTACCCTCGATTTATCCATGTGTCATATGAATCTGCCCAAGATCTGCCCTCGACTTATACATGAGGTTGACTTATAGTTGAGTATATATGGTAACTCTTTATGTGAAGGGAGAGGAAGGGGAAGAGAAGGAGGAAAAGAGGGTAAGAAATATATTATCTGAATTAATTCAAACATTTGGAAAAAAGCTCAAGGAGTCAATTGTGAAACTCGACACAAGGAGCATTACAGAAGAGAAGACTAATAATTGTTTTGTTGTAGGTTTAGCTTTATGGAAGTATTATGTAATTATTTTGTATATATCAACATTTGGAGAGTCAAGGGGAAATTTTCCCAGGAGCTAATATAATGATATAATATATTACAGTGTATTTTTTATTATTTTTATTGGAATTGGGACTATATTAATAAAAAGTATTTTTAAAAAAGAATATAACACTTTACTACCTTCTTCCTCAGCATTAGCAACAATAATTTACTTGCTCTTTTTAAAATGGAATGCTACAAGCTCCTCTCTTGTGATAATGTCTTGTGTCACCTGATCACCAAAAAGAGAGCAAAATGGTCCATTGACACTGCACAATTATAGCAATATATTCCAGTTTAACTGTCAAGGCAACAACCTATGGAATCCTGGAATATGGAGTTGATGAGGCACTTGAGCTCTTTGTCTGGGAATCCTCAATGTCCCTCCTTTACTCCATATCCCAATATTCCATAGGATGGAAACATGGCACTTAATATAGACTCATTGTGCTATAAGTGTGTAGTGTGAAATTGTCACAGATCATAGAATGAAGCAGCACTTGAATCCAATGATGTTCCTCTTCCACTGTTTAATATGGCCACTAAACTATTACAGTTACATCTCAAAGGACCGAAGTTATCCTCTGGTAAGTTGCAACTGTGATGTAACTCAGTTAGACCATAGTTACTGGACATAAGTCAGTAAACAGTAACTAATTACCAGTAACTAACTACTGATTAATTATGTGCTTTCCACTCCTTGGGAACCAACTTAAACTTCTTTGAACTACTACTATATACTTTGAACTACTACTTTATTATGGGCAAGAAACCGTCTTCATAACCCACACTCCAGAATGGAAGGTTACTGTGTAGCCAAATAATGGGTTCATTAATTCAGATCAATAGCTTGAACTACTTTAAGTCTAGTTTAAGGCAACAGACCATGGAAATAGCAGCCTTATAATTTATTTTAGTGGAATAGTACTTTTTAACCACCTGAGAACCAACTCCCTGCATCCCAGAAGCCTGGCAAGAAGCTTCCTTGATACTATGGAAGGGAAACCATGTGGCAGGTGGATACCTCAGTGTAGCTGTCAAAGGGGAAAATGGGGTGAGCTAATCTCTTTCTCTGACAGTGCCAGGGACTCATTCATTGGTTACAGTATCTCAGTTCTCTGCTGATCCCTTGTTTTGACATGTATTAATTATACAAGGTGTGTAGCTGCATTTGGCACAGGTGCAATGCTAGGATGTGAAGTGGCAGCAGATGTTGGAATTGCTGGGAAAGGGACAGGAGTTAACATAACAGGTGAAAAAAAAATCTTGTTCATCCTTCATTGTTCACTTAAGGTATATACACATCACACTGCTGACCTTGTCCAGATGGCTGTGAAAGAGCCTGTGGAGACAAGACAGAAAGTCAGAACCCAACAATTTGATAAAGGATGCAAGTGGCACAGACCATTCTCTTACTACTGACTTTCTATTAAATATGTTTGGCTTTACTTTAAAATAGACTCAAGTGTTTGCTTATAGAATTCAGTGTCAAATATTTTCCTGCAATGAAGAGCCATGCTGCACAACCAGCAGCATTGTATGATGTATCTCACATTAGGTATTATCACTGGAAAGAACATTCTAATGTCAAAAGACATTATTCTTTATTCTTATTTGTTGTAACCTGCCTCAGTCCGCAGGGAGATGCGGGCTATAAATAAAATTTATTATTATTATTATTATTATTATTATTATTATTAGTGAACCAAAAGAAAAAAAGAAAAACAATGTTGTGTAGCCTTTTGTCCTGCTTTTGATATGCAGGGAGTTTTCATGTAGAGAGAGAATTTAAAAACAAGGACTTCTGTTTTGGCTTTTAAAATGAGTTATATAGGGAGACATTATGGCCATTTTACAGAAGTGTCTTTTATTCTATGGAAGCTGTCTCTGTGTGGCAAACAGTTATTGTACAGTACTTCTAAGAAACAAAGACATAAGGTACTACATACATACATGAGAAACAAAGACACACGTTCTTGGTCCTGGTGATTATCAAAACTAGGGGACATGTAAGGCAGAATGCCTTTAAAGGAGAAAATCATATTTCTGCAACGTGCTGGGCCTCAATAAATTCAAGTACTTGGAGAATCTTATACCAGAATCTTCATGATCAAAGTGGCCTAACCATGTACGGATGGGAAAGCTGGACAGTGAAGGAAGAAGACAAAAAGTAAATCAACTCATCCAAGATGTGGTGCTGGAGAAGGGTACTTAGGATACATGTGGACAGCCAAAAAGACAAATAAATGTCTTCTTGAACACATTGAACAGATCAGACCAGAGTTCTCCTTGGAAGCCAAGATGATCAAGTTAAGGCTATCATACTTTGGTCACATAATGAGAAGGCATGGATCACTAGAAAAAACAATAATGCTAAGAAAGGTAGAGAGTAGGAGAAGGAGGGAAGACCATGGACCAGGTGAATGGACTCAATCAGGGGTTACTAACATGGGCTTGCAGGACCTGAGCAGAGAAGTGGAAGATAGAGATACTTGGAGATGTCTCATCCACAGGGTTGCCATGAGTCAGAATCAACAACTGTTGGCTGTATTTCAGAGGAAGGAACTGGCAAAGCCACCTCTGAGAATTCCTTTCCTAAGAAAATCATATGAAATCCATGGGGTAGCCTTAAGTCGACAGGCGACCTGAAGGGACACACGCGTGCACACACACAGACAACTAGGGATTATGGTAGCATAACTATTGTTTCTAACATGGTGTAAAGATGGTTTTGCCATGCCAGTAAGGGTTTGCCATGCTGCAGAATGGCTTCCAGATGATGCCTGGGTGTATTTCTGCTCCTCTGTCACTATTCCTTTGTATTTTTGCCTCTGTCTTCACTACCCTTCCTTCACTGTCCTAGTCTTCTGTGTAAGTACACTGGCAGATCAGTATGCTCTGCCATCTTCAGACAGGCATTCAGTCTAAGTCTCTGTTCATTCTGTGGTAAACACACTTCTTCAAGTGGAGCCTGAAAAAAATGCTCACATTTCTGAGATGTGTTGCTGAGATGTGCTAGGCTTCACTACATTTAGACACATTTTCAGAATCCGTTTCTCTCCCCCCCCCCCCATGTAAATTAGAGATGGTAACCTACATCTTTCATGTGTCCCTCCTGGTGTTTGTTGACTTCATCTGCCATCTGCTAGCATGGCCAAATGTGAAAGACTAACAACAGCTGGAGGGCCACACATTTTTCCATTTGCTCATGTACAGTGCTTCACTACATGGAACAGGTGACTTTTGCCCTGTCCTATGAGAACTCCATGCAGATATCTCACAGTGTACTAATGCTGATTCATATCTCTGCATCTCTTTATGCAATGCAAGGTTTGCAATCCCCAAGGTTTGCAATCTGCAGATCGAATTTCTTGATGCCACCATCTTTAGAGGCATGTTTGTGGAGGACACACAAGAAGGGCCTTCTTTGAAGTATGTTTGGAAACTCCAGCTGGTCCAAAGAGCTTCAGCCAGACTGTTAACTGCAGCCAGACTGTTACAGATACCACACAGTGCCTCTGTTGAAACAGCTTCACTGACTGCCACTTTGTTTCCGGGCACAATTCAAAGTGCTGGTTAGGACCTGTAAAGGCCTATATGGCTCAGGTCCAGGCTATTTGGCAGACTGTATCTACCTGTATGAACCTGCCCAAGCTCTGAAATCCTCAAGAGAGGCCCTTCTTTTAGTCCTGCCACCATCACAAGCATGGTTGGTGGGGATGCGAGAGAGGGCTTTCTTGGTGGCTGCCCCTAGACTCTGGAACTCACTTCCCAGGAAGACCAGAATGGCCCCCTTTTTGTTGTCCTTCGGCTAAGGCTAAGACCTTCCTGTTCAGACAGGCATTTAAAACAGATTTTTTAAAAAAAATACATCCTGAGGGTGTTGTATTATTTTAAAGTATGGTTTTAAAGTGCTTTTGTCTTTTTAAACTGTATTCTATTTTTAAACAAATGATCTGTTTTAATACGGCAGTATTTTAATTTCTTTTTAATTGTCATTTAATTGTACTGTGTTTTTGGACTGTAAGCCACTTTGAATCCCAATCTTGGGGGAAAAGTGGGGTACAAATAATAATAATAATAATAATAATAATAATAATAATAATAATAATAATAATAGGCTAATCCCAAGCCAGTCTGTGGAACTCCTGCTTTCCTAATGTCCTTTTTAATTCAAAAGAATGACAGTCATGCTGCCCTCGAGATGCTGTTAAGCTGCAGCTCCCAACGTTCCTTACCATTGCCCATGCTGGCTGGGGTTGCTAGGGGTTGAAGTCCAGCAACTTCTGCAGGGTCATAGGATTCCCATCCTTCTATTCAGGCAGTCTTTTGTCAACGGACAGGAAGATAAGAAAATTACTTTTAATGAGTGCCTGGTATATATTTTTAAATTAATATTTTAATTCCCTTTTGGAAATGTCTTTAAATTAATTGTAATTTAATATTTAAACTGTTTATTACTGTCTTAAAATTATAACCTAGTATGTTTTTGAGTTGTTGTTGTTAACTGCCCACGAGTCGACCCTGACTCATGATGACCCTCTGAATGAGTTACCTCCAAGACCCTCTCTCTTCCACTGCTCTGTTATGTCCTGTGAATTCAGCCCCATGACCTGCCTGTCATCTGGTGGGTTGTCTTCCTCTCTTTCTGCTACCCTCTACCTTTACTAGTATTTTTGTCTTTTCTAGTGAGTCGTATCTTCTCATGATGGAGCCAAAGCACAGCAGCCTCAGTTTTGTCATCTTCCAAGGAGATGTTCTAGGACACATTTGTTTTGTCTTTTTGTGGGTCCACAGTATCCTAGCACTGTTCTCCAGTACCACATCTCAAATGAGTTGATTTCCTTCCTTTCAGCTTTCTTTACTATCCTGATTTTACATGGTGATGGGGAATACAATGGATTGGATGATTATAACTTTAGTGTTCATTATTACCACTCTTGCTGCTTTTAAGAAAGCAGTAAAGACGGATCTCTTTCGGCAGGCCTTCCCGGAATAACTGGCAGCTGAGAGAGGAGTCCCTAATTCGCTATTCTGACTCCTTATGCTAATTTGGATGTTTTAATTTATTTAATATTGTATTTTAATTGATTTGTTGTTTAATCCTGTTTTAAGGGGATGGGAGGGTGGGAGAATGGGATGAGGGAATGTTTTAACTTTGTTCTGTTTTAATATTGTTGTACCCCGCCCCGATTGCCGCGCAGAGGGGCGGTCTATAAATAAAAATTTATTATTATTATTATTTGTATATCTTTACACTTTAGGATCTTGTCTAGTTCTTTCATGGCTGTTCTTCCCATTTCTAGTCTTCTTGTTTCTTGACTGGAGTCACCATTCTTATCAATGTCTGACCCAAGGTACAGGAACTATTTAACTATTTAACTATTTCCTCATTATCTAGGTTGAAGTGATGTAGATACTCCATGGTTTCTATGGGTATCTGTTTTTAATCATGTTGTAAGTCTCTGTAGGTTCTGGTCTAGCAGAAAGGCAAGATAAAAATCAAGATGAATAAATCAGTAATGCTAAACTTCTGTTAGGTCATGTGAGGTTTCCATCATGGTTCTAAAAGATGCATGGTATACCTTTTCTGGAAGTTGTTATTAGTAGTGGTGCAAATGTTTGAAAAGACTGACCTTGCAATTTAAATTACCCAACTCTCAGTACTACATGCCTTTCTATTAAAAAGTGAGCTCTGTTAACCTTGAAATGGCTTTCTGCTCATAAAGTAAAATCAAGAATATGATGGATTTAAATGCCTGTTTTGTGCTTACTCAGTCCAGTTTCTGAGCCAAATGCTCAGAAAAGGCAGCTGCTGTGCCGGCACATGTTCATTGCATGCTGAAATTAACTCAGTATTTTTAAAAAAGAGGGTGAGAGTAATGCACATGGAGGGACATTGCAGAATAATACCTTAGCAATTCCTTTGTCTAGACTTGAGCAATCAATTTGGCCAAGAATTTCAGCATCTCAGCTGTGCACCAAGAATAGGGATGCATCATGAAATGCAACAACTAAATTTGCAAATAATACTATCTGGCTGCTACAGGGAGAAGGGAGGCTATGTCTGACTGTTAGCAAAAACAAAAACTCCTTGCCTAGTAAAGAGCAAACTCTAGATGACAAATTATGCCAGACAGCATATTAGTGACTGGCTGGTAGGAGTGTACAGCAACCTGACATTGCAGCTCACATCAGTCTACTGAGATGCATGATCAAGACCCCCTCCTAAATTTAGCAGCAGACATTATAGCCACTCCCTGGTCTGTTGTGATACCTACATTTATTTTGGTAGGTGTATTTTTGAGTCTTTTCCCTCCATCCAGGTCATGGCTTGCAAGAGATCTGGTCCACAGGGGTCCTCAACCCAGTCCTTTCTTATGAAGAACTCATATTTTTAAGTTCTTATGATCTATTTAAATGGATTAGGTTTATGCATTCAGAAGAGTTAGGGCCACTGATGGCTACACGCCGGGATGGCTATAAATTGCCTCTAGTAACAGAGGCAGTATATCTCTGAATATCAGTTGCTGGAGAGCATGAGGTGAAGAGTATAGTTGCACCCATGTTCTGCTTGTAGGCTTCGTTGCCCACTGTGTGACAATAATGTTGGACTAGACAGGTTCAATCTGGCATGGCTCTGGTTTTCTAACATCACGCCATTTACTATCAGTACAGTCTTCACAGTCCAGTTCCCACATCAAATAGCCCCAATCTGATGGGGATTTGTATCTCTTGAGGGAACCCATACTGTCACTTATATGGTAGAGAATTCTACATGAATTGTAGGTCCTTCTCCCTAGGCAGCTGCTGCCATTTGTCTGATGGGAAATATTGCTGTAATTGTCTCATTCCCTGGTGTTTCCTTTCCTGTGCCCCACTTGCCAAGTGGCACTGAAAGGATGTAAACTGCAACAGAGCACTCATTATGAGTCACATTAGAACTCCTGGAAAAAGAATAATTCTCCTGTCCAAACATTTGCATTTGCCATTCACCAGCCAATTTACTAAGGAGTTTGCCATTCCTAGTAATTATAACTACTGTTTTCAAGATCAAATTATACATGACATAAAAGGGAGAGGATTAAGTTGGCCTTTTCCATTCCATGCTCTCTGCTTTTGTTCACAGCTTCTGCTCCCTGCCCTATTTTTGAAAAAAGAAATGATAGAAGAAATCATGTAGTTGGCATCAGAGGACTAAACTTACAGTGTTCTCTGCATGGTTTGTAAGTGCAATAATTCTGTGAGTATATTTTGATTTATCTGCTCATAAATTCCAGGCAGGATTTCACAAGTTGCAGTAAATTGTGGCTCATTCTGAATCCTGCTGCTGAAACATGGCTTAAAGTAGAATTCTAGTAAAATTTCCTCTTAGCTGTAACCACTGTCCTTTAGTAACAATGAAGCAAGCATTTCCAGTGCATGCTCACAGGTTTCTAAAGATTGTAAATACTGAACACTGTGATATAACTTCTGGATTTATAAATCCAGCATACACTTGACTGGAGAGTGTTGTTGTTGTTGTCGTTGTTGTGTGCCTTCAAGTCATTTTTTACTTGTGGCAACCCTATCATGGGGTTTTCTTGGCAAGATTTTTTTGGGGGGGTGCCATTGCCATCCTCTGATGAAAGAGTGTGACTTGCCCAAGGTCACCCAGTAGATTTACATGGCTGAACTGGTATTTGAATCCTGGTCTCCAGAGTCATAGAGTCATAGTCCAACACTCAAACCACTACACCACACTGGCTCACAGGCAGATAGTGTTCCTTTGCTGTATTTAAGACTTTAGAGAGGAGTTGTTATTTTCTTGTTGCTTTTCTGGGATCTGTAGGATCTATGCAGTGCACTTAATGGTTTCAGAGCACATTATGGTTGCCTCCAGGAAGTGATGATAGCACTCTTACTATGGTGAGTGACCCCTGTAGAAATGATAATGTGATCTAGTCACATGCCATAAGAATCTACCCAACTTTCACACTCTGTGAAATTACCAGGGAAAGATGACACAGCTGGGTGTGCACAAGTAGTATGCTCTTACTCACACACTAACACACACACATGCATGTGTGTGCACGCACACACACACACACACACACAGGAAAAAGGCTCTGCATGGTTTCTTTAAAAGGAGGCACACCACAGCGGCTTATTCCATGTGATTAAGCCTAAGTGAGTGAGCATAATAGAAGGATAGTTTATCGGAGGTGCCTGCTCAGCATTTGTCCCTATTGATTCTTTATTGCAAATGCCGGGAGTTTCAATTGGCATTGCTGAGCTCCACTCTGTGCACATTCTCGTACAAGGCTGGCTAGAGCATGCGCAGGTCTAGTCTTCAACTGGCTGAGGAGGTGGGAGTTGGAGGGGAGAGAGGAGTACCACATCCCAGTCTTCCAGCTCTGAGCTGCCAGTTCCTGGTTGCCAAGCAGTTATTGTTTCTGTGATGATTGCGGAGGCTGTTGCTAATTGAAGAAGCCCTCTCAGCATCCTCCTTTCTCTTCTTCCAGATCTCCTCATTTAAATTTTAGAGAGAAAAGAGAGAGAGAGAGAGGAAAGCAGAAGGGTGGGCTATATTTTGGTGGCATTAAATTTTAATTGGGAAGGGGGATGTGGAAAGGGAGCTGCTTTCTCAGCTGGTGATGAAGTAAGTGATGGACTAGCTACTCCTCTGTATTCCTTTAGCTTTGGTGGCTCGAGAAAACAGTTGAACGCTCTCTCTTACTCCCTCTCTCTCTTTCGCATGCACGGACACACAATCAAACACATACCCAGGCGTGTGAAATCCTATTTTCTCACTGCAGTGGGCACAAGTAGGTGAACATGACTACAGCTAAGGACCCAAGTGCTTCAGGGAAATCAGTCCAACAACAGGAACAGGTAATGCTGTTGACTTTCTTTGTAGAGGACAGGTGTAGAATTGTCTGCCTTGTGTGTGTGTGTCTGTCAGTTTGCTTGCTGGCTTGCCTTTCCTTTTCTGACAATGCAGGACTAATGTTTCCAAATGAGTCACCAAGTCAGTGCTGTTGCCTCGGAGCTGTAGTTGACTATAAATACATGCATGTATAAATTGGCTGCTTCCACTGTGTTGGTATTACAATTTTAGTTTCATTGTGTTCCTATGTGGGGTTGGACCGAATCGTTTACCGGGTGATGGTGTTTTCAACCAGGTCAGAAGGGGACCAAAGGAGAGTCCCTTCATATTGGATGACTCCATTGGGGCATTTAAAACTTGCTTATAAGGGATGCCTGTCCTAACAACTTTATGCTTCACTACAGTTGTGCCTAAAATGACAGGAGCAGGGTTCATCTGTTTGCCTTGTGCCAGTGACATTACATCCTAGCATCATTGTTCTGCTCTGTCTCCGTCTCTTAACAAATTGTGAGCAGTAGTGCAGTTCGGTCATTTTAGGCTCTGGATTTCAATGGTCTTGTGCATGTTCACTTCTTTTTAGATGGCAGTGTGTACTTCAAGATATACTGAGCTTAGTCCTGCTGTGGTTTGGGGGCCCTCCTCTACCACTGGATGAATAGGTTCCCAGATGTCTGCCCCAAAGTTTTAGCCTGACAGCACCACTGGTTGTGAGCAACTACAGAGGTACACTATTCCATGCAGAGACAATTTGATTTCCCCTTTTGGGGAAATCACTGAATATGACTGTGCACAACCTTCTGTGGTCTTTCTCCTCATACGTTTAGCAGGGTTTACTACTTCTCTTGCCCTCACCTCTGGCCTTGCTCTCGAAAAAATACAGAAACCTGGCATACAGATGTGTACCAAGTGAAGCCTTTTCTGACCACTTATCTTAGTGTTTAGCTTCATCTTTTTAATTTCTGTATGTCAGTGTTCCCCCCCCCCTTAAATATGCAGATGCACCACCAGTAAAAAGAAAAGGAAAAAAACATGCCAACCACCTTTAGAATCACCTCTGCATCTTTTACATAAGAATGGCTGATTGATTTTCTGGTCCTGTTTATAAAATGTGTGTTTTTCATTTGGACTTCCCTTTCACTGGAAGTCAAGCTCCCTGCTGCTAAAGGAATAGCTGTTTCATTGGGCCTGAGTAAGAGGTGATATGTAGAAAGGATTGGCTGAGATATAGATGTAGCTAAAGACTACAAAATAGAATAGAATAGAATAGAATAGAATAGAATAGAATAGAATAGAATAGAATAGAATAGAATAAGAGATGTTCCTGTACATTAGCTTAGCAGAATTTTTTCTCACCTCACTCAACAAGCCCTTTTCCACCTCACTCCCTGTACCCACATTTATCAGTATCCACTAAAAAGTAAATGATCTCCTTCAGATTTCCCATTTTTGGCTTCATTGGCACATAATGTTAAATCATAGTTTGGCATTATGATAAGGAACCTTGCCTTG
This sequence comes from Phrynosoma platyrhinos, assembly GCA_020142125.1. NCBI lineage: Eukaryota > Metazoa > Chordata > Lepidosauria > Squamata > Phrynosomatidae > Phrynosoma > Phrynosoma platyrhinos. The sequence continues at coordinate 119,371,654 of CM034710.1, read as the reverse complement.
GTTTGCCTCCCTGTTTTCATGCACTACCCCCATCTTCTCTTCTCTTTTTCCTCCAGTACAGCCACGAGAAGGAAATCAGAAGCTTCTGCTTCCATTTCAGTTTAACCACAGTGTCAGATGTTGTCTGAACACTGAACTGTGTTTAGTCACCAGTGTTACAGTGGAACAAGACAGCGCTATAAACTTTTGTATTGCTTTTGGCTAACTTCATCTAACCATGCCTCCAATCACACATAGGTCAGGTTAATTATAGTTTGGATTCATATGACACAGAAAATTCTGGTTAATCTAAAATAGAAGATAATATTTCTGAAGTATTCTTTGTGGCTATACCGGAGGAGTGAGGAAGGTGCACTAGTTCTCCTTTTCCTAATGGTAAACTGTGGTTTGTTGTTAACATCAGAAGTAGTCTGTTCTTACTTAAAGTGATTGTAACACTGCCCCTTTAGTCATTAGCTGGGACAGTGCAGGAGACTAATTAAAAGAGATCTCCCAAGATGCAAATTAATTCCTGAAATAGGTTTCCTCTGGCTCATTGTGCTGAGAATTGCATTCATCTTCTCCCTCACTCCCATTTTCTTTGCATGTATGTATGTTTAAAGGAAGGTGGGAAGGGCAGATGGCTAATTCTTCCCTAGATTCAATGCAATCAGAAATAGCACAAAAGGCTATGCCTGCTCAGGGTGACATTTTATTCAAGGAGAGAAAAACCTGATCAGCTTTTCTGCTTAGGTATGAAGTAACACACTCCCCACCCCCATCTCCAACATATACTCTTTAAATTCACAGGGCATATCCACGCTGCAGAAATAATGCAGTTTGACACCACTTTAACTGTCATGGCTCTATCCAGTGGGATCCTGGGATTTGTAGTTTGGTGAAGTATTCAGCCTGGTCTTTTAGAGCACTCGGGGGCCTCACCAAACTACAGATCCCAGGATTCTGTAGGATAGAGTCATGGCAATTAAAGTGGTGTTGACTGCTTTATTTCTGCAGTGTAGGCACACCCTCTGTCTCTCTCTTTCCCTTTCAAATGGCTTCATTCCTCTCTTCAAAGATTGATTATTTATGGTTTGGGCACAATATTTTCTATAGATAAAGCATGCCCCTAAAGGTGTGCACTTAAGATTAATATTCTTGTGGCTTACAGTCTTGGGTTCCTAGGTCTTTGCAACTTTTCTGTGGGTACCTGCTGGTTAATAGTTCTCCTCCTTCCTGCTGAAAGGGTTGTGAATGAGCTGCTACCCAAAGTGACTCAAGACACATTGGACTGTACTCCCACCGTACTCTTAGTTTTAGCATCTTTTCTGTTCCAGTTTCTGAGGAGTGCTGTGTCAGTGTAAAGCTTCCATCTATGAAGACGCAGCACTCACCACTTTTCCTGTTTCTTTGCAGCAAACCAAGGGGATAGGCCTCCTTGTGAGAGCGTTGATTTCCCAAGAAAGCTGAAAGAAACTCTTTATGTAAGTTATTGCTCTTACATAAGGAAGGTCCCTTTCTCCCCTCCCTCCCTCTCTCTTTCTTTACTTTTTTATGGAGGAGGTTCTGGCAGTACTGTGCCTCCACATGGAGGCTGAAACCCTATGGGGAGTTAAGTCTTGTCAAAATAGATGAGCTCTGCCTCCAAAGACAGATTAGATTGGACTGCAGGAGAGAGCTATTGTTGAGATTCTTAAATGGAAAAATGCTTCATAATCGCTGGAGAGACAATTCTGCCCACATGTTCAGAACAGCAGTGTTGAGAACTTACATTGTTTCAGCTATAACATTTCTCTGATAAAGATGTACAAAGCATGCATCGATGCATACATACCAATAAAATATTGGTTCAGAAACTATTGAGAGCTTTCTTTTTGAATCGCTCTGTTCTCCTCCCCCCCCAAAAAAACAAAAATATTGGGGGAGTGGCACTGTAGTAGGAAATGATGATGATGATGATGATGATGATGATGATGGTGGTGGTGGTGGTGGTGGCAACTCTATGGAGAACCTACTTGGAATACATAATGTAATTTGCAGAGGTCTCCAGTTTGGTAATTGCTTATGAAGTTTGTGTATGTTTGTTTCTTGTATTGGAATTTTGGGCTTTGATCCAATATTTGATCCCAGCTAGAGTAGGCCCAATGAAAATGAAAATCTAGCAAAGCAGCACTTATGTAAGTTCCACGGAGTCAACCATCTTCTCTAGTTGGGAACGTGGGTTGGATTTAGGTCATGACATTCTTCCTTTTTAGCAAAATTACAAAAAAAGAAAACAGGAATCACTTGCCATATAATGGAAGGCTAAAGTGCTTCTTTTGCTGAGGATTTTGCTGTGCTGCGCCTTTAGGAGCAGCTGTTACTGTCACAGAATATGGTGAATGTTTCCTTGTGCTGACATTGCTGTGAGACTGAGGCATTCCAGCTTGCTGAAGCATAATTGTTCTTTCTATGATGCTAAAGCAAATGTTTTTGTATTGAAATTTTTGATCTGTCTTGTGTGTCTGTGTGCGTTGTATGCCTTCAAGTTGTTTCTGAGTTATGGCGACCCTAAGGTGACCATATCATGGGATTTACTTAGCAAAATTTGTTCATTGCCTTCCCCTGAGGCTGAGAGCATGTGGCTTGCCCAAGGTCCCCCAGAAGGTTTCATAGCCAAGCTGGGAATGGAACCCTAGTCTCTAGGGTTGTAGTGCAATGCTGAAACCACTACACCACACTGGCTCTTTGATCTGTCTTTGTACCTAGAAAAGAAGATGCTTACTGAACTACAGTGACATGAAGCTCCAGTTGACTGTGATTACTAGTTTAAATCTTAATCAGACTGCAGAGTTGTTGGGGCTTCTTTTTTACTTAACTTGGACAAAATATTAAGATAGCAAATAGCATTGCATAAAGTTTTGGAAATACTGATGATGGAGCATTCCTCTCCCAGGAGAGTTGAGGATTACGCCTTTCCCCCTACAGACTTCAAGAATTATTAATGTATGTGGTTTTTGAACTGGTACAGACCATCTGCCAGAAGAGCAAAAACTAAATGCAACAGGTTATCAGTGTATGCCCACTGTTCGTTCTATGTTGAATCTCAAGAGCCCACAACTTATAACTTTCATTGTATCTTCCTCCTCTAATTTTTGCTTCTCAAGGTACTCAGGGTATTCATTTGGTTTAATATTTGATTAAAACCTCTTTCTCTTGATGGAAAAAAAATATTCAGAGGGGCTAACATTTACTCAGAAATACTCAAACATCATCACAGCAATCTTATTTGACTTACAGCACTGAATTAGGGGGCAGGAACACCTTATGGATCTAATCTAGCTTCCATCTTCAGATTTGCCCTGTGAGAGTTTCCAGTGGATTCTCCTACACTACCAGTTGAAAGGCAGATTGAAACAGGGATGGGAACCAGTTGAGGGAGGCAGCTAGAAAGTAGCCTTTGTGTTCAGTGAGGTACACAACTCTCCCCTTCTCTCTGTATGGAGAAACAAGGTTTCTTTCCTAATTGCTTGCCCTTCTTGTTGCTAACATGATGCATCCCTGTACCACTTGCCTTCTCAGTTAGGAGAGCAGGCGGGATAGGGAGGAAAAGTCTATGCAGAGAGAGACATCAACAGTATGACTCTCTCTCCATGAAGAACCTGGCTGACTATCCCACCATTCTCCTTTCTGGTTGAGAAGACAATAGAAAGGTAGTGGAATCAACATGGTCCCCCTGGTCATAGAATCATAGAGTTACCATAGAAGAGACCTCAAGGGCCATCAAGTCTAACTCCTCTGCCATGCAGGAATACACAATCAAAGCACCCCAACCCATCCAGCCTCTGTTTAAAAATCTCCAAAGAAGGAGACTCCAGAGAGAACACAGGGATTTCCCCTCCGTTCCAGTTACCTTCTGGGCCATTGGATTGGTGCCAGAGCACAGTCTCACCAAAATGATTCCTTGTCCCAAAACTAAGCCATTGTTTGACACAATGGCCATGAACAGTAGTGAGGGTTGGTCTTATGAACAAACCACCCCTCTCTCCTCCTCTAACATTCTGAATATGGCTCACATTAACAATGATTTAGGGAAACAAGCCTATTTCAGGCAATGGTTAATAGTGTGTTCTCCATACCTGTTTTGTTGCATTAACAAGGAGTGCTAACATGAGATAAGATATATGTTGCCATAGTTAGTTGAAACTGGAAGACAAGTTTCTGATCTTCTAGCAGCTCTGCTGGAAGAAGAATGGAGGTAGCTTATGAGCCCAAATCTCAGGCATGTAATACTAAGCTGTGGTTTAGTGTTATCTACAAACTAGACAAATAAATTTTAAACATGTAATTCCCTTCCAACTTCAGGGTAACTGCCTTCCAACCTCTGGGTTTTTAATGAAAATAAAAAGGTCAGTTAGATAGAGGCCAAACAAAATAAAACAAACACACATTTTCCTTTTTTAAAAAATGGCTTTGCAAATAGGAGTCTATTTGGTTTGGCCTCCGTCTAATTGGCCTTTTCAGTTTGGGTTAAAAACCCAGAGGTTGGAAGGGAGTTGCCTGTCTCTTTCTCTCTTTCCATTTTGGTAGATGCTGCCAAATTTCAACTACTGTCCAACTGCTGTTTACTCCCTTTGTGGTTATAGAAGAAAGCCATAGTGCAGAGGTGTGAACCTAAATCCTCAAAGCCAGTGCAACTCAACGTGATTTACTGTGGTTGACTACATCTGACTTCTTCATTCCTTCCCTAGACTCTCCATTATTGTTATTACACATAATTTGGTGTGTGTGTGTGTGTGAGCGTGAGCAGGGCAGAGGTTGTGGCTTAGGATGGCCTTGACACACAAATGCCCTGCCACACATGCAGTTTGCACTACCGTACATTGTATGTTGACGTTGTACATAAATAGAAAAATTGTGTGGGTTAAAAATGTCAGCAACTGTGCAGTCAACGATGTACAGTGAAAAATATGACTCACTTGCCTCCAGTTTGTTGTATTGCATCAAAGACATTATCAAGGGCTTTTGCTGATTCACTTGGCCTAGGCCAGACCAGTTTAGAAGCAGCTGGTAACCTCAGTCACTCATAGAAATTGTGAAGTCACCATCTCTCCTTTTGGCAACAATAGGGCTCCTCTTGAACATCGGCCTAAAAAATCTTCCCCTCCTAGAGGTGAATCGCTGCTTGTGAGCACTATGGTTTCATGCCAAACCTATATCCTGCTTTTGGATCTCTTCTAATGTGGTTATGGAACAACAAGATGAATGTCCTCCTGGAGGTGTTGACATTCAGAAAGCAATCAAGGAGAAAGACATAAAGTCTGGTTTGAAAACTGGCCATAATAGTTAACAAAAGGACCAATGAGGTGAAGTGAAAATCATAACCTTTTTAAAAAAAAACTTTCAGTGTATGACAAACTCCAAGAGCCAGAAATCTGCCACTACTTCATGGTCTGGTGAAGTTCTTCCAGTCATCACTTCAGATTCCAAGGATTCCTGTTGGCACTGTGCCAGCAGTTACAATTTTTCCAGGGTTGCATGGTTGTTTGCAAGAAAAGATAGACAAAATCCGCCAGCCCTGAGCATCCTCTTTTTCCAGTGATTTATTTCCTTCACAGCTGCTGCACCCAGAGCCCCTTTTTTCCTCCTCCTGGGTATTTGGGTTCAATTGTGTGTGTTGCTTCAAGCAATCTGTTGACTTCTAGCAAACCCATGAATTTTACAGGGTTTTCTTAGGCGAGGAATACTCACAGGTGGTTTTGCCAGTTCCTTCCTCTGAAATATACTCTACAGCACTTGGTATTCCCTGGCGGTTTTCCAGTAGTAGTAACCAAAGTTGACCCCTTCCAAAATCAGATGGGATCTGGTGCCTTTAGGATATTTAGGCCTTTTGGTTCATTTATTCCAGTGTAATACACCCACAGAGTCTAGACCCAAAGACTCCTCTAGAATCTGTTCTTGAGGAATAGGGTCCACTCTTTTAAACTCTGTTAGTTCTTCCCAAGGGAACGGAACTGAGGGCACCAAACATCACAGCAGGATTCTTCAAACTCTCAGAAATAATGTTTGCTGCTTTCTTTCTTAAAAAGGTTTTTATTGGTTTTTTTTTAATGACATAGGAAAAAATAGTTAACTGTCAAATCTAGCCCATATACATGCCTCCTGGATATTGTCTACTTTTGCAAGTGATGTTCCCACTTACAAAAACCTAGCTCCTTTTAATGGTAGGATGCAAATAATTCATACTTGTTTACACATGTACAAAGCTGAGAAGCAATGTAAAACATACTTGCACGCAGGCTAGATAATCACACCACAGGCAGGGATGGTCACATTAAATGGAGAGCATTTGGAGTGTTCATTTATATTAAGGCAAGAGTTCCACAAAGTGGACTGTATATTTTTTAAAAGTCTGTTTTTTGCTTACAGAACATTAGCTTTCTCCTTCATGGCAGGTTACACTAGGTCCTCTATCCAGCTTTCAGTGTATGGATTTCTATTTCAGCAAGATGATGTGCTTGGCTAGAGGGACTGCTTTTAAAATCTGCATTCAGTGTCCCTTCTCATTCTGGTGGCACGTGACTTAACAGTATGTTATACAGGTTGAGTATCCCTTATCCAGAAATCCAAAATACTCCAGAATTGTCCACATGGGTGGCTGAGATTATGACACCTTTGCTTTCTGATGGTTCAATGTACACAAATGTTGTTTCATGCCCAAAATTATTTAAAAAAATATTGTGTATAAAATTACCTTCAAGCTATGTGTATTAGATGTATATGAAACATAAATGAATTTCATGTTTAAACTTGTGTCCCATATCCAGGTTATCTCATTATGTATGTGCAAGTATTCCAGAATCCAAAATAATCTGAAATCCAAAACACTTCTGGTCCCAAGCATTTTGGATAAAGGATATTCAACTTGTATGTGGAAAAGTTGACACTGTGTCTAATAGAGAGTTGGAGTGTCTGTCAGGTTCGATCTTTGCTCAGCCTGACTTAAAGTTGCTTCTCTTTCCAAAATTACTCAATTTCTTTGCTTTTGCAGGTAGACTCCACCTAGAACAGGAATGTCACCAGTCTGAATAGGCATCTTCTGGCTCTGATTGAACTATCCATGATGCTCCTTTACTGGCCTGAACTCTTCCTTTGTTCTGTTTCTCCCTATAGCTGGAACAGTGCTGGCTCATTCAGCCAAACACTGATAGAGAAAAAGTTGGGTTGGATTTCATAGTTGCCCCCTCATTGATTGAGTCCTTGGCAGTATGCATCTATCCTTTTCTTTTCCAATGTAACTTTATATGGGTCCAGTACAAAAGTAGACCTCAATGAAGTTTTATCTCATTAATGTTATCTAACCCATTTCTTCCAAGTATTAGGTTCTTGCAACCTAGAGAAATTGCTAGGAAATGTTACATTGCTAAATTCTCCAGTAAGAGCTTCCAAGTTAGTGAGTTGCTAACAAACATTATGTAATGTGTGTGTGTGTGTGTTCCTTCATGTCGCCTGTTGACTTATGCTGACCTCATGAACTTCAAAGAGTTTTCTTAGGCAAGGAATAATCAGAAATGGTTTGCCAGATCAGAAATAGTATTTCTGCCATTGCCAGAAGTGCAATCTATCAACAGCTAACCCCCCACCCACCCACCTCTGCAGTTTTTATAGGTAGAACATGATAACAGTATCATGTTAATGAAAGGATATACAGAGATGAATTACCTTGGGACCATGCAGAAGCAGAGTTTATGCACTGGCTCTTGGTTTTGCCATGCTATGGAGAAAAATGGCAGTGTGTCTATGGTAAACCATGCAATAAAGCTTGAGCTAGGGAAAACTGGGATTCTGCTTTAAGTGATCCTACTGTTGCTGGGTATGCCTGCCTCCAGAATCTCAGCAAAACAGAGAAAGGGGGCAAGGAGATAAGCCTGCCTCACCAACTACCCCCAGCTTAGGTATATAAGTTTGGCAACCAAAATTTAAATCACAAGGCTGGTGAAAGGAAAAAAGTCCCTAGAAACATTGTGAAAGGAGCCTTCAAATGGTCTCTAGATGGTTCAAAATGTTTATATGACTTGGATGCTTTATTTCATATGTGCTTATTGCTAGTTCTGTGGGGGGATGTTTGCTGAAGCATGTTGAACTGCTCTTCTTTTTTGTGGTGTAGGAAGCTATTGGATGCAGACCAGCACTTTAGGCCGGCCTGGAAGTGGATTTGGGGTGAAGTGGCCTGCGATTCCGTGCCGATGCCACACGCCTGACCATATGGCGCATGGCATCAGGGTGCCCTCTTGCCACAGCATGCAGTCACGCTGGGCCAAAAGGGCACAAAAGAGTCACGGCGGTGGCTCTAAGGGCAGCTTTTTGCCGCCCCAAAAAGGAGCGGCATTTGCCTGCTCTTTTGAGGGCAGCAAAAAGGAGGATTGGGGCTGCGGCTTGTGGTTGGCGTGGCTTCGATCGACTACTCCCAGGGGTGGCACAGAGCTGCCCCTTACAGGCTGTCTGCATTGGCCCTATTCCTATTGTCTCCATGTCATTTCTGCCTCTGGTACCAAATTTTCTGTTAAAGAAGTAATACCCAGGAACACATCTATTTAATAACTGACATATTCCTATACAATTGCCCAAGGGGTTAAGGATATAACATTGAAGGGTCATGCCTTTTGAGGTCCATTCCTTTAAATTAAAAAAAAAAAACCTCCTTCTCCAAGAATTGTTATGCTCTCATGGCCAGATATGCCCTGCCTGTGATCTTCATTCCTCTGTACCCTGAGCTACTCAAAGGTTTTCTCCTTACTTATGACTCTTTTCGTTTTCACTCACTGCTCATTTTATTTTAAACTCCTTAGGGCAGTAAACTGACTTTAGTTTATTATATATTATATACTGATGTCCTATACAAATAATAAGAAATTGGAATCCTAGCATTAAGCCTTGGTACATTTGCTGCTGAGGCTGGGCCATAAGATGCTTATTTCCATTGTATTATATGATGAAAGTGAATATGCAGTTAGCACTTGATTTATTGTTGATATAGTTCTGCAGAGATACCATAAATGCAGAGTTGACTGTTTGCGAATGCATGCTGTGCTTATTATGCACAGCCCATCGTCTAGCTTTAATTTAGTGTAATCGGAAACTGTTGCCTCATCTTTTATAGTGAGACGATTCCAGTAGAAAGATTTAATTAGCATATATTCCATTACATGGTTTGATTTGAATATATTGACTGTTCAGATTTAGACATTGCCATTTTGAATATCTATTAATCAAAAATGTATATATGTATTATTTGTAAATAGTGGAACAAATGAGACTATGTGTTTAAGAATAATAATAACCATGAGCCATCTTTTGTTTATTAAAAAAGTAGAGTGAGAGTGGGTCAGTATGACCACTATGCCAAAGTTCTGCTTACTAACCTATAGATTCAAGTCATGTTTTCCAGTGAACTCCAGACTTCTGCCCATGCAAAAGGACATCCCTGTTTCTCTCCCTTATATTTTGTGGGACTGCCACTCACAGCATTCCACACTGCTAGCTAGGACTGCTGGGAATTGGAGTCCAAAAACATCTGGAGGGCTGCACAATTCCCATTCCTGCTCTAGAAGGTCCTCCAGTCTTCCTAGGGTGATCAGGAAATTGTGTAGGAGGAAGCTGCAAGAGGTAGGGCAGTCTGTCCTGGTGTCAGTTTCCATTCCTTGACAGATAATGTACATTTTTAAAATATTAAAATATTATTAAACAGCTTCGATAACAGGCAGCATCCACCAATGCAAAGAATATTTGTAGACAACTGAAATTTTGCAGCATTATGCATAACACAATTTTATACTAATCTGCACAGAAGCCAGCTCCATTTAATTCCATGGAAATTACTCCCAAATAAGCATAGATGGGATTTCAGCTTGAACAAGCTTTTGCATATCCTATTGCATCAATAAGTAAAATGAAAGTGTACAGTAATTACTTCCTTTTGAGGAAGAGATTTGCTTTTCTCGTTGTCAGGATATTGTTTGTCCATAGTCTTGTATCCCTTGAATTTACATTGTAGTCCCCATTAAAAATGAGAGAAGGAATCTTCCTTCTTTTTTCCTCCACTATAGTGTGGTTAATGAAAAGTTCAACATGCTGTCATTTCTTAGAATGATGATCTTCTGAAAGTAAAGGCTTAGAGATTAATCTCTACGAAACTTAATCAGTGCAAGATTCAGGAGAATTACATCCAGTTCTTCCGTGGTCTTTTCCTCTTAAGGTGTAATGGAAGGTTTTACATGGTTCATAATGATGCTAGCCTTTGCTGTCAAATTTTTTAAAGCTAGAAATTTCTTTTTTTAAAAAAAAAAAACCCCTTCATATACACACTGAAATGCCTAGGTGAAACTAAATTTACAAGCCAGGAAAATCCAAGGAGAAATTGTTTGAAATATTTTCTGGAAGTACTTAGCACATAAGGCTTGTCCATTAGTGAAATGTTTATTGATCAGTGAACCTTTTTGACTTTCACTATAGGGAAGGACGAATATTTCTTAGCTTGCCATTGTTGTTTTAAACACTGAAATGCCTCTCGGAAGCACGGACTCATTAAAAGGCACAGTACTCCTTCAACAATCTTATATTAGACAGATTGTTAAAGGTGGCTAAATAATTAGTAGTTGTCAGCATTCTGGTAGTGCTTGTCTTATGGAGTCATAAGTTAAATAACAAAGGTTTTTGGAAGAGGTAAATATCAACAATAAACAATGAGGGTTGTTGATCAAGTCTACAAAAGCTTATGCTACAACTTCTTTTGCACAGTTAGTCTCAAAAGTTCTACAAGATTCCTTCTCAGAGTGACAGTTGCTTTCTTGGGGATATCATAGATCTTTCAGGTAATAGCAAATACCCTTCCACTTTTTAAGAACCTCCAAAGATGAAGACTCCACCACACTTGGAGGCAGCATATTCCACTGTTGAACAGCTCGTACTGTTAGGAAGTTCTTAACATTGAGGTGGAATCTCTTTTCCTATAGTTTGCATCCATTGCTCTGTGTCCTAGTCTCTGGAGCAGCAGAGAACAAGCTTGCTCCATCCTCAATTTGACATCCCTTTAAATATTTAAATGTAGCTATCATGTCACTCCTTAATCTTCTCTTCTCTAGGCTAAACATACCCAATTCCCTAAGCTGCTTCTCATAAGGCATGGTTTCCAGTCCTTTCACCATTTTGGTCGGCCTCATCTGGGCACACTTGCTAAATAGATGATATCTAATAATCACTTTTTGTCTCTGCCTGTGTAAGGCAAAACATGGAATAATTGGGGTACGTGAAGGCGTAAAAGCTGGAAGACCCAAAGTAACCCCATATTTCTAGGGCTGCCAACCAGTACTGCATTGTTTAAAATATTTCATTTGTTCCAGTAGTCTGGAATTCTAGTTTGTCAATTTTAATTCCTTTCTCAAATGGTGACAGGGAATCATGAATAAATGGATAAAAGGTGTGCTTAGAAAAGTCACCATAGGTTGAAGATGTGTTATCAACCTATACATAGGGTATACTCATGAGGTTTTTTTATAGGGCTAATCCCCACATTGGACCAGAAGAGCCTAGAAGAGCCTCCTTGACCTAGTCTTGACCAGATATATTGAACATCATATTGATGTCCATGTTGTTTGAGGATTATGGCTGTTGTCAACAGTCTCCTCTAAGGGGTTCAAGATTGAGGAAAGCTGGCCTACAGGATGATGTTCTTATTGTTGTTTGCCTTCAAGTAGTTTCTGACTTATGGTGACTCTAAGATGAACCTATCATGGAGTTTTCTTGGCAAGATTTGTTCAGAGGGGGGGTTATATCACTGCCAGTCTTTGAGGCTGTGAGAGTGTGATTTGCCCAAGGTCACCCAATGGGTTCCATGGCTCAGTGGGGATTTGAACCCTGATCTCCAGAGTCATAGTCCAACACTCAAATTGCTGTGCCATGCTGGCTCACCTACAGGATCTAGGGGTAGCAAATTAACTCTGTAATAGATTCCTGAGGGGGAGATTTTTAGTTAGAACTTGCAGGCATGGGTGCATTAGAACAGCTTGAAGTGAGCAGCCTTGAGACTGCAAGAATCTAGCACAGGCTTTTACTTTAAGGCATAAATTGCTATGTCTGACCTGAATAACTCAGAGGGATGAAATGGGCTGGTTATCATTCCTGCCTCTTGAAGTTTCTTAAAACAGGGAAGCCATTTGGGACCTACTGAAATAAGTATCCAGATATTTGACTGTGAGTTTTAATGTGCATGCACCAAATACACATATCTGGTTATTTGTCTGCATTATTACTAATCCTATTCTAAAACAACAACACCCTCTCTCTCTCTCTCTCTCTCTCTCTCTCATTTTTACCTTCATCATATATATCTTATATGTTAAGGGAGGAACAGTTGCACCATAATGCAGTTGGCAGCTGGTACTCTAATGGTCCTCATCATATCTAAAGCCTGGTTCCCAAAAAATATGTGTTATGATGGGGAAAGTATATGATAGTATGAGGCCTGCCTCAACTAAAGGATGCAGAGTTTTAATATTATGATTTCCCAAAGGTAAAGAACACAGGTGTTTTTTGTTTGGAGTTTTTTAGTGGGAGAAAGATCTTAGAGTATACCCACCTATTCCCAGAAATATTTTCCAGTAAAATTCATGGGCTGAATCCAGATTTTCTCACTCTCCTGGTTTAACAGTACTTGATCTATAAAATAAGAAATGCAGGGGAATCGATATAGCGATGAAGCTAGATTGTGGTTTGACTTACATATTCAGAGGGAATCTGCTCCCTCTAAGAGTTTGGGCATTGAAAACAAGTCTTAAAGCTAGCAAGCTTAGTACGTTCCAACTTCAACCCAGCCATTGAACAATTACCTGTTACCTTAACAAACACCCTTAAAGGTACATTGAGACCTTGCCCAAAATGTTGGTGGTTCCAGCAATGTCTCTAAATCCCTAAACCCCTGAAATCTAGAAACAGTTTGCAAGAACTGCAATAATCTCTTGGATACCCTTTTACGTTATACTTTATATGAAGGCCATGTGCATTACTAGGGGTGTGCAGAGGGCTCAGAACATCTCAGAAGGGGAGTACTTTCCAGTGTGGAGTGTACCACTACCCCTTTCTGTGGGTAAACCAGGACTCCCAGAGACTCAAGGTCTTGGGAAGAACCCAGTCCCACCTGAGTCCAAAAGACTACAGGAATAATCCAGTTTGAGACTGCTTTAACTGCCTTGACTCGGTGACAGGGAACTCTATTTTGTAAGACATTTAGCCTTCTCTGTCAGAGAGCTCTGGTGCCACAATAAACTACAATTCCCAGGATTCCCTAGCACTGAGCCAGGGCAGTTAAAGCGGTGTCACAATGGATTATTTCAGTGCATTTTGGATCTTGGAGACTGAAGGTCCTGGGAAAAATCCACCTGGAGGTGGCAAGAAAGCCAGCAGGGGTGCTGTTGGCATACCATGGTGAACTTCTAGAGGCCTTTCTCATCACCAAATGACCCCTTCAAGACTTCTGAACAAGGCAGGTAGACTACAATAACCTGGTATACAGACAGACCCTTCAGCTGCCCAGTCTGCCAGCCATTGGCAGCAAATAGACTGGAGCCTTTCTCTTCTGTAGCAGCCCAATCTACTCCTGAGGGTCCATTGGCCTGGCTGCTCTGAGCCTAGGGGTAACTGCAAGAGCTGCTGCACTGGAGTGGCATCGACCCTAGTGATGCCACTGATGAAGGCACCCCATTCTGCCCAGAGTTGGAGCAGTGGAGTTATAAGGGAATGCAGGGAGTGTGTTCCACACCAGGTGACACCCCGGAACAAGAGTGACAACTGGTCGGGCCTCCTCCTGCACCCCTCACTGCCGCTGCAAGTAGGATGACGTGGTAGTACTGAGGGAGAGGACCTCCAACTCACTGGCACTGAATAGGACAATGCAGTGGCACTGAAGGAGAGAGCCAGGTGTGCCACCTCCTGATGCCTTACCCCTCAGGAGCCCCCCCCCCCAGCCATAATGGATCATTGGCCTTACCCCACTAAATATGTTGTCATCTATAGCTGTAACATATCAATTTGAAAAGATTTGGTTGTTAATAATGCAGAGAAAACCAATTTGTGTGGATAGGGTAATGTTGGACACAAGCTGCTAATAGATAAAGCTAACAGCTGGATGGGTTACACACCAGAGAGTTAGGTTGCTCTTCTCCTTCCAGCTGAGACAAACTGGAATTGTAAATATTTCATACACAAGAGAGACATGGGCCGAGTGTTCCAGTTTATTAACTGCAAAGTGGCATGCCTGCCACGCTGATTCCTGAATGTCACAGGATTGCTACAAACAGACCTGCCTATTTCTTTCACCCCAGATTTGCCATACTTTCTAGTATTGAATCAAAATGCTTTCCTTGAAGAAAAAGAATTAACATTTTCCTAACTTGCTATCAAATCTTCTCACCTCCCTCTTCCTCGTGAAACTCAGAAACCTTTCTGCTTGTTTACTACTAGAGATTTAAAAAATAAAATAAAATGAAAGCTGATGACCTAAGGAATGTGACTGTAAGTGAAATTGCTCTGTTCATATATTGCTGTTATATACCATTTTTGATGAAATGGTTGACTGCTAAATCAACAATAGACTAAACCTATAGATCATTTTTTTAATTGCTCTGAGATTTTCCATGCAACTTCAGAATAACCAAATAAGGATTAGTACATGGCTTAATGCCACTAGAAAATTGAACTGGATTTGTTAGGTTTTGTGTTTGTTTTTAAAAAGCTTCACTAACTTGGCCATTCCAACTGATTAAAGCAATGATCCAACTTTTCTGGCAGAGAATCTTATATGTCCTTGAATATTCAGAGATAAAAGAAGGAAAATGTAAGTTCACAGAAAAATGTAAGTGATCCATTATGATTTTCCCATATACATTAAATTTGCAGCCCACATAGATTTGGAATATGTGGATTCCATGGAAATATGTATGCAAGATATAAGATACAGTCAGCCCTCCGTATCTGTGGGTTTGCCATCTGTGGATTTGAGCATCTGTGGATGGTAAGCCCACGTTTGGGGGGGGGTAGAAGGGGAGAAAGAGGCAGGGAATATGAGGAGGAGGAAAGAAGAGGAGGAGGTGGTAGCAGTGGGGTGAAGAGGAAGAGGAAGAGGAAGAGGAAGAGGAAGCAGATGGGGAGAAGAGAAGGAGGAAGTTTCCTGGGGTCTTCCGGCCCTTTACTCACTTGCAAACCCATTCCTACAAGGGAGCCCATTCTACAAGGGGGCCAGGTCCTCTGAAGGGATCAGTAGATCCCCTTAAACCCCTCCAGCCCTGAGTTGGAAAGTGGGATGGCCATGAAGGGGATGTCTCCTCTGGTCCCCCACCCCTTCTGGTTTTTTTTTTCTGGGGGGCTTCTGACAGACTCAAGATGGCGAGGCTTCAGAACCGGGTCCCTTTCAAATGACCTTCTTGCGTGCTTTGGATCTGGTGCCTTCACCTGCACCCCACCTTGTAGCTGAGGGACCCCATCATCCCCATCCAGGCAAAGTCCCCTTTGGGATGCGATGCCCCCTCCTTGCCTAGCCCTGATCTGGAGCCATTTCCTGACTGGATCCAGCACAACCAGTGTTGGGCTAAAGGAGCTCTGTGCTCCCTGGACTGGGGAGCAGGGTTGAGGAGTCGGGGGGGGGTCCAATCTAGCCAGGGACCACTGGAGAGGAGGAAGATGAAGAAAAAGAGGAAGAAGAGGCAGGAGATGGAGGGGGTGAAGAGGAGGAGGCAGGAGACAGCAGGGACAAAGAGGAGGAGGAGGAAGAGAAGGCAGCCCATTGCCACCTGCCACAATGACAGTGGTGAGGTAGGCTTCAGGGGTGCCAGGGTTCAAGTCCCATTGTCCTCAATGGTGGCACAATCACGTGGCTGCACCACCATTGAGGACAATGAGACTTAAGCATGCACAGATTTTGGTATCCGTGTGAAGATCCTGAATGGATCCCCCGCAGATACCGAGGACCCACTGTACTTAGATTTTGCTTTATTTTTAAAAAAAAAGCTAGCTCTTCTTTAAATTTTATAAGCTACTTTGGAGGGAGAATGGCAGGGTATAGGTGGAATAAACAAATAAATAAACAAATAGGCAAATACAGGATCCAGGCCAAATCTATCATGAACTATGGTAAAGTCTCTCCTCTGCAAAACACATATACACAGACAAAAACAGTAGGTGCTTGTGATTGTATGAGATGTTACAAGTAAGAGAAAATAAGCTAGTATGTTAGAAGCAAGGTAGGTGTTTTATAAGCTGTATATAGATAGATCTCCATATAAGGATACAGGCATTTCCATACAATAAAGCCGAGTTGTCATAAACTCTGTCTAATAACATCTAATTTTGGTGTAATGCAGACCCAGGGAGTCATTGGAGATTTGACAGATCAACAATCCTTGCTAAATCTTGCGGGACTCTGTTAGCAAGTTGCTGTTCTTGTATTAATCTGTTTATACTTTTATACTGGTCAATGACCGAATAAAATTATTACAATATGTTACATTACAAGTTGCTGTTCTGTGCAACAAGACATCAAAGAGCCAGGTCATCCCAAGATGGCAGTGGTGAATGGTGGCAGCAGAGAGTAACATCATCAGATGATGCTGCCTGCTCAACAAGGGGGTTGTTGCTATATCTGGTACAAAGGAAGCAGACAGGTTCAGGAAATCAGAGCATTTTTTAAATGGAATAGAGGAACAGCAAGTGAAAATTATGACATTGCACTAAGATAGTAACCTTAGTTACTTCAACAGCAGTTGAAGAGGAGAGCAAAGAATAGGGAGAACAGAAATCGAGGCAGTGCAGACAAAATCTAGGGAACTGTATATCCCACAAGAATCTGTGAGAGACAGGTTCCAAGAGAAAAAGCTATTCCTTCATTGCTCCAGTTGTACAGCTTGGCATCCCACTGAAGGGCAGTAACTGGAAGTCCTTTCGTTGGAAGAGTTTATGTGAATGCCTAATCTACATTGGTGAAACAACTTGGAAAGGATTCAACAGATAACTGCTTTAGAGAAGCATTCCAGTGGAGGAGAGCAGCTTTAGCATCTCCTTACCATGGGGGTCAGAATCACAGCTTCCATGATTTAAGGTGGAGAAAGTTGCACAGAAGATTGTCACCCTAGGTTCTTTAGCACCAAGCTAGAGTGATATGAGAGATTCTACCTGATGGAGGTAAGTGGGAGAAAAAAGTGGCACAGAAGAAAAGCATTTTCTTGTCATGACAATCTGTCCATACCTTGGACTGTTTTCTGGGTACAAGTAGGCTACTTTCAAACTATTTGTGGCTTGCAAGGAAAAGATGGTATCCAGTCTTCTGGAAAGCTTTCAGTAGATGCACCTCTTGACACACAAATTCCAACTAAAGGGGAGTGGGGAAACCTGACTCAGAACTAAGCTAAGCTAAGTTCAGTGGACAAAGAAAACAGATATATTCAGGATGGATAATCATATCTATTTCCTGCTACTTTCAGCTCTCTGGAAAACTGTAGGCTGTCTGTGCTTTCCAGTGTCAGAGATATGAGTTTAATAGCACTCTTCATTGTAATGTAACCTTTTTAACAGCTTTTGCGTTGCAATGACATGCTAGTTTATGGAATAAAATCAGAAAGTCTTGTGTATGGTTGTAAATATTTGAGTGTTTCATCATCACATCCAAGAATGAATCTCCACAGTTTCCTCCCCACTGCAGGAGGAAATGACTGTTTCTGTGCAGTTTTTCCCCTTACATTTTCACAAGTCTTTTGGGAAGAAATTATGTGTAGGAATACATACTGGGTGAGAATTTGCATCAGGACACATAGCTACCATGTGAGAGCTCCATTGTCATAGTTACACCTCCCAGTGCTTTTGTTGTCTGCCTTACCCCTTCAAAAAATCTACCTTTTCTACAGATGCATTTGTGGAAGTGAGTGGAAGACAGCCCATGAAAGCTTTTGTCAAATAAGACATGCTAAAATTACAGTTGCCCAAGATTTTGTTGGCATTGTTGGGACATAGCAAAAAGAAACCGCCTAGAAATCAGTACGGAAGGGTGACTTTCCTTAAAGACCCCTTTTCTCTATGTTGACGGTATATTTATGCTCAAATTCACATTATAATTCTCCATAAACCAAAGAAGAATATATAGAGAGCTTGCAAAAACATGCTTAGTTATATGAAGGTTGCCTCAAGCTGACCAATTCACTTCAAAAGCTGGTCAGGGGACAGTAACAAAGTGCTATGGTATTTGTCCGAGGTAGCAGATGAGAGAAGGTTGCAAACAGAATCTTGATTCTGAATCTATAAATTATAGTGACCAGATTGAACTTCTGCCTCATTTTAGTGCTGGAGAGCTAGAAGCATGGGCCATTTTGACTGGGCAGCTCATCTTCTGCCTCTTATTGACAGGCAAGGACAATCCAAATGGGGAAAAAAACTAATTAATCATTGCTTCTCCTTAACCTTTTCTGTAGACGCATTGGTTTGACATTTGAATTCCACTGCACAATGTTAATTTGCATAGAGTATATTTAATAGGGAAAAAAGTTCAGTCCAACAGCTAGACTGGTAGCTTGGAATGCTAAAGATAGCACTTGGAGCTATCCACTTTAATGACCTTGGAGAGAGAGAGCTCTGACGTTTCTCACTTGTCACTAAAAAGCAACTTCAGACCTCTTTTGCGCTGCTTGTTCCTTTGGGATTGAAAGTGGAAGAGAAAGCAAATACAAGTATTAGCCATACTGGCTTGGAGATTCTGGGAGCCAAAAAGTATATTTTCCAAGCTTTGGTTATAACTATTGTAAGGGTTACATTCACATTTTGGATTGATTTAAACAAGATCAGTTTCAGGCTTCAGGTTAAAGAAAATTGATGGTGATGATGATGCCCCTGATGATGCCAGTAAAAATTCAAAATGACTTATGGAATAATACAGTCCATGTTGGCAGCAACCTAGGTTTCTGGACCTCATAGATTCATGGAACCATATAAAAATGCAATAAAAGAAATATGTTAAATAGTCAGGAATATAAATTAGAATAATAGAATCAATTAATTATTTTATTTCTTGTGATTGCAAATATGAAATAACAATAGCTCCCACCTTCAAAGACATCTGATGTCTTTAAGCAGCATACCTAGTCTATATGGGCTGAAAGTTGGGTAGTAGGTGGTCTTTTGCCCATCAGAAATCACCAAAGTGTAGCATGTGGACAGAAGAGCCCCAATTTGTGCTGTGCCTTCCTTTGGATGCTGAACTGAGTGTGTCAGAATTCTCTTAAGGCAGAATATTTCTTTTTGCTTTGTGCCAGAAGTGCTGAGGATTGAGCACCAGACTGAGCATCAGCATAACTCCACTAACTGTATTCATTTTAGCACCATCAGCAAGGCGATGGAGTGTGTGCTTTGCATGAAGAAGGTCCCAAGTTAAAATCTTGTCAGCATTGGTAGGGAAAACCAAAACCTATCTAAAACCCTAAAGACCCACTGCCGATTAGTGCCAACAATATTCTATGTAGACCAATGGCTTGGCTCATTATACAGCACCTTCCTATGTTCACCGCACCTTCCTGTGTTCACCACCAGTCATGGCTGCTGATACTCTTACATGGGTCTTCTATTCATCAGCAGCCTCTTTATATGGTATAGTTGGCCCTGCATATCCACAGATTCTTTATCCATGGATTCAACCACCCATGGCTTGGGAATATATATATATATATATATTCCAAAAACCAAATCATGATTTTGCCATTTTGTATAGGGGACATTATTTACTATACCATTGCATTTAATGAGCATCCACAGATTTGGTATCCACAAAGGGTTCTGGAACCAAACCCCAGCAGATACCAAGGGCTCACTGTAGATTATCAGTTTGACCCAGTCAACATCATCATCCCTTCAATGCAGTACCAGTTTTTTAAACACATTTTGGACTGACTTTTCTGTTTCTGCCAAAACAGATGATCCTAGTTTTTCTTATTAAACACTGTAAAGTTCAGAGTAACTACATTGTGTCTGCTGGACTGAAGGTTATAATTTGCTGTGCTTCTGGAAATAATAATCTCTTAAGATTGCCTACCCTTCAAAGTCTTTTGATATCTTTTTGACAAGGGCTTTTCTTAGCTTTTGCTAGTACAGCATACAAAGTGTACAATTTCAGCTTCTCTTGGGGAATTAGCAATCCTATCTCTCTTGGACTAATAGCGTTGATATAGCATTGGTCCAGTATAATAATAAAGTAGGCTATTGTGAATTAAATTGCTTCTCCTGAGGACTAGGTAATATATCTCTTTGTTACATGTATACCTGCTAGGTAATTATGAAGCTTTAGTGCCACATTAACTGACAAAATGTGCATGCATTAATTTTCAAACCATAGTGTGTGGAAAGTTGAGAAATTCTGGGAAGGAGAAAAGAGTAAGCACTCAATAGCAAAATAATAATAAGACGAATCACAATGATGGTGATGATAATAATTAGTAGTGACATTGTACATGGAATATGCCACATTATCTGATGATGGTCTTTCACTGATTCCTAAATTCTTGGATAGAATCCAAATCACTGATTGTCAGAAACTCTTAGTAGGCTGTGAAACCAAGAGACAGGGCACGACTTATTATTCTTGAAATCTTACCTCCTTTGAATGCAATGTGGCATTAGTTGTATCCCAGTATCCAGATAGTTAGGGGGGATCTCTGAGGTTCTCTTGCTCTTTGTGCAACTTCTGGAAGAGAGTGAGCATAGAGATCAAAGTGAAGGAACCTGTCCTGAAGGTAATATGTTGAAATCCAAAGATTGCATAGTCCAACATTACATGTTTAATCTCTCCAATGAAGGCAACTGTACATGTTGGGATTTTTAAACCAAAGGACTGTCACAACTGTTTGTTTTGCTGCTTGTTGGTTTTCATTGAGTGTGCCAGACCTGCACAGATGTCTAGAACCATCCACCCTAAGATCATAAGAGTCCTACTGGATCAAACCCAGAGCCCCTTCCAGTCCATCATTCTGTTCATACAGGGGCCTCTGTGAAACCCACAAGCATGACATGAGCTCAACAGCACCCTCCCACCAACTGGCTCATCAGCAACTGGAATTGAGAGTCATATTGCACATGATACTGGATGGTAGTATAAAACATTCTAGCAAGTTGTAGCAAAGGGAAATGTGAGCGATTCTAGCACAAAGCTATTCTACCAGCACTGTAGGAGGGCAAGCTCTGCCAGGTTCTTTCCTGAGCAGTCTCATCCATTTGTTCTGGTTTTAACAGTAGAGGGAACCACTGCTTGCTCATTAGCACTGTTTCAAAATCTGGAGGGAAATCTGAATTTGGAAAATTTAGCAATGAGGATGCATTACAGACATAGAACAGAGGTACAACAGGTTGAACTTACCCAGTACTATAGTTCTCTTTAAAAGTGCCCTTTTGGGATCAGAGGTAGCCATCTTTCCTGTTGTTGGCTTGTTCTTGTTATGTGGCTTCAAACTTAACATGGGGTTTTCTTGGTAAAATTTATACAAAGGTGGTTTTCCATTGCCTTCTTCTGAGGCTGAAAGAATTTGATTTGGCCAAGGTCATCCACTGGGTTTCCATGGCTGATTGGGAATTCAAACACTGATCTCTCAGAATCCTAGATCAACACTCAAAACACTACAGCTGACAGGCTAGGCTATCATCTGCTACCCAATACTCATTCCTCCTACTTATTCTTCTATACCGCCTTCCTGGAGGTGCCAGAGTAATAATTCCTCTCCAAAGAAGATGTCAAATGAACAACTGGTTTATTTAATGTTAAGCTACATATCAAGCTTTTCAGTTGCTAATATATTTCTCTGTGTATGTGTTTGCAAGTCACCTATCAACATATGGTGACCACATGAATACTCACATGTGGTTTTGGCAGTTCCTTCCTTTGAAATACAGTCTTCAGCACTTGGTATTTTTTGGCAGTCTCCCATCCAAGTACTAACCAGAAGATCAGATGGGACCTGGTGCCTTTAGGGTATTTAGGCCCCAGATTTATTTCTGTCCATTCCTTTTAGTAATGCAATACAGTACTTGAATTGTGACCCATTCTCTTCTTTCTGTGAATCAAACTGATTATAATTATTACTGTTTTTAAATTTCATATATCTTTTTCTTACCTGTCCCTCTCAATTGGAACTCCTAAATAACTGCTAATAAGATCATAATAAGAGTTGATCTAATTGGGAACGGTCACTTGAAAGGTCAGAGTAATGAAAGTCTAGGATTTCATGGAACAACCTCTGTAATGATATCATTCACAAAAGAAAAAATGGAGTGAACTATTAATTATAAGCAGTTTGCCATGAATGATGTGTATTATGCATAGTGCTTTTGCCAATTCAGGTTTGTTTGTAGCAGTAAGAAATGGAATTAATTCTTCACTGCCAAATCTTCCTCATCATGTTTGCATTGGAGAAAGAAACAGAGAAAAAACATGAAGGAAGCATGTTGCAATGTAGTTCTCTTCCTGGCTCTATTTCTGCCATAACGGTTTACCTCAACGTGTTGGAATCATGGCCCATCTGGTGGCAAAATTCTTGAAAGCACGCAGTAACAAATACTTGTATAAAGTCCTATCATGGAGTTTTTTTTGGTAAGTGGGTTTCCATGGCTGAGTGGGGATTAGAACCCTGGTCTCCAGAGTCATAGTCCAGCTCTCAAACCATTCCACCAGACTGGCTCCCTTCTATAAGTATAATGGCAAGCAGGTCGGATCAGAAGACTTTCTGGCTACCTCTCCACAACAAGGTACACAATGATGACATCAGCAGTGAGCTCCATGGTGGTCCTGCAGAGTTCCCAGTGATTCTGTAATCATTTTGCATCCAGCTATTGGGAAATAACCAAATTATTTTCCAGTCCTGTTTGCTACAAAGCACAAAATAATGGCCTTACGTGATGGCTTCAGGGGCTTTACAGGAGGAGGATATAACAGGTCCATATGCAGATATTCATGCTATGCTGAGGGCATGTTGGATTGAGGCCAGAATCTGTCCTACTCTTCTCCTTTCATAAGATAGTAGTCATCAGGGGATGCCTGCCTTCATGCTTCTGCTGCAACTGGGTGTGAATGGAAGTCATGGAAGGCAACGTGAAGGTGAAAATGCAGTTTACCACTCTGCACAGCTGGAATGTAGTTGCAATCCTCTTGCCATTTTTAGAGCCCTTCTCAAGCAGTCTTCTGTATAAGCAAGAGTTGGTGAAAAGTTATTTTTATTTAAATATATACATTTCTTGGACCACGGCTCCCAGAATTCTTCCAAACAGCATGACATGCTGGCAAAGTATTTTCTCTCCAAACAAAAAAACTCAGGGCCAGATCATTTTGAAGGCTCTGTTCAGACCTAAATTCATTTGCTAGACCTAACTATAGTAGACCCATTAAAGGCGCTGCCCATAAATTTTTATTTTATTATTTATTTACATCTTGCCTTTCTCCTGAGTCAAGATGACTGATCAGTCAGTGGTTCAACTCTGTTTGGAACTAGCAATCAGGCATAGACTTTAACTGTATGAATTAGAAATGTTTCACATTTAATGTTGAGGAGAGAGAAGGAAAGGGAGAAAGAGAGACAGTTCTACCAGTAATTACATGTCACAGTTCATCAAATGACTGGATTATTTAAAATGCATCCAGCAAGGATACAGCTGGAGCTACTCAGCCTGGCTATTAGTAACAATGCTGTACCTTTAGTGCCATTGATTTCTTTACTCATAGTTTCTTTCCCATCTTTCTTTTATAAAATACCAAGAGCTCATTTTTTCTTCCACGGAATCATGCAGATAGGTTCAGGATATTCTATCCTTCCAGCCTTGCTTCAGTTTCTGGGTATTTCTCCCCACTCTCACCCTCATCCTATTTTTAATCAATATATTTACATTACCAGTCTGACTTAATGGTAACCAGAGTCTCCTTCTGATACAGTGCTAGCCAAATAGTGAAAGAACAGAAATGGTGATATTTCATTTTAGAGAAAATTCCTGTCTTGAGGACGTATTTGTAGTGCTCCATTTTCTCCTTAGTTCAAAGAATTCACAAAATGTCCATCCAGCATTTCATAAGTGAAAAGACAGTCACTTTTGTGTACTTGAAACAGTCCTAGGCTGCATCCACACTGCTAAATAATCTGGTTTGACACCACTTTAATGGTCATGGCTCAATGCTATGGAATTCTGGGAATAAAACTGGTCCTAAGCATTTTGGATAAGGGATACTCAACCTGCATTCTAAAATATTAAACAATTATAAAAATAACCTGTACTTGTATTGTATAATTTACACATGATGGTGATATCGTATTCATGCACTACCCCTTAAATGTGCTAGTGTGGCTGGTGGCAAGCACATGAAAATGGTTATAAGCTTGGTTACTATGCAGGACACAAAGTTTTGAGACAAAATGCGACTCAGAATTAGCAGATTTTGTGCACCTTCCATTACCACCACTTCTGGAAAATGTACAACTGCTGGGGTAGTGCGCCGGCATAGTTCCAGCCCACCTCTTCGCCTAATGTTCTTCTAGGATTATGGTTTCTGCTGCTTCAAACATTGTAGGCCATTCTTTCCCACTCATTGCACCAGGGATGTGCAGCTGGAGTTATGAAGTTGGAGTTGAAGATGGAAGCAATTTTGGGTGGAGCCAGACCTTGTATAATCTATAGAAAAGGGATACAGTGATTCAAATGGTTAACACGCTGACTCTTTTGATTGCAAGATCAGCAGGTTGGCAGTTCAAGGCTTCTGGCAACCTAGCAATTTGAAAGATGCAAATGCAAGTAGACAAATAGGTACCATGTCTCAGTGGGAACGTAAACAGCATTCTGTGCAGTCATGCTGGCCACGTGATCACAGAGTAGTCTCTGAGAATGCTGGCTCTTTGGCTTAGTAACGGAGATGGGCACCAACCTTGTCAACAGGGAATACCTTTACCTTCTACCTATAATCTATAGAAATAATACAGTTTGACACCACTTTAAGTGCTGTAGCTCCATCATATGGAATCATGGGATCTGTAGTTTTACAGGGCCTATAGCATTCTTTGGCAAAGAATGCTGGTGCTTCACAAAACTACAAATCCCACGATTCTGTAGGATGTTAAAATGGTGTCGAGCTCCATTATTTCTACAGTGTTGATGCACTGTGAGTCTGACAGAAAAATGAAGGAGTTAGCGTCAGAACTGAAGGTTTGGTGTACTGACTCCACAGCACTGCTTAGCACTTTGCCCTTTCTCCTGGGTCCTTTTGGGCACAATATTCTTTAGATTACTTGCCAAGGGTTTCATTTCATTTCCACTTACCGCTTGTGTGCCTTGGTTCCAGGATCTGAATGGTCAACATGGGAGAGGAGTTTCCATCAGAGATGTTCCCTTGGGCAGCCTCATTGTGTTGGCCTCAGGGGTGCTCAGTTTGCCAAACCGATGCATGAGAAGAGGAAGTGATAAGGTGCCAAGGTTGGGCACAGTTTTGTGCTGAGCATTTCTTTCAAGGGAAAAAACAACAACCCACCTCCTTTCTCTCCCCAGTGTGTTTCCAAATGGTGAGCTTCTTTTTCATCTCTATAGGGGGGTTCTCCTCTGTTACCGCTGCACTTCCAATGCATCCTTCCCACATCCGCCTTCATCTTCCCCTACCTTCTCCCTGTGGGGTTATCCTTTGAGTCAAGGCTATTTCATTTTCTTCCAGCATCAGTCACAGCATTCTCTTGGATGATCAGTTACACAATTATGACAAAGGTGGGATGTCTTCCATGTCACCCCTTTGCTAAAAACAATAGAGGTCTTGATAGCATCCAGTTAAAATGGATATGATACAACTTTGCTCGAGGGAGGAGGAAATGTTCCCACAGGTAGCGCATCCTTTAGAAGATTTCTTTTGGCCAAAAAAAGAGAGAAAAGTAATTCAAAATGTCTCTGCTTCATTGCCACAGATTAACCGAGGAAAGTGCATGGTCCAAACAGCAGTGAGCAGGGCACAAGTGACTGTACACAATGGGGCATTATTGGCATTGTGGAATCGTCCTGCCGAGCTGGCACAAATGGGACATTGTCCCTATCAGAAAAGGAGAAGCATTTGTCCAGCAGAGCAGTGGGAAGGAAGGGAAGGAGGGAAAAAGACAGGGGGGAGGAAAGGTACTGCAGAACAAGGCTTTTAGGCACAATACGTAATCAGCCAAGAGAGAATGATGCCCTGGGAGGTCTTATTAGAAAAACATAAAAACCTGTTCTTGAAATAAATTGGAACAATTTTTAAAGGATGAGTCATAAAAGAAACCCTTTGTGCTAGTAGCTGTGCAAGGTTAGCATTCCCTCTTTAAAGATATATATATATATATAATTTTCACTTTTGTCTGGAAATCATTGAAACTCCAACTAAGATTTGTTTTGTTTTGTTTTCTCCATTGTCAAGGATTCTGGTATAAATGGAAAGAGGATGAAAGGCAAAATGTATTCAGCCAAGAGTCTATGGCACCACTTTCTCTATGACATGTTGCTACCTGGACACAAAGCTTTTTTGTTGTCTGCCGCCATGGATGGGCGTGCATTAGGATTAAATATGGGACACCCTTGCATTGTGTGAGAAAGGGGGGGGGCTTTTTTAACTCTCTGAATTCTCCAATGAGAAGTCTAATGGTTTGTGCAGTATAGAAACACTCCCATTGCAATAGGAGTGCTTGCCCATATAGAGTCAAGTGCATCCCCACCCTAAAAAAACACACGCAGAGCCAGGGAGCACAGAATGGAATGAAAGTGAAATAAAATTAAGTTTTATGTTTGCTATTGTTATGTGCCTTCAAGTCATTTCCACCTTATGGCGACCCTAAGGCAAACCTGTCATGGGGTTTTCTTGACAAGTTTCTTCAGAGGGGGTTTGCCATTGCTGGAGAATGTGAGTTACCAAGATCACCCAGAGGGTTTACATGGCTGAGCCGTACGTCATTAGGATTTATTGAAAAATGGCAAGAGACAACTACCCCCATACATTTCATTCATTGAGACCATCTATTTTCTTTCTCTGTCTATCTTTCCCTCCTCTCTCTCTCTCTTGTCTCAGCCAATGCAATCTGTGGGTGAAAATATGGGGTATTTATATCCAAGAAACACAAATCAACCCACCTTGAATCCCTTTGTGGGAGAAAGGCGGGATATAAATATATCCTTGAAATAAATAAATAAATAAATAAATACATAAATAAATATTTCTATACCTATACTGATAATTGCTAATGGGATTTAAATTTGATTTCCTGGACTTTGAGGATCTCCCAGTAAAGGGGTCTGCCTGCATGAATACCCCTCCATGCCATCTGAAATGAGGAGAACAACCACAACATCTGGACAAAATGCAGGCCTATGACTAACATCATTATTTTCTCTCCCTCTCCTGTATGGTTTTTAACACCTTTGCCTGTTGAAGAAGCCACTGGAGCTTCGAAAGCTTGCAGCATGTATATTCTGCATTTTGACTGGCCCAATAAAGGTATCACTGTTTTCTAGATTTTGGAGATGTTATTGTATATTGATACTGATATTAATATTGATATCAATACATATCTATATCAAGAAAACCCTATGACAGGTCCACCTTAGCATCAGCATAAGTCAGAAATGACTTGAAGGCACACATCAACAATAGATAAAGATCTGAATAAAAATAAACAAAGCTGGTGCAGAGCCATTGGTTGAAATGCAGGGACATTGTTGACCACTTTTCAGGTAAAAAAAGATGCAGAATGTCTACCTATAGATCTAGCCTTGTGTAGATTTTTCAACAAACATGACTCTTTGGGGGATTAAATACTAAATGAGTATTAGTATCTGTGGAAGAATGTGGTTTTCTGGACTCAGGAAACTGTGATACTGGTTGCTCCTGGAGTAAACAAAGCTTGAACTAGGAAGGATCAGGTTTCTGTGACTGTAAATGTGTCTGCTTGTCACAATAGACAAGGTAAACGGTAGCTACCTCCAGAATCACTTACTAAACATGCATGAACAGCAAAACACAGAGAAAATAGGAGTGCATATAATCCTGTCTCATTATCTACTCTATCCAACAAGAAGCATAGATCGATAAGTATAGCAACCAAAATTGAAATCATTAGAAATGAGGAGACTGGTGAAAGAAAAAATAATTTCTGGATGCATTTTGGAAGAAGCTTTCAAGTGATCTCTGGAAGGTTCCAAAATATTTTTGGTTTATTTATGCAAGGCTTACCTGATACAGGTGTTTCATTTCACATGTGTATATTGCTAGTTTTGATAAAACATTTGCTTATTATTATTATTATTATTACCCCTCTTTTCCCCCAAACTGGAA
Organism: Phrynosoma platyrhinos; assembly: GCA_020142125.1. Classification (NCBI taxonomy): domain Eukaryota; kingdom Metazoa; phylum Chordata; class Lepidosauria; order Squamata; family Phrynosomatidae; genus Phrynosoma; species Phrynosoma platyrhinos. The sequence continues at coordinate 119,343,315 of CM034710.1, read as the reverse complement.
TTCAAAGCAGTTTACAATTTAAACGAATACAATTAAAAACATAGAACAGTGAGCATTAAAATAGAATTGAACTAAAACATCATTCATTAAAAGAATAAAATGCAATTTTTAAGAAAAGATAAATGCACTTTGAAAATGTACAATTAAAACATTACAACATTTGCAGCCTTCTTTAAAGACTTTCTGTTCTAAAAACCTGTCTGAGTAAAATGTCTTAGCCTGCCGATGGAAGGACAACAAGGAGGGGAGCATTCTGGAAAGGAATTCCAAAGTCTAGGGCCAGCCATGGAGAAGGTCCACTCTTTTTTGTGGTGTTGGTATGTATATTATAATAATAATAATAATAATAATAATAATAATAATAATAATAATAATAATAATAAATTTTATTTTTATACCACCCTTTGGCGAACCAATCCGGGCGGTTTGCCTGTTATTTCTGCTACTGGTACCAATTTTTTAGGTTGCAGAAATAATGTCCAGGATCACATCTGTTTTGTTAACTGAGCTATACCTCTGTCTGTCTGTATGGTGGCTACCATATTGTCATATGGCAGAACCTAGGTGCACATATGGGAGGAATAGCAGAAGAATTTTCACTGGTGAAGCCCTTTATGACTGACCACAACCCAGGCACAAAATGAAACAATATTAATTATAATCTGCATCCGCACTGCAGAAATGGTATGGCTTGACACTGCTTTTAACTGCCATAGCTCAGTGCTGTCGAATTCTGGGACTTGTAGTTTGTTGTGGCATCAGAGCTCCCTGATAAGGAAAGCTAAATATCTCGCAAAACTGCCATTCCCAGAATTCCATAGCATTGAGCCATGGCAGTTAAAGTGGTATCAAACCGGATTATTTCTGAAGTGCAGATGCAGCCTTAAATGGCTGCTGAGTGAGCCATAATAACTAATCGGCGATAAAGCTAAATTTAATCATAGTATTTACTATCACCACTACTCCTGATTATTATTATGGTTATTACTATTTTCTGCTGCTATAAAACCTCATCAGCCACTGCTGCCTAATTTTGATGCTGGCACCGCTTTGTTAAAGTTTCATTTTTTGCTTATTCAAAGTCTACTGAAGGACAAAATTAGAATAATGAATGTTTTGTTTGTTATTACAGCAAGGAAACAGCAGACAGATATTCTATATATTCCCAACATTATGATACTGCCAGGGAAACATAATATTTCCCAACATATTAGCATAGAAATAGCTTTGTTTTCTATTACTTGAAATAGTTTTTTTCTTGCTGCCGCTTTGTCATTCCGCTGTCAGGAGGAAGGCAACAAGCCTTCAGAGTGAATTGACCCCTATGGAAAGGTCTGACAAATAGGGCTTGAAATATGCACATAATAAAAGCCTTTGAGCTCACATATTTCAGTAGTTCCAAGGTGTGTATTTTTTTTAAAATGCAGGAAATAATAAAGAAAAAGAAATGCCCCATTGACTATACTCTTTCTTTGTTATATTAAAAGAAAGGAAAAAATAGCACGTATGTAATTGGACAGAGCTGTGCATGGGGAGCAGATTCCACTCTTCAGCCTGAGTGTTTGCTTTTAGGCTGCATCTGCACTGCAGAAATAATCCAGTTTGACATTACTTTAACATGCCTCATTGCTATGGAATCCGGGGGTTTGTCATTTGTTGTGGCACCAGAGCTCTCTGACAGAGAAGGCTTAACGTTCCACAAAATGGCAAATCCCAGAATTCCATAGCATTGAGCCATGAGAGTCAAAGTGTCAAACGGGATTAGTTCTGCAGTGCGGATGTGCCTTAGGTGGGGAGAAAAAAATTGGCTTCCACCTTCCCTCTAAGTCCCGCACTTGCTGTAGGGACTAATTCGACTTCATTTATTTACTCACACTACACACAAAGCGATGACACTTCAGTCCTACCTGCCTCCATGTTGTCTGTTGGGGTACTACTCTAGTGCATTTTGGAAAGTCATGCAGTGGTGGTCAAGGAAGATGAGATGACATGGTCAAGGGGGGAGTCTGCCTTGGGGGAATTGGGGTCCTCAAAGCCTAGGTTCTCTGGCAAGGCTGTCTTGTGATGCCCTGTGACATAGGACTAGTGGTATGCCAAGGGATCTCTTTTGAGACTAACTGTGTGAAAGGAGTTGTAGCATGAGCTATCGTAGACTTGGTCTTAAGCTATAGTAATAGTAATAGCAATAGCAAGTATATTTCTATACTGCTTATCAGTGAACTAGCACTCCCTAAGTGGTTTACAGTAAGCTAGTTGCCCCCAACAAGCTGGGTCCTCATTTTACGGACCTAAGAAAGGATGGAAGACTGAGTGGACCTTGGAGCCCTCCTCTAGGATCAGTTGTTGCTGCAGTATTAGCATTTAACTACTGCACTCCCGGAGCTCCTTTAAGCTATGACATCTTTTACACAGTCTCAGAGGTGCTACAAGATCCCTTTGCATCCTGATATTCCAGACCTAGCATAGCTAAGTGGAGTCTCCTTCTTTGGAGATCTTTAAACAGAGGCTGGATGGCCATCAGTTGGGTATGCTTTGATTGAAAGTCCTTGCATGGATGGACCTTGGGGTCCCTTCTAACTCTATGATTCTATGAGCTATATCTCTGAATAGGACTAGCAGTTTTCCAAGTTTGGAAAGTAGGGGTTTTTTCAAACCAGACTTTCAAGAGTCCCAAAGATTTGTGGGAGTTCCTTCTCACACACTGACACTGAAGCAGATAAAGACTGGAGAAATAGGGTGCTTTATTAAGATAATGGTTTTAACTCAAGAGGCAGCACAGTGCAACAGTTTTAGTGCTGGACAAGGACTGAGAGACCAGGGTTCAAATCCCTGCTTGTCCATAGAAGCGCTATGGGTGATTCTCAGCCTCAGAGGAAGACAAAGGAAATTTTGCCAAGAAAACCCTGTGATAGGTGACAGGAAACCCTGTGATGGGAAAACTCCATGATAGGATTGCCATAGGATTGCCATAAGTTGGAAGCAACTTCATAGAACACAGCAACACAACAACAAATGGATTTAATTGCTGCATTTGATATTATTGTTAGCAGCCATTGTTGTTTGCTGCCTAGAAAGACACACTATAAATTAATAGTAAGTAAATAATCAATAAACCAGCTGTTTATTTGCAACTTATTGAGATGGTCATGTTAGAACATCAAATCTTGTATGATTTGAAAACTCTTCAAGAAACCCTTTTGCCGAGAACTGGGAGAAATGGGTGCATATCTCCACATTAGGAGGAGGAATAGATTTTATAGCATTTCTGTCACTGTGTTTAGCACAGCAGTCAGGTACACTAACAATGGTTTTGTTAGTTTGTAAACTGGTATTTGGTTCATGCTGCTTTTGTATTTCTAGGGTTCCACATGCTGAGCCGTAATGACAGCAAGTCTGTTTTCCCAGAGCAAAATTCTTGCTGGGATCAGCTGAATGTTTCGATACTGAGATCAGAACAATTTCCCCCTTTTTTGTCTTCCTTTAACAATATAAAAGAAAAAGAAACAGAGAAGCAAAATCCTGGAAACAATTTCCCCAAAGCAGTCGGATGAAATCTCAAAACATTTGAAACTCTTCCATGTCAAACCAGGGTTGTGGAAAGAATTGTGTATCTTGAACACATTCACTGCCACAAGCTAAGATATGTACTTCTCAGCAAGAGCTCCTTTCTTTAACTTGGGGCCTTTACAGACTGCCAGAAATAATGCAACTTGAGTTTACTTTAACTGTCCTGGCTTAGTGCTAGGGAATCATGGGAATCATGAAACATTGAGCCTTCTTTGTCAGAGCGCTCTGGTGCCACAATAAACTACAGTTCCCATGATTCCCTAGCATTGAGCCAGTGTAGTTAAAGTGAACTCAAGTTGCATTATTTCTGGCAGTCTGTAAAGGCCCTTGGTCTTCTCCAGATGTATTGGATTTCATCTCCTGCTATCCCCCAGACAGTTACGGAAGGAGGTCATTTAGGGAGTCTTTTTTTTTTACTAGTTTATTTATTCACTACACTTATGCGCCACCTTTCCTCTAATGATCTCAGTTATCTCTACATCACTCTTCTCCTCCGCACTTTATCCTCATAACAACCCTATAGGGAGATCAGACTACTCCCCCCAAAAAACCCTACATAAATGTAATAGTTAAAGGGTGTGTGTGCCTTCAAGTTATTTCACTGACTCTACTTCAATTGGCCCAAGTAATTGAACATGTGCATGTGTCTGCCTTCAAGTCGCCTGTTACCTTATGGTAATCCCATGTCTTTCATAGGACGTTATCACACGTGGGCCAGAAAGTGATAATTAAGTGGAAATGAGGCATTCAGAAAATAAACCTTGATTCCGCAAATGGCTTTCACACGTAATTACCTTAATTGCAAAATTAAAGTAAGCGCATTTAACGTTCACACACAAGTGAGAAAAGCCCGTAAATGTACTAGAAATGAGCTTCTTGCACATGCGCAGATAGAGAAATGCTCGCTGGAACCATGGGAAAAGCAGGGAAATGCTCCCAAATGCACATTTGCTTTTCACATTACCGTAAATGCGAAATTACCTTAGTTTCACATTTGCATTTCCTCCAAACAACCGAATTTCAAAAGATCGGTTAACACCAGTTTCTGTCCACTTTCTGTCCAGTTTCTGTGCGACGTCGTTTGAAAACGCGAGGCACAAATCCAGTTTTTGTTTGGGATTTGTGTGGATTAACCAGCAGATTTGCCCCGTGTGATAACGTCCATAGGTTTTTCTTAGGCAAGGAATACTCAAAGGTGATTTTGCCCATTCTTTCCTCTGAAATATAGCATACAGCACCTGGGATTCATTGACAAGTTTCCCATCCAGGGCTGATGCTGCCTAACTTCCAAGTTCATACAGGATCTGGTGCCTTTGGGGTATGGAATAGGGTCCCCATAGCTCAGGGCCAGAAGTCTCTTCTCCAGTCCTCAGGGTAAGGAGGAGAAATCATAGAGTGAGAAAGCTGACTTGAAAATATGTGTATATGTCCCTCTCTCTGAATGTGGTTGGCGCATATTGTATCCTGATTAAAGACATAACAAGGGGACGTAATATCACCAGAATTGCTTCCTGTGGCATCAGAAAGGATGAGCCCCTGAGTCTCAGGTTTTGACATGGAAATCTCAGGGCCTGGGATAGGCCTGACTTGACAAGCCTATTGCAGTGAGACTTGAATCTGGAACTTGAATCTGGAGACTTGAATCTGGAATCTAGACTCCAATCCCAAATTCTTATTCAGAACACACTGGTCTTTCCTCAAAGGCATCCCTTTGCTGCACTGTGCATTTTACACAGATTCACACATACTAAAATTGCAGGCCCTCCTGGTCTATCACTCCTGGACTGTTAGAGGACATCTGGAGGATGTCTCACCCTTCCTGTAGATCAAGGGAATATGGTTATAGATTGTGTTATTATTAAGGAGTATATAGGTGCTCCGATTTTGCCTACCTGTGGCAGCTTGCTTGATGGTCTGGCTCTATGTGCTTAGATAACTGACAGGTGAAATACTCTAGGCTAACAATGTTAGTAGCATCATGCCACCTCCTACTCCCCCCCTCAGGCAATATAATAATGGTAATAACAATAATCGGACACTCTGCAATTGCAGTGTGTAATTAAACTGAAATAGCCTTTCATTTCCCTAGATAAGAGCAGTGGCAATAATGTATCCCTCCCCACATCTCATTAGGAAAAAATGAATTCAAAAGAGAGGGTGTCATTTCCATTGATGTGGCAATTAGAAATCTGCCAAACATTTGGAAACTGCAATTAATGCCCAACTATTCTCTGTGGTTATTCTTATTTAGTATCACATAAATATGTCCCACTGGGATGTGTGTGTGTTTGAGAGAGTAGAAAGTCTATAAAATGCCAATTATCTCTACTGAATCGGGCTTGCTTACATTTTAAAAAATATTTAATTGGATTTTTAAAAGATGAATACAAAGAAGCGGGTGGAAGAAAGAAAGAAGGAAAAAGGGGAAAGGGGGAGGAGATTGTGGAGGGCTATCAATGTATATACATATGCTGACCAGGCACCCAAAATATATTTCTTGGAGCTGATACCTATAAATTATAGGTTCAGAGGTATGCAAATGGATCTTGTAGAGCAGGGGTCCCCAAACTACTGCCTGCGGGCCAAGCCACCGCCACCTTTCTCATGCACATGCGCGACTGCAGCCGCCATTTTTAGTTCCATAACGGCGCCCGGCATCGTGCGCATGCACGCGCAACTCCGGCGCCATTTTTTTTTTACTTCAGCCCTCCAATGAATTGGCCCCCGGCTCAAAAAGTTTGGGGACCTCTGTGAGAAGCTAGTAGCCTGACCTTTCATAGATATGAGTCTGCTTCCTCAGATGTCAGTCTGTGAAAGCTCATGTTACCATCTTCTTTCTTTCAGTTAGTCTCAAAGGTGCTACAAGATCCCTTTGCATACTGATTTTCCAGACTAACACAGCTATGTCTTGGAGATTATGGGGTAATTAAAACTGCAAGATCTTCTGACAATTGATAAAAAAATATATGCCAACTCCATATCATCTAGAATGCTATCACTTTTACATTTTAGCTCACCTGTTGGTTGACGGCAATCTATTTTTGCAATTCCCTTCTGGGCAGGGGAAAAAATGGAGACTGTGGCACTAACAGACCACCATATATTGCTGGTTGACTGAATACAGATTCTTATGGAAGACTCGGCTAGATGTACCCATTTATCTGCTGTTTCATAACACTCCTTTTGGTGGACAACAGATCTCTTTAAGGAGATTTTCACACATGGCTTTTAAATTATGATTATAGTTGTAAAATAGCACCTTTGGTGATACTTATCACACCACCTATAGCTGCTGTGCATACCAAGTGTGATTAGGGTATCCCTTTTCATTGGTGAGGGAAACCCATCAATTGCTCCTGGTCATACTGCAGTCCCAGTATTCCTGTGTGAAACTTTGCTGCTGGAGCACTTGCAATATTGCAGTCATGTGGTGTCACAGTCTCTTTCTCACCTCCATCTCCCCCTTGTTATTCGCAAGCAGCCTGATTCCCCCTTTTTGTATTTATTTTATTTTATTTTATTTTAAAACTTAAATCGTATTACCAGAGCTGCAGAACTGCATTTTAAAAAGTAAATAATAAAAAGAAAGAAAGGCACACTGGGTTGGGCATAGACGGGGTGATTGGATGTCTTCATTTTCCAGTTTCTTATATTTCAGTTTCCTGTCCAGGAGGAATTTCAAAATATCCTCCATTTTGAGCATGACAAAGAAGCATGAATTTATATTTTTATGAGGGTTTTCAGCATTTATTCTGTAATGCCCTACATTTTCCTTGAATGCTCTATATTTTACAGTACCTTGTCTTCCTTTGAGGTTATGACATATGGTCACCCCGGGCATAGGGCAAGGAAGCGAGGTTAAGGGGGAGTACACAAGAGAGTGCATTGGGAGCAATAGCCCCATTTCTTCAATAGACAAAATGTGTGCTAATGACTACTCACAAATTGGTATGTTTGCATTTTCATTAATTAATGCAGCTGCAGGAAGAACTGAGCTATTGTAATAATGTCCTAAGTGTCATATAGTGTAAAATGGGAATAGCCTAATATCTGTGAACATGGGGTGTATAGGGATGGAAAAGAGGTCCTCTTTCAGTTGTTGTGTGGATGCTTGTGGAGCACTTTGAAGCCTCTTGAAGAAACTCACAATGTGACTATTAATACACAATCTTTTATGCACAAATTTAAAGACTGGGTTTCTTGCATTTCTCAGTTCAAAAGACTTTGTAGGATAGACTAAGGCTATGGTTTCCATTCCTTTAAAGTCTCATTAAAACAGCAGAAATGTCACCAGTCCTTACAATTGTTCACCACCGCCACTGCAACTTCACAAAGTAGGTGCAGTTCTTTGAAGGCCTAGCAAGGTTCAAGGTGCTGCTGAAGTTAGATGTTACATATCAAAATGACAGTGCTGGAGCACCTGAAAGATTTTCCTTGACTTTTCCACATCAAATGCCACTCTTCTTCTAAAAGACAATGGATGTAAGGGGAAGCAGGGACACCCAGGGAAAAGAGCACAATGCAGGGTTGGGTTTGCTACATTTTGCCAGGGACACTCATGATGTTGGTGTGCAGAGCAATGCTGACATGAAAGTGTACATTTAGGGGGAATGACACTCTGCTTAAACTTATTCAGTCTCAAAAGGCAAAATACTCTGAAAAGCTCTTATGTAATCAAGACGTGTTTCTCCAACACATTGAACTGGCTCATGATTTTTCATATGTGTCAGTGTTTACTGTGCTGAGAATGTGTCACTGTCTAATGTGGGCATGGGTCACAAATGGCCTTGTCACATAGGGAAGCATGGCAATAATGCAGTGAATTATAGGCTGCAGAAATGTTATACCTTACTAAGGACTGGGTTGCCTGATTAAAAGGACAAGATGTCACCCACTCCCCAATGTACAGAAAGTCAAGGGAAAGAAGTTGAATGGGCTGGTAGCTGAATCTTCTTTTAACACTCAGCATAGGATAGTGTCCACCAGGCTAGTTGAAATGCCCAAGGACCAGTTGTATTATATACAGAGTTCTGTCTTGTTTATTCGCATTCATTTACAGTATTTATACCCTGCCCTTTCACCCAAAAGTTTCCCAGAGTAGTTTACAAATTGTGCATTTGATGGTTCCCTGCCCTCAAGCTTACAATCTAAATAAGACATGAAACACAAGGAAAAGGGAATGAGAATGGGGGATGGGATTAATACAGCGAAGGCTGCCAGTCTTTCTCTCCCTTTGGAGGCCATAGCAGTAGCAGTTGGGAAGACTGTTCTTCAACTCATGGGCTAAGGCAAGATGGAACTGAGCCTGCCTGATCTTCTTTTTCTCTGGAGGACACAGCAATGGCAGTCAAAATGGATGAATGGCTGTTCCTCTACTGGTGGGTGAAGGCAAGATGGAACTAGGCTTGCGTGTTCTTCTCACCCTTTGGAGACCATAGCAGTAGCAGTTGGGATGGAGAGAAGGATGTTCCCCAGCTGCTGAGCCAAGGAAGATGGAACTGGGCCTGCCTCTTCTTTTCTTCCTCTGAAGACCACAGCAATGGTAGTTGAGATGGAGGAACAGCCATTCCTGTGCTGGTGGGTGAAGGCAAGAGGGAGTTGGACCTGCCTGATCTTCTCTGTCTCTGGAGAAAGACATGACAAGATGGAACCAGGCCTATCTGTTCTCCTCTCCCTTTGGAGGCCACAACATTGGCATTTGGGATGGTAGGGGGGCGGCTATTTCTCAGCTGCTGGGCCAGGCATTTACTTGACTCTAGCTAACAGTAGGGCTGGCCCAATCTAAGTTCTGCATGTGATTCTATCCCAGGTGTCTAATGCAGGATGTTGCTATTGCTTTGCCAACTTGAACTATTCCAATGCCACCACAGTCACTTTCCTTGATGGAATTTGGTTGTTTACAGCTAAACAAGATTTACTTACCCATTGTTTTCCAAGTCCAATGACTGATAAACAAGAAAATTTTGCTTGCACAAAAGCAGTTTGCCACTGTGTGAGGTAAGTAGGCGGATGCCTGTACAATCAGTGCATCTAAGTATGAATAATTTAGCTATTCTTCATCTGAACATTAGTTTAAAGATCTAAGCACATTTACAGGAGCGCACCAATTTTTCTTCATGCTGTTTTATGCCGGCTGCTAACAGTGAGGAATTGTTATGTGTCTCAAATGGAGCTACTGCTCTACTGGAGATAAGCTTGCATTTAGTCAAATGGACTGGTTTTAGAAGCATTAGCATTTATCTGCAGCAAATATGTTCCGTATTCATATTGTTCTTATGGCACCTTGAAAAATCAGCTGGTAATGGGCAATTAGCTAGACATGTTAAGCTTTGTAGTGAAGGGTGGACTGGCATTGCATGTGAGCAGATGGCTCTTAATGCTAATGCGTTACTGACTTCTTTAACAGCAAAGCAAATGCTGGGATGGATTATTTCCTATGGCTGTTTCTGTAATGGGAGGGGGGCAGAGCATAGAATGACTGATTAGGCACCCTAGGAAATATTGTAAGCCAGTGCCCAGCATTGTAATAAATTAATTATTTTAATCACACTGATATTTGAAAAGCAATTTCAAAACATATAGGAAAACAGTGGGCTTGTTTTGTGATCAGACTTGATTGCTTATTTATTTGTAATTAGGATACTTATTTTTATTTGTAATTTTAAATCAATATGGAGTAGTAAGCAGTAAACAACAAGTGATTGAGACTGGAAGATAGGGGCTTGTACTAGAAAGCAGGACATAATGGCACCAGAACCAATGACAAGCTGTACCCTACAGCAGCAGGGCAAGAAAAGTTCCAGGGAAACTTTTCCATATTGACTAAGCTTCCACATCTGCTACTTTATGTTGGAAGAAAATAGCAAGAAATGTTTATACAGGTTCAGTCTTCCTTATCCAGAATTCTGAAATATTCCAAAACCCAACACTTTTTCATGAGTAACTCCTTTTTCAGATAGTGACACCTTTGCCTTTTGATAGTTCAATGTATACAAACTTGTTTCATCCACATATTAACAATATTGTATAAAATTACCTTCAGGCTATGTGTATATGAAACATTAATGACTTTTGTGTTTAGACTTGGGACCTTCTCCATGATATCTCATTATGTAAAGGTAAAGGTAAAGGTTTTCCCTTGACATTAATGTCTAGTCATAAAGGTATTCCCAAACCAACCAACCCTGAAATCTAAAATATCTCTCATCCCAAGTATTTTGGATAAGGGAGACTTAAGTTGTATTCATTTTCAAAGGCATGTTTAGCCAGTCTTTCTGGAAAAAGACCTTTCAGGTATGCAAAATATAAAAATTGATAAAGTTACATGGCATCATCATAAGTAGTGTTTTTCAAATTTCCAAGAAAAACAAAAGTTCCAAACACAAAAGTGAGCAGCAAAACATTAAAATGCAGGTCTCTCCAGTAAAAGCACAGCCTTTCAAAGTCCTCTGAAAGTAGTTTGATTGCCAAGACAGAGGCAGCACACCATGTATGTTTTGCAAGAAATTCCACAGAGTAGCAATAGCAATAACATTTCTATATTGCTTATCAGTGCACTTAAGCACTCCCTAAACGGTTTACAATGTGTAATCCAATTGCCCCCAACAAACTGGGTATTCATTTTAGCGACCTTGGAAGGATGCAAGCCTGAGTCGAGCTTGAGCCCCTGGCTGGTATTGAACTCACAACCTTACAGTTTGTGAGTGAGTGGCTGCAGTATAAGCATTTATCCACTGTACCACCAGGAGTCCTTAGAAACTAGTGCTTGCCAATCTAACCAGCCTTAAAGGCAGGCCAACTATTAGGGTCTCCATCTGATATGAATCTCAAGAAATGGGCAGGTTCATCCAGACATAAGCATCCCTTCAAATAATACTGCAGACCCCAAAGATATTCTCATGTGCATACTCATTTTACAGCAAAGTTGTGAATCATGTGGCCCTTCAGATGTTATTAAATGCCTCATCATCAGCTCTCCTGGATAGGGCTGGTGGGAGATGTATTTAAGGAACATCTGGAGGCTGCATAATTTGCATTGCTGCTTTACAAGCTAGTAGGGATTACATACTCTACAACACGTACAACATTTCCCTATCTATTGCAGGACACAGTGGAGAGTGGGAAAGAAACTATTTATCAGAGAACTTTCATCTGCTACTCAATAAGCTTTTAAGAATCCTCCAGAGTTCTCTAGAAGCTATATCCAGAACAACTCTTTTATTTATTTGTTTGTTTGTTTGTTTACTGTATTTATATCCCACTCTTCAGGCTCTGAGAGTAGCTTACAGATAGTTAATTAGAAGGGTTCTCTGCCCTGGGGCTTACAATCTAAAAAGACATGACACAAAAGGAGAAGAGGATGGCAGTGCCAAGGGGATCAAGTCCAGCTGTTCTTCTCTCCCTCTGAGCCTTGGACCATGGCAGATGGACTGGAGGGGGGGGTCTCTTCTTAATTTAGGCCAGGACTGATGGATCTGGGCCTGCCTTTCACTCCCTCCAAGGACGTATGATGTCAGAATTCTTTTAAGAATGCCAGTCACATAATGCACACACAGACACACACACAGGTTGAGTATTCCTTATCTGAAATGCTTGGGAGCAGAAGTGTTTTGGATTTCAGATTTCCCCCCCCCCCAGATTTTGGAATGGTTGCATATACATACCGTAATGAGTTATCTTGAAGCTGAGATCCAAGTCTAAACATGCAGTTCATTTATGTTTTGTATCTAGCTTGTACACATAGCCTGAAGGCAATTTTATGCACAATAATACTCTTGTGCATGACACCAAGGTTGTATACATCGAACCATCAGAAAGTAAAGATGTTACTATCGCAGTCAGCCATGTGGATAATTTTGGATTATGGAGTATCTTGGATTTTGGAATTCCAGAAAAGGTGTACTCACCCTCTGTATTTGTGTATAAGTGTATAAGATAGTTAGATAGATAGTAAGGAGATGCTGCCAACCAGCTCACATTACTTAGGTCCAAAACACATTGCAGAAATAACACGGTTTGAGATCACTTTAACTGCTCTGGCTCAATGCTAGGGAATTCTGGGAACTGGAGTTTTCTGATACATTTAACCATCCCTGTCAGAGAGTTCTGGTGCCACAATAAACTAGAATTCTCAGGATTCGCTAACACTGAGCCAGGGTGGTTAAAGCAGTCTTAATTTCTGCATTATTTCTTCAGTGTGTTTTGGACCTTAAGAGTTTTATCCCACTTTGCAATGCATAATACTTTTTAACACTATGGGCCCTCAAACTCTTTGTACTCTGTACATGTTTACAATGAACCATAAATGTAGATCAATACATCAGTGTCTGTAATCTCAGTGAATATTTTTTAGAGGTAATAAACGTCTCTCTGTGAATCCAGCTGACAAGGGGCTGCCTTGAAAGCTGGGCATCTGCTTGTTGGATATCAGAATTCAGTGGAAGATAGGGGACATTGGGGGGTTGCAGACTGCCAGAAATAGTGCAAATTGAGTCCACTTTTAGGGTTAGGGTTAGTGCTAAGGAATCATGGGAATTGTTGTTGTTTTTTTCTGAGACATTGAGCCTTCTCTGTCAGAGAGCTCTGGTGCCACAATAAAATACAGGTCCCATGATTCCCTAGCACTAACCCTAACCCTAACCCTAAAAGTGGACTCAATTTGCACTATTTCTGGCAGTCTGCAACCCCCCATTGTCCCCTTCCACTGCAGCTCTCCAAACATGCCCAAAAACTGGTGCAGAGGTTTAGGAGACTCAATGGAGCTGGTTTTAGGTAGCTCCAAGATCTGCAGGAGGGAAGGGCGGAAAGGAAGGAAGGAAGTTCCATGAGATATGTCAATATCATACTGCATTTATACCATGGTTTGCTGGGGATTACAGAAAGGGTACTTGTTTGATGGGAACTGTCTGCTGTTTGTCTTTGGCAAAGAGACAAAAAAGAGGAGTTGCTATACTTCTTTTTAGCTTTCCTTGGTGGTGACCTCTGTGTGGCAAGAAGCCTCTTTGTGAAGGATCCTCTGGTCTAGTTTGCCCCCTATTCTGACCATTGGAACATTCTAGCCAGGAGACAGTATAAAGGACTTCCTATTCCAACTGAACCTTTCTTGAGCCACAGAATGTTCCTGAGCATTGATGTATTTATGGTTGCATAATCTTCTGCCTTGTTTCTAGTTTCATCCTTCACGCTGTCTCCTCATTTGTCCTTCAGTCCGGACTACTGGTTTGTCCCTATAGTTTCTGATTCCTACATCAAACCCTCCAACTGTTTTGATTTGGCAAGGACAATCCTGATTTGGCAGGGATGTTAATGAAAAGAACAAAGCACCAAAATCAAATGCAAAAACCTTGCAGATTGTAATCCTTTTTAAGAACTCTAATCTTTAAAAAAATGGCAGTGAGTTGTGTAAGAACAGACCTTTCATACATTCTCATGGGGAAGTTTAAAAAGTCAAATCAAAAATAAATCCTTCCATAATTCTAAGACTATTTATGGTTTATGTTTCCATAGTTCTGTTTAATGCCATTCTAAATTGTGGTGTTTGATTTAGCATAACTTTCCATAAAGAGTAGGTAAAAGTGATTTATTTATTTTATTTTTTTGGTCAGCAATAAAAGCATCAGATATCTTAGCTTTAGCATAGTGCAAGTACTTCAGGTGCTGCTTTTCTGAAATTTAGCTAACTGGTTGTTATTCTGTGCTGTCTCAGAGGAAGGCAAAAGCAAACCATCACTTCTAACCTATAGCGGCCCTACAACAAACCTATCACAGGATTTTCTGAGCAAGATTTATTCAGTGATGGTTTGCTTTTGCCTTCCTCTGAGACTGAGGGGTCATTCAGACATTGTGTTGTTTTTAGCACAACGATGTGAACCATCTCACTCACATAGTTCAGGTTTATTATTCACATTATTGAACCTCATTGATGCACATCTCTGCCTGTTTGGTTGCCCACACATGCAAGCATTTGAATAAAGATGGAGTTGACTATACAAAAGCATTCAGAACATATTCAAGGAATGCAGCGTTTTATCCCAGGTTTAGTTAAAAGCGTAGTGTAGTTGTGTCTTTTTTGAATAAACAAAAAAGACCCCAGTAGTTCATCTTGTCATTGTGGGGATAACTATGGCTACAGATATCTATGAAGTTATTGTGATATAGGCAGTTTTATTTTCGGTACCTTTGTTAATCAGCCTTAATTGAGTTTGCCATTCCCATTGCTACAGCATGCTGAGTTGTCATTCTCACTGAGCTATGACCCACTATGACATAAGATTTCTTCATAGTTAGTCATCACTGCAGCTGGCAAGAGTGCTTTGATTTGGAAAAAAAAGTGAAACAGTAAATCAAAGAGACAGGAATCCGTGAAATGGTTGCTTTCCCAAACCGTATTAGTCAATTTTTCAGTATATGTACTTGGGAGGATTAATATCCTTTGAACTCATTGTGTCTTACTTTTGCACAGGACTTTTAATCTCAGATTCCCCCCTTAAAATATGGTAAAGGCATCCCCTCCAAATGTACCAGTTTAAAAGGGACACTCCTGATTAATCCTCTGTCATCCTACTTTTTCAGCTATTTTAAAAATATCCCATTTTCTCTTCTTCTCTATCAACCTTTTTTCTGTTTGTCCTCAGCTTATTTCAGTTGCTGCAAATTGAATTCGAAGTGCAAAGGTAATTTGAACTAAATTACCTCTGCACTCAGGAGAGGATGTGGCAGAACTATGCCCTTCCTTGTAGTTTTAGGCAAAAGCAAACTGCTGCAGCCTTTCCTAGCTTGTACATTCTTCCTCATTGATGACGTTTGCCATCTTGGCATTATGTGTCCTGCCTCCCTTTTTTTAAAACTGTGAAATTTTGGAGGGTATGGACAGGACACCTTTTAAGACCTTGAGTTTGCTTTTAAAGGATCTTTGAGTTTTTGCAGGATGTACCATTCTTATTTATTTTCCCCATTAGTAGAATTTATCACCTACTAATTCAAACAATTCATTTTTCTTGGGGGGAAATGTCTTTGGAATGACCACTGTCAATAATCATTGTAACCTTGATCTCATCACAGATCAGTCCCCCTTAGTGTACATATGAATTTAGGACTTCAGTGCTTACTGATTTGTTTGTTTGTTTGTTTATGTCTCAGTGTATATCATACTCGAAACATCATTTGTCATTTTACTGCTGATTTGCTTACAAGTGACCTTGTGGCCATTATTTTGCAGTCACTAGAGCTCTTAAAGTATTTCCCAGCTGGAAGTATGGATATTTAAGTCATTTTGGAAATTTGTGTGTTGTGTAGATGGATTGTAGATTCTGTAGAAAGTGCTCAGTTCTTCACAAGGTTCATGGCATCTTCACCCTCAGTATCTAATTTATGTGGACATGTCAATAAATTATTTAGAACAGCATTCTTGCTGGTGTTAGCAAATCTGGATTGACTTTGAGAATCATTGGAAATCTTGGCAGTTTTCAGCAGCGCTTCATATTTGTGAGTAAAAGGAGATAGTATGGCCCTGGTTTTTCCCCCAAGGCTTTTTACTGGCTCATGTGCAACAGAAAGGAATGATTATAATTTTTAGAAAGGAAAAAAAAAAAGAGAATGTCTGCACCTAAGGCTGCTGCTACCCTGCAGAAATAATAGTGTTTGACAACACATTAACTGCCATAGCTCCATCCTATGGAATCCTAGAATTTGTAGTTTGTTGTGGTACTAAAGCTCTCTGACAGAGAAGGCTAAATAACTCACAAAATTCAAAATCCCAGAATTTCATAGCATTGAGCCATGGCAGTTAAAGCAGTGTCAAACTGCATTAATTCTGCAGTGTAGATGTAGTTTAAGAGAAGTTTTGTGAGATGAGACTGAAGGCCTGTCTTATTTACCTCTTCCCTATAGTGGCCAAACAGAAATTTCCAGGGCATGACCACAGTAGCCCTCTCCTACTATTGCTCTGAGCTAGGAAAAATTATATTCTGAACCTCCTTGTTGTCCAGGTAACCCTACAAATGAGAAACCTCTAACAGATGCTGAGACTTGCTAAAGTCTTAGAAACTCAGGGCCATGGTTTCCTTTAATCCACCTGTAACAACATCGTCTTCTTTTCCAACTGCTTTCAACCTTCCATAGTGTCATTTCATTGAGTCATGTTTTCTACTGAACCATATTTTCTTATGATATGTCCAAAGTACAATAGCCTCAGTTTAGTTGTTTTGGCTTCTCGTGGGAGTTCAGGTTCAATTTGTTCTTGTATTCATTGATTTGTCTTTTTGGTGGTTCAAGGTATCCATAAATCTCTCCTCAGCTCCACATTTCAAATGAGTTGATTTTTTTTTTTTTTTTTTTGGTTTCTTATCAAGTTTTCTTCACTGTCTACCTTCCATAGTCATATAAAGGTAAAGATTCCCCCTTGACATGAATGTCTAGTCGTAACTGACTGTAGGGTTTTATTTGATATATAGAAATAAAATAATACTATGATATTGACCCAGACTTTGGTATTTAATTATGTATGTTTACCACCGTGGATCTTGTTTAGGTCCTTTGTAGCTTCTCTTCCAATCTTAGTCCTCTTCTGATTTCTTGCTTTCAGTCTCCTAATTGATGATGGAGCCAAGTTACAGAAAATATTTTTAAAATGTAATGTCTTCATCATCAACTTTAAAATTATGTAGATCTTCTGTGTTAGTGTGGGATTTGCTGGGCTGTTTGTTTGTTTGTTTGTTTGTTTTTGAGAGCCTGAGTGGTGTAGTGGTTTGAGTGTAGGACTATGATACTGGGGGACCAGGGTTCAAATTCTTGCTCCACCATGGAAACCTACAGGATGACCTTGAGCATGTCTACTGTCATTCTCCAGCAGCTTGCTGCTGCTGTTGTTGTGTTCCTAAGTCATTTCCAGATTATGGAAACTCTAAGACCATGGGGTTTTCTTGGCAAGATTTTTCAGAGAGGTCTTTGCATTCCTCTGCAGCTGAGAGAATGTGACTTGCTCAAGGTCACACTGTCAGTTTCCATGGCTGAATGGCGATTCAATCCCATCTCCAAAATATCTCATTATGTATATGCAAATATTCCAAAATCTGAAATCCAAAATACTTCTGGTCTCAAGCATTCTGTATAAAGGAGACTCAACCTGTATATAGTTTTAAAAAGAGATTAGACAACTCTATTAAGGATAAGGCTATCAGTGACCAGTCATAGTGGCTGCTATGTCTTTCAGTATTGGTTGCTGGGGAGCATGAGCAGTATGGCATTCATGTGGCTGGCTTCATAAAGAAATTAATGCAGGATTATATAGGTCTTTGGTCTGATCCAAGATGGCTCTTGCAATCTTAAGATAACATGGTTCCTCTTTGATTATAAACAGCATGCTTATGCATATTGGGAAAGGGCTACTGAATCTGTCTGGCAAGAATGGGAAACAGGATACTGGATTCCATATACTACATCACTATACACACATATGCACCACACACACACACACCGCCAAAGCATTCTCTTTGATAAATAATATTTCAGAGGAATGTGACATGAGATATTGAATTATTTGGTTTACATCCACTATGCATCGTGAAAATCTGCTGAAAGGTTATGCAAGTTTATTTTTACCACAACCTCTTTATATAAAACATTTATGATTAATTTTAATAAAGCCTAACTGAATTTCATAAAAGGGATTAAATCTTTGAAGCTTTGAAATGTAACATGCTAATGATGAGGACAGGCTAGATTAATGTAATTTACCCTAATTCTTGACTAAATGGTAGCACAAAGCATTTTCTAATAGCATCATTTTGCATGTTTCTCTCCTCCTCCTTGTTCGGCTTTTCTTTCTTTTTTTCTGACGTGGCAGTGGCGTATGCTGTGAAAGCATATTTGAGAAGGGTTCAAACATCTTTTAAGCAAATCAATTGTAATGCATTCTTTGTGTTCAGTTTATAGACCCTGAACACTTGGAAGGAAACCAGTGTAAATAGATAGCCCTTTATCATCCATGAGGATGAGTATGCAAAGGGCTCTTGTATCACCTTTGAGACTAAGGGGGGGAGCAGACCAGGGCGTCCAGGACCGCGGCATCCGCACCGGCGGCGCACCGCACCGACGGCGCACCAGCAGCGTCCCTGAAAGGAGCACTAAATTGGTGCTCCTTTCAGAAGTCAGGGAAAGTGCGCCCTAAACGCGTAGGGCGCACTTTCCCTGACTTTTCCGCCTCAACGTGTGTGGACGCTGTGGCGGGAGGTTGCCCCCGGAGCAACGGCCGTGAGGAGGGCTGGCAGCTCCGAGGGCAACCTCGGGAGGAGGAAGGGGCGCCGATCGTGCGGCTGCCCCTCCTCTTCCCTGCCTCAGAGACGACTTTATTTGTCGTCTTCCAAGGCCCTAACTGTGTGAAACAAGCTGTAGCATAAGCTTTCATAGATTTGATCTACTTCCTCCAATGGACTACTTCCATCTACTTCCAAGCAGACTTTGGGCCTTTGCAGATTGCCAGAAATAGTGCAAATTGAGTCCACTTTAAGGGTTAGGGTTAGTGCTAGGGAATCATGGGAATTGTTGTTGTTTTTCTGAGACATTGATCCTTCTCTGTCAGAGAGCTCTGGTGCCACAATAAAATACAGTTCCCATGATTCCCTAACCTTAACCCTTAAAGTGGACTCAGTTTGCACTATTTCTAGCAATCTGCAAAGGCCCTTTATCTAATTCCTCTGAAATTATATTACAACTTCTTTTACACAGTCTCAAAGATGCTACAAGAGCCCTTTACCTGCTGATATTCCAGAGTCACATGGCTATGGCTCTGAAAATTGACAAAAATCCTGTAAAAATATAAGTAATGGATATTTTCATCAAGAATCTTAGCTCTAATAAAATTGTTTTACATTCCAGCAAGTATCTACATTTTAGGTGTCAAATGATCAGGTGACCCCATACCTCTGCCTTTTAAAGGCTTGCAGTGGCTCTGGGAAAACCTGCTTTTCTATTTAAGACTAGTGAAACAGTTGTGTGGATTCTTTTCACCAGTTCCCACAGTGTTAAAAAATAAGCTATTGCACAAACTATTTGTTTGTTTAAAATTATTTTTTTAGCCATCTTAAGTCTGGAAATTTCTTATGAATTCTTGACTATGAAACATAATGCCTCCCCACCTACTGAGAAAAGAGGATTTTTAAATTTTCTTTTCTTTGCAGAGATGCACTGCATTAGCGATCTTAGAAAGCTACTGTTAAAAAGAAATCCATTACAGTTAAAGTTTTGAAGGCCTCTCAGAATAGCTGTATCATTGTAGTTGTACAAAACACATCCACTTCATTCTTACCTTAACACACACAAGAGAGGCTTCAATAAAGGATGAGACACAGCACAGGACAGCATTTGAACCAGGTAATATCCCTCTTTTGTATTCCTGCAATTGTAACAGGAACTTTAAAAGTTACACTACAAAAAGAATAAGCGTATCTCTTCTTCAGTTGCAGATCTAATATTATCATTATTTATTTTACTTATGTGGAGAAGACTGAATTACAAATAACCAATTACTTGTAATAGTTGCTTCCAACCTCTGATATTAAGAAGCATGACACTTTCTCTGCAACATTCAAAAGGCTATTACATTCAACATTCTTCTTGGTGTGGCTTCTGCAGAAGAAATTAGAATGATCGCTTCCATAATAAATCATATACCACAAGGATATATGGATTAATATCAGGATTGATTTTCCACTGATTGATAACTGATAAGTCATTTTGGCATGGGCTGCAGTACCAAATCTTAATACCACCCCTCCCCAGTAATAAGATGAAGGATTGTGATGAGGTTGTTTAACTATTTATAACTACTCATTAGAGCAAAGCAGGCAAAGATATTAAAAATTCATTCATTTGCACTGTTCTGCCTACTGCTCAGTCCACAATGGAATAATTTATGGTATCCATATTGACTTGTTGGATTTACTCCAGACAACATAACCCATACCCTGAACTGGGCATGGTGCGGATTCATCCCTTACCACTGTGTCTTAATCTGAGCTCTTTATGTTATCCTCATATTTCTCTTTGTTTGCTACTGTCCTGGATGTGGCAATATTGGGAAGGGTCAACAGAGCTTCTTCCACAAGGCCACATTTTCCAAAATTGGGATCCTTAGTGTTTTTGTTTTTTTTAAAATTTGCACTTCTCATCATCCCTAACCAATGGGTTTGCTCATAGACCCATCTAACTATGGTATATTCAACTCACTTGCTTAAATTAGCTTAGCTCTTTCCAGTTATATGGTTATATCAGCCAACTATAAATCACTATCTCCAGCCTTAATGAACAGCCTCTTTTAATGCTGTAAACATTATGTATTTATTGTTCGAAGAAATTGTTGAGCATATTGCTTGGGAATTTCTTTCTTTTTTTCTCTCCCCATCTGCATAATCCTTGCAAAAAATTCTAATAGAATAACATTGTTATATGTGATTTATTTTAGAGGATTAAGAAAAGTAGTAAAATCCAATACCACATCGATTCTGGCAACTTGATGCAATAAAGCTTTATGAGATGTTAATGTGCTAGTTGTATGCGCGGAGGCCTTAATTTGTGTTCCTGCACAAGTTACATGTTTCAAAGTGCTTTCTGGTTTTTCAGTTGCTATGGCAAAACACTGTGAATAGTTTGAGGAACATCATCTCTCTTGGCACAAAAGTGTTTAAGGTGCCTCAAATTTACTATCTCAATGAACTCAATGCAAAAGAATGGTAGGCTAGGTGCATAAATGTTCCCTGTAATCATGATTGCATGAAGTATGATTGCTATAATAGCCATCAGACTTCCAGCCTTAAGAAAATGTATGGACCACAGGTGAGCTAAAGCCAAATTTTACTGTTCCTTCCTTGGGCTACCTTATCCATTTATCACAGTGCATAAGAAAGAAGGCACCAAGTCTATAAGCTATACAATTTTAAGTCCTATAGCACTTAACAATACTTGCTAGGTCAACTGAATGTATAAGCAGTGTCAGACAACTACAGACATACCTCAGGCAAAGCCTGGACTTAGGTTGCTGCCACACTGCAGAATTAATGCAGTTTGGCATTGTTTTAACTGACATTGTTTAACTTATGGAATCCTGGTATTTGTAGTTTGTTGTGGCATCAGAGGTCTCTGACAGAAAAGGCTAGATATCTCACAAAACTACAAATCTCAGGATTCCATAGCATTGAGCCATGGCAGTTAAAGCAGGGTCAATCTGCACTGATTGTGCAGTGTAGATGCAGTCTAAAGAAGCTCCTTCTTACAAAATCTTTTTATGCCTGACCAGGCTCCCCTTTACTTTCTTCTCACATTTGGGAGGTTGGTCAATGAGAGTTGTAGAAACATAGCAATAAGTCTGCAGTAAATAATACAAACAAGCATGAGCTTGGAAAGAGTGAGATTCTGTCCTATTCAATCCCACTGTTGCTTGTGTGCCTGCCTACAACAGACAAACTAACAGCACCTGCCTTCAGAATCTAAGTATGGGTGAACAGCAAGACAGAGACAAGACACAAGGAGATAAACCTGCCTCAGTAGCTACCCCCAGCAAGTTAAAATGACAAAGCATAGATCTTTAAGATTGATCCCCAAAATGAAAATCATAAGAAAAATGAAAGTTGGTGAAAGAAAACAAATATCCCTAGATGAATTGTGGAGGAAGCTTTTGAATGTTCTCTCAAACGTTCAACATATTTTTGGTTCCTTATTATCTGGTACCGGTAGTTTCATTTCACTCATGCATATTGTTAGTTATTCAGGGGAAACTTTGCTGATACATATTGACTTCCCCTTCTTTTTTTGTGGCGTAAGAACCCATTCCTATTCTTTCTGTTAGTTCTGCCTCTGGTACCAAATTTTCTGTTAAGGAAGTAATGCCCAGGAATATATCTGCTTTGTTCACTGTGTATAGGAATGGAATGAATATTGGGGGAAAATATTCAAATGGTTTTTAAAAAACCCATGTTTTCTGAATGTTGAGAAACTCTGATGAGAAGAATCTTGGACTGATAAGAATCTTCACCATTGAGGACTTAATCTGCACAGAAAATACTGTGCATGGGTATATATTCTACGTAAAAATCACAGATGGGTGATTTGCATAGAAAATAGCATTTTGTGCACATAAAATAGTAGTTTCTGCGCAGGAATTAATATTTATGTATTGAAATATTCTTTTCCTTGTAGAAAATGTCATTTTCTTCCAGAAAATGCTGTTTTCTGCAAAAACAACAACAACAACCACATGTGAATGTTGTGTTGAATAAGTCCCAATTTGCAAATAGCCTTTAAAAACTGTGGTTTTCTAAGACTTTCTTGCAGCAGGATGAAAATGGCTGAAATTGCTCATTGCTACCTTAATAAAGAATTACATCCCCAGAGTTGTATTTGATTGGACAGTGAATCTATGTTTCTATTTGATCTATAATGGTCAACTCATGTAGATGAGTTGCACCAAAATGCTCCTGTCTGTGAATAATGAGTGTGTAAATATACATCCTCCATATATCAACCTTTCAGAAGTGACTTTGTCAGAACCTGGAGAAGTTACTTTTTTGGACTCCCACCCAACATAGCCAGAGCCATCATGCATGCAGAATTTGGAAAAATTTACCTTTTGGCGTGAAAGCTTCCCCAAATCCTCAGCCAGGATGGCAGATTCTGGGAGGTATTGTCCAAAAATACAATGTTTCCAAATTTTGATCCACTTCCCTTATTACTCTTTTTATATGCCACACCCACTCGCATACAGCCTACTTGTGCCTTTATTTTCCCAACTTTTCCCCCATTCTTTCTAGTTGCTCTTCATTTGAAAAAAGGGTCTTGGCACCATAAGCAACTTATTTTCCTTGCTGTTGTGGCTACATGTTATAGCTTCAAAGGTCATGTAAGTCTGCCTTTAGCCTGGAGCAGAGGCATTAGATCTGCTCAAAGGTGGGCAAGAAATAGTGCCATTTGCCAAAGCACCTTGTTATTGCCCAGGGCTGAGAAGACAGTCGAGTAGCTACTTGCAACTCTCTCTAGACTGCTTTACTGTATATTATGCCATGTTTTCTTCAATGTCACAGTCTCAACCCTTCCACAGGCTACCTGGCACCAAGTGCAAGAACACAGATTAGTCTAAAGTGAGTGTTAGAACATCTCTGGGTCAAAACTCTCTCCTATAGCTACTGAACTTTCAATTCTACAGCCAGGATTCCTGCCCTGCCAGTTTTCCTCCTGAGTTTTCCAATGTTTTTAAATAATTGATTGCATAGGTATTAAGCTGAAACCAAACATGGTGTTCATTCGTGCAGCACAAAAGGAGCTAATGAAATATAAAGAGGTTGGATCTACCTCTGAAAGATAATGGAAAAGGAAAAGTAATACCCAGTAGTATTCTTCAAGTGGAGTTCATCTGTTCCATCCTCTCTTGGCAAAGCTTGTGAAAAAAGTGCTGATTGTCTGCTGTAGTGACAGATGATTAAGGGGAGCTGCCAGCTCACATTATTTGAAGCTGGGACTTTATGTCTCCCACCCCAGTAGCTCTATAGATAGGATGCTGGTTTTGCTGCCGAACTGGGATGCAAAACCCAGACATATTTCTAGGCACGATGGATTGTTTTTATCTTTCCCTTTAAATTCAGAAGAGACTCTCATGGGACAAATAGTTTTTGAGAGTGTGACCAAACATCAGTTTTTGTGTGTTACAGCTGATGATAATGAAAGTAAATTATGCTTCCCCCCCCCC
>CM034710.1:119298938-119314686 GCA_020142125.1 Phrynosoma platyrhinos | reverse complement strand
GTAAGAGCCAGAGGTGAAGAGCTACAACTCCCATCATCCCTGACATATCATTCTACTTTAACTGCCATGGCTCCATCCTGTGGAATCCTGAGACTTGCAGTTCAGGGACAAATATTTAGAATTCCCATCCCACTTTAGTGCCTATCTAAACTACAAACCCATGGGACAGAACCATGGCAGGTAAAGTGGAATAATAGTGCTGTAATTGTGTAGGTGGATATGTTGGAAGATTTTTGCATTCTGTCTTAGATAGATAGGGATTACCTGCTTACAGACTCCTCCCTCTCTTTCTCTCATTCAAACTTAGGTCACTCCTCCTTTGGGACTAACAGACTTTGGAGTTTATCGTACCACTAAAACACCCAGTTTACCTCTCCTGAGTTGAATTTTAATGTGTTCTGCTGCATGTGTTTTGTTGCTGAATCCGCCAGCGGAGTCCAGCCCGGCTGCAGCCTGGGTCCCAGCAGTGCTTCTCCAGCCACTTTTCAAGGTTGGGAGTGCTCCTGGGATACGGGCTGCAGCAGGGCTGGACTCCACCGGCAGATTTGGTGGCAAAATTAGCACGATAGGACTCGTCTGCCTCCTGAATTAAAATTCAACTCAGGAGAGGTAAATCGGTTTTTTAGCAGCGTGATAAGCTCCTTTCTTTCTCAAGATTTTCAGTTGAACTGTTCCCATCTTCCTGCTCTCAACTTTGTTTGGAAAGATGGTGAGATAAATATTTTTCTTTACCTGAACTAGTTAGATTAGGATATAGCCTTTTATGTAACTATAGATTAAAGCCATTGTTTTAAACTACAAACTATATGTTTGTTTGTTTTTGGAGTTGATCACAGTTCTTAGGGAAGCATAGTTAGGCAAAGGCACATTTCTGCTACTCTGCTAATTTAAAGCCAGACTCTAACAGGCTTGGCTTTCATATTTTTGATATTTAAATATTTTTGTTTCCTTACCAAAGTCTAAAACCTTAGCAAACTTAAATTACCCTACAGAATGGGAACAAGGATAACTGCCCAAACCCTACCTACTCCATTGTCTTCATTCTTGTGGAAAGTTCAACTCTGTTAACCTTTTATTCATCTGCTGTGGAATAGCTTGTGTTGCAATTATTTAAAAGCCAGAGGATGATATCTTTTTTGCTTCAAGGATGGGAGAAGATGATTGTCCCACAGAAGCTTATCAACAGCTGTTTAAAATGTATCTCAAGAGCTTCTGGGTGTGAAATGGCAGGCTGTGCACTGCATGAATCTCTAGTATCCATGTGCATTAGGTACAAAAATTCAGTCACACACCTATGTAGAGATTTAACTACTATGGATAAGAAGCTGAAATGAAAGGAATGACAACTAGTATTTAGCTAGTAACCCACACTAACTTTTAGAGCAAAGGAATCCACAAAGATGGGGAAAAGAAGACAGTGGGCCTAAGCAATCGGGTGGCCATGGGCCGCCCTGGGAAGGTGCGCCGCGGGACCAAGGCATCTCCATGCTTCGATCCAGTGGCGCACCATTGGCGCCCCTGGAAAGGAGCGCTAAAATACCGCTCCTTTCATATATCACCGAAAGTGCACCGCAAAAGGTTGCGGTGCACTTTCAGCGACTTTTCCACCGCAGCGTGTCCAGACACTGTGGCGGGAGGTCCTCCTTGGAGCGCCGGCCATGCGGAGGGCTGGCGGCTCCGAGGACGACCTCGGGAGGGGGTTGGGGCGCTGAGCATGCGGCTGCCCCTCCCCTTCCCTGCTCCGAGGACGTTCTATTAAGCCATCTGCTTAGGCCCATTGACTTGCCAGGCATCAGGTTTACAGTGGGCCTGCCACATTCACTGAGGTTAGGAGTGCAGGACCCCTGTGAAAGTGGAAAACCCACAAATTTTAAAAAAAAACACTGTCTTTTTACCCGAGAGAATACCTCTCTAGGAATCTGTAGGTCCTCCAGTGCAACTGTATGGTCAACATCCACTGGAGTTGCATTAGAGGACTTACAAATGCCTAGAGAAGTGTTTTCTCTGGGAATCTCTAGGTCCTCCATTTTGACTCCATGGTCAACTTCCAGCAGAGTCGTGCTGGAGGACCTAGAGATTGCTAGAGAGAACATATTCCTCAAATCTGTGGATAATCAAAGTCAAAGCTGCAAATGTTGAAGTCTGACTGTACTAAGAAGTAAGTCCCAGCATGTTCTGTGACAATTCCTCCTTAATGAGAAGCATAAGGATTGCAGTCTTAGTTCTGTTTGTGTTTTTGGAGATGCTCATTTTTGCTTGCTTCCTGCTAGAAGCAGCTGGTGACTCCACTTTCACTAGAAAATGGTCAGTTTCTGCTGAGGTTTAAAACTCTGTGGGTTTTTTGAGGATAGTGTCCAATGCCATGGATAGCCCCTTTAAAGTTCAGCCTAAAGCCCAGAGTGGATTCACTGTCCCAGCCACCATTGTTTTGTAAATAGTTTTGCTCTGGTACTGTTGGCAAGCAATGAAGTCAGTTTGGTCTTTTCTCTGGATGGTTTTAGAAATGGTGGGCATGAAATTAAAATTCTTCTAAATTCATTTTTATAAGAAGTGCAGTAGCTCTATGCCTTCCACACATTTCCTTACATTGTTCAATACACATGCCAGTGATACTCCTTATCCTTTTTACAGATACAAAAATATTATTTGAAGTGCCTCAAAGAGCACATCCAGGAACACTTTCAAGAATCAAAGTTTCAGTAGGTCATGTACACAAGGACTGAAGAATGAAAAACACTTGTCTAAGGGCATATTTCTATGGGGTCTACTCAGATGTAATCCACAATTATTTCAATGGGATTTAGGCTGCATCTACACTGCAGGATTAATGCAGTTTGACTCGACTTTAACTGCCATGACGCAATGTTATGGAATTCTGAGATTTGTAGTTTTGTGAGATATTTAGTCTTCTCTGTCAGAGACCTCTGGTGCCAGAACAATCTACAAATCCCATAAGATGGAGCCATGGCAGTTAAAGCAGTGTCAAACTGCATTAATTCTGCAGTTTGGCAGCAACCATAGTCCCAGGTAAGATTGTATAACATTTCAGCCTAAGGGCTTTATTGAGTCGCTGTCAACATTATGATTCTGTCACGGCTCCCTTTTAAAAAATAAAAAATAAAAAAATGATAACGCCGATAGGAGTGTGCTGTCACTCTTCCTGTTTGAATGACAGCTGTATAATGACAGCACCATGCTCTTAACATGAATCAACCTCTTGATGTTTGGGGCCTTTTAAGGCCATGCGTTTACAGCACTGCCATTAATATCAGTGCTGCTGAAGGTTTTACAAGAATGGGACAGCTATTTCTCTAACATATATAAAAAAGATCTTTGATTTGGCCCTGTGGGACTTCAGATCTACACAGAGCATGTGAAGTGTTTTTCTCCTATCATTTCTTCATGCAGTGCAGTTAGTAATGTGAATGTTTTCAAAGACCTTGGAATGTTGATTATTTTCCACTTGGTATCTTCAGTTTGGGAGAAATGATCATATCAATGTGTATGGCTCATGAAATTTGCATCTGGGCACACAACATCCCTCGAATTATGCTAAAGGAGCTCAGGAGTAAAGTGCTGAGTGATGCTTTTCTCTCCACTGGGAAAATGCTGGGAAAATGAGAAGAAAGATATGAAAGCATGGACAGTGTTGATTCTCATCCATTTTTTCCCTGTACCTGCAGGGGAAAAGATATAACATTGAATACCAAAGTCAGGATTGTCTGCACCATAATATTTCCAGTATTATGTATTGTTGTGAAAGCAAGACAGTGAAGAAAATCAGTAGGAACAAAATCAACTCATTGGAAACGTGGTGCTGGAAGATAGTCCTGTGAATGCCATGGATTGCAGTAGTATAAAGACAAATTAATGGGTCTTAAAACTAATCAAACCTGATCTATCCTGTATCTGAGAAGGCAGGACTGATTAGAAAAGACAGTAATGCTTGGAAAGGCGGAAGGTACAGGAAAAGAGGAAGGCCACATCACAGATGGATAGACTCAATCGAGGAATCCACAACCCTGAGCATGTAGGACTTAACCAGGTATGTTGGTAACAGAGGTCTTTCATTCATAGCCTTGCCATAAGTCAAAGTTGCTGTGATGGCAATTAACAACAACAAACCCCAGGAGAAAAGAATTAGAAACCCATCTTACATTAAACATTCATTTTAAAACGAGCAAACAAACAAACAAGGAATGGCTGTAAAAGGCAATTCATTATTGAACAAGATCATACCTCTGTTACATGCTAACAATACCACACTACACTGATACAGCGTTGTTATTCCACTTTTACTACTATGTATGCCTCCTATGGCATTCTGGAGTTTGTAGTTTAGTGAGACCTAAAAACTCTCTGCTTAAGAATTCTAAATTCCCTTTCCTAAACTGCAAATCCCAGTATTTCACATGAGGCAGTCATAGCAGTAAAAATAGAATAATAGCACAGTGTAGTGTGGTATTGCATGCAGAATCACACTTTAATTGTGCAGTGCAACCTTTGTGTTGATTGGCAATGTCATACAAGTCAATCAAGACACCAGATGTGCATATAAATGCATAATGCCCATACAACCATGCTTTATGTCCATTTTTGTTTGTTTTCATTCACATCCATGTGCTATGCCACCGATGCACAACTTCACTACTAGACTTTGAAATGAATGTGAATATTCTGCATTGGCAAAAATGTCTAAACACCTCCATGGGGGAACTTATTCGTAGATCAGATATGTTTATTTCTCAAGGTGAGTGACAAGAACCACCATTAAGTTATCTGGGTCTGGTCACAACATTTCAGTGCCATTAAAAAACATTAAACTGACAAGCATTTAATATTAGAGTGCGAGTGTTCACAATTTTAGTTTTATTTCTCTTTTTTCCGGACCAAGTGTTATGGACTATCTGAAACATAATAAGAGAGATAATAATTTAAACCCCTTTCCTGCCAATCCACCTTGCAGGACAGCAAGTTACCACCAGTAGATCTACTCTAGTTGGGACTAGCAATAGGTGTCCGAATCGTATCATCTCCAGGAGATGAAGCAGGGAGAGACCATGCCTCAGCGCTTGTGTACCCTGGGAAAAAATGCTGAAATCATATCGAAGACTGGTGCTGGCAGTCTTCACAATGGATGACTACCTCCAGAGGGATACCACAATTTTGGGGCCATCTTTGATCCAAACTAAGCAAAGTCAAGGAAAATCTTCCAAACTAGGAGTTATCTTGGGTTCTTTTGGTGTGTGGACATCTGGATCAGGTCTGATTTGGTCTGATCATTGTCTACAAACCAAGAGCCATGCCATTCCCCTTCCCCACACTGAGTACCTTAAGGAAAGGGGACAGTCTGTTTTCAGAGCCACCACTGCTGCTTTCTTACAGGAGTGCAATGTAAAGCCTGCTTGGCATGCTAGTGCATCTGCTGAGGTCAGATTACTTGTGAAATCAACAAGGAGGTAGAGCAAGCTTCTCTTGAGGATCACATGGCAGGCTACCCCATTCTGACCAAAGTGGAAACAATGGTATGCTAGGCAACCTCTTGCAGAAGCTGCTTGGCAAGTGAGGCTACAGTGACAACAGTGGTGCTGAGGAGGAAGGGCTAGCTGGGTTGTCATGATGTCAGTTTGGCTGGCCCATGTGCACAACAATGTGGTATCGCACCGGTTTCAGCCCAATGTATGTGGTCACCATCATGATTAGTCTGGAGCCTGTCTGGGGCATAATGCTCTAGACTGGCCCCAGATTAAGCAGTCAGTGTAGATGTGCCCTCAGAGAACAGATGCTCAGAAGCAACCATTTCAGATAGCTGGTCTGTTTTTACAAAAATGCTGCTTGTCTGGTTTTGTTACTCCTTGATCAGGTAAACAGATAGCAACACAATTGAAAGATTGTGATCGATAGTCTTTCTTCACAATTTCACTCAGGTACATTGCTGTCCTTTGTCTGCCTAGGGAACATGAAGATAACAATGTAAGAGGTGGGATGATACTGTGAGGTTGCAATAGTAAAGTCTATCCTAAAGACTGTGCCAGGACTGGGGCACAAACAATGGTCCCCTGAAAGATTTTTATGTACCTGTTATTTGCCTTTAAAAAGTATATGTCCCATAGTCATAATACACAGCAAATAAAAAAAACCCTGCAGGATCCATTAATAAAACATTAACAATCCAGAAACTTGGTAAAAATAATACAAATAAAATATAAACTAAGTTATACTGTCGTCTGGTGTATGTATAGTAGAGATACTCAAGATGGAAGACTTAAATTGTGTAAGAAATAAATATTTAACTGTCTGACTATTTATAAGGCCAAATAAAAATCTGATAATTATTTAAGCCAATATTTCCATCCAAGACAGAACTGAGATGTGTGATCTTTTGTGCCATATTGATTCGCTGAATTTAAATGTATTTAAAGGTGCATAAACTAGGACTCTGGAGACTGGGGTTCAATTCCCAGCTCAGTCATCGAAATCTGCTGGTGACCTTGAGCAAGTCACACTCTCTCAGACTCATGGGAAGGGAGTGGCAAACATCTTCTGAACAAATCTTAGCAAGAAAACCTCATGATAGTTTCATTGCCTTAGAGTTCCAGAAGTCAGAAATGACTTGAAGGCACACAACACACATACACACACACACAATATTGTATAGGATTAGGCTGAAAGACTTGTAAAAGTGGAGGGGTGGGGAAGAATATGCATTGTCCATGCTGTGAAACTTTTAATAAAATATGTGTGGCTGTGGTCAAATTGCACCACCTGCCTTTAGTAAAACCAATAAATAATTTTCAAATAATGGGTGCCTTTGAATGGAAGACTGTCTTCTGTGAAGTGTAGGACCTTATCCAAAGTGTTAGTAAGACCCATTGTAGAACATATGGTCCTTGTGTTATCTACTTTATTTGTTTTAGGACAAAGACGTTCCTAAATATAATCATTAATATTCTACATTGGCTACTTATGTATGTAAAACTAAGCAAAATCTCCTGGCTGGATCTTCCCAATCCAGGTCAGCAACCAGCAGCCCCATTGCATGAAGCTGATCTGTTCAGCTGCTGATCAGAGATCAGTGGGGATAATGTTTCCAGCCTCTTCCCACCATTGAGTGAGGCTGCTACAAGGAATTGTGACAAGGGACTTGCTTCTGATTGTTGTAGCCTCACTCAATGGTGGGAGGTGGCTGGAAACATCCTCCTCCTTGCACTCCACTCAGCAGTTGAACAGACCTCCTTCATTCAGTGTGGCTGCTGCATGTTAAAGTAGGCTGGAGGCAGTACTAGTGAGTACAGAGCAGTTATGGATCTGTAACTCTGAGTTACAAATCCATAACTGCAATAAAGAAGATCATCCCACATACTTATTTGGAGAAACCTCTCAGACACCTAGTTAGTCTAGAAATGTTGCCCATCTGGTTTAGATCCTTTTCAATTAGAATTAGATACCAGTCTAGCTGGAAGATCATGTAAAATGACAGGTAGCCATTTTTTCTTTCTTTACATTATGATTCAATGCGTACCTCAACTCAATGGAAAAGGAGATCATATGTCTCTAAGTAGACTTCAGTAGACTCTTCAGGGAGCATCTTCTGTTCCAAATGCCAATGGTATCACTTGGTTACTCATCATTTACAGCTTACATATTAAAGTTTTTAACAGCCAAAGCCATATCTTTACATTTCTCCTGGCAGAATCCTGACATAAGCAATTTTCAGGGGCTGGTTGGGCTTTAATATGAGACAAGGAGAAATTACAGTTAGACCAATTTGTACAGTTTGTACTGACTACTCCTATTAAGGCCTTCAACAATTCACTATTTGGTTTTGTACCTACCATCCTGGGTACAAATGTTGAATTATTGCAAATGGAAAAGCATAATTTAGTAATATCTGAAGATCTGTGAATATTTTTGCCTCCAGCTAATGGAAGGGGGGGGGTGATACAAGTATGATATATGTCAAGAAACCACATCTGGGGACAGAAATGAGGGAGAGCATTGGGACAGTTGGTGAAATCTGAAGGTACAGGTTGAGTATTCCTTCTCTGGGATTCAGAATATTCCAAAATTCAAAATTCTCCACATGGGTGGCTGAGATAATGATACCTTCCCTTTCTGACAGTTCAGTATTCATACTTTGTTAAAATGATTTTAAATGTTGTATATAAAATTACCTTTGCACTATGTGTGTCAAGTGTATAAAAACATAAATCAATTTCATGTTTATACTTGAGTCACATCTCCAAGACTCAAAGCCAAAAAATTCCAAAATTTATAACACTTCTGATCCTGAGCATTTTGAATAAGGGAGACTCAGACTGTACTACATAAATAGCATGATTTTCAACTCAATTTTCTGTCTAGATCTATATTGTGTCCAAGCTACTTCTACTACAGAGGGCAATCCTACATAGAGCACTAGGTAATAGTCTAGTCTGAAAGTAATGACTAGCCAATCCACAACCAGCAGAAAGTAGATAGTAAATTCATAATTCTACTGCAACAATTCTGTCTAGTTTAAATATGATCACCTTTCAATAAGAAGTGCAAAAGCTGTTGAACACAGAAATATGCTTGCACACACTCAGCCCATCATACAGCCAACCCTCAAGTGATTTCAGCCAAAGTACTTGGATTTAAACTGATTTAATCCCATTTGAAACTGGTGGGATTAAATTAGTTTCAACCTAATACTTCCTCTTCAATGGGCTGTGGATTGGGCTTTTATAGAAGCAGGAAATAATACCTGAGTCTCTTCTGTTCAACAAAATTGGAAGGATCAAGAGAAAGGCAGACATTTAACATGGTGTTCTGTACTTGGAAAGTCCATTTACCCAAAGAAAATAATGCAGTAAATGGATTAGGTATAGAGCTAATTGCTTTCCTTGACTCTTCTTCTGGAGAGAAATCAAAGGATGCTTGCAATATATTTTAGCTTTGTTATTGGTTGTTGTTTTTTTTGTTGTAGTTGTTTTTTGAAAGCAGGTATAGCATATTTATGCCCCTCATCCTCCCATTATGTAAGTGCCAGCACGTTCCATAAAACTCTGCCCATTTTGTGTTGTTGCAATGTGTCACACTGGAGCGGCAGAGGGTGTTAATGGGACAGAGGTTGCATCTGCACTGCAAAAATAATGGAGTTTAACACCTACTTTGACTACCATGACTCAATGCTATAGATTTCTGGAAATTGTAGATTGTTGTGGCACCAGAGCATTCTGACCATGAAGGTAAAATGTGTCACAAAACTGCAACTCCCCAAAGGCCTGCAATTTCAGTATGTGTAAATCTAATGTGTAAAGTGCACAATACAGCAAAGGGACCCCTTGGAGGAAGGACCAATGTGTTCTGAATGACAACTTGGGGGATTCAGTAGTCTTTCCGAAATAAGATTGCTAGGTCAGGTCCCAATGAGACCTAGAGATGACCCCTTCTGATGTCATAAGAAGCAGTTTTTGTGATATTACGGCCTCATGTGATGTCATCAAGCAGGATACAATAGGCACAAACCACATTCAGAAAGAGAGATCCACAGAAATATTCCATTTTGACACCACTTTAACTGCCATGGCTCCACTGTACTACCACAACAAACTATCATTCCCAGTACTCCATAACTTTGAGTCATGGCAGTTAAAGTAGTGTCAAACTGGATTATTTCTGCAGTGCAGATGCAGCCAGGGTCAATTAAAAGTGGCTCTGAGAATTTACTTATTCATTTATTTTTATTTTATTTATTATTTAGATTAATATTCTACCCTTCAAATACAGTAACAGGTGGAGAAAGAGAGAGAGAGATTTCTAATTATGGCTTAACATCATCCTTCAATTCGTTTTATTATCAAAGAACATCACGTACATGTTGTCACTGCTGTTTTCTCTGTCTGCACACACCAGTGAGCATTACAATTTTGTGTAATTTTCAGTTAAATTCTTTTCTTCCTCTTTCTTAAAGGACATTGGAAGCTTTTCTCCATAGCATGAGAGACTAATGTGCAGAAAAGCAATGATCTTTCATTGATTTTTTAAAAAAACTCACAAAAGGCAATGGTAACCTCTTCAGTCACTTTCAGCTGCTGGGTAAAAAAGAAAACCAGAGCCTTCAGATCATAATATCATGTTTATTCTGTTTCTCTATGTCCTGAAGGCCCTTTGCTTCTATGTCATTTAGTCAGTTCATTAGATTAATATCCCACCTTTCACCCAAACTGAGAGGTAAGTTCATAACACAATTAAAAACAGATGCAGATAGAAACACTGAGAAGTTACAATATTAAAATGCAGTTAAATGAACCAAAATCCCAAATTTTGCCACAACCTGGTAGCAAGAAAGCTCTCTCTCACATACCCAGCAAATGTGCCTATGAGGATCTTGGGATGGTGAAGATGTCCTTCTCCAAAGATCTCAGAGCCCAAGAGTCTCCTATGAGAGTATACATTCATTCCAGTGGCCCAACATTCAATGACCTTTCATTCATATCATGTTCATCACTTCAGGCTGTTAATACACTACCTTCATTTTCCATGCACCAACAAAAAAATTCAACTGATATCATCACTCTTCTAAAGATTCACAAAAGCAAAACAACTTTTTCTCAGCACTTAGGAGGAGGGAAAGGCAAGTTGATGTGAATTATTGTATCACTGGTGATTGGCTCTGTTGAAAAATAACATAATATGTTCCCAAGATAAATTATTTATTTTCTACTTCATGGTATCATAAAAGTTGCTTTCTGGAAATGAACAATAATAACAAAATAAAACCAATTAAAAAAGAGATCAAAGAGAGGACTTGTAAGGTTTGACCACAGAGGCTTGGCAAGGTGTCATATCTGGTTTAAAAGGTACTAAATTTCTCTAGGAAGTTGGAATTCTATCAATATATGGTCATGGGAATGGTCAAGTCTAATTAGGTAAAATATCTCTTTCAAATTATTAGTGATTAATAGCTGCTTAACTGGAGAGCACTGGATATCAAGGTTAAACTATAATTCAATATTTGACCGCAAACTACATCTGGACTTGCTTCCAAGTCCAAATAGTTGGGATCATGTATGCCATAGAAATGCCATAAAGTTAACTTGAGTTGCTCTCTTAGCTTCTGTCAAGCAAACTTTGACAATATCCCAATGGGGGAATCTCACAGTAGAGGGAGAAAGAACTTGATAAGTGCAGTTCTTGAGCTTGAGTAAAGGTTTGTCTGTATTGCCAAGACCCTGTCTGCGCAATCCGAATAAAACATCCTCCTCCTGTCCTCTCAATGGGGAATCCAGATGATGGATTCCTGACTCTGGTTCAAATAACATCCATCCAGTTCATCATTGGAATACCTCCCTTATAACAGTTTTTTTCAAAAACTTCCTTTTTGTTCCAGATGCAGAGTCCTCTGCTGCAAAGTTGGGCAGCTATTTGCATGCATGTCCATCTGTGTTGCCCAATGCAGCTGCTACTTAACTTTGTTCTAACAATGGTGACATAGTGGGACATACATGCAAACAACTGCTGCCATCACAACAGAGGTTACTAATGGGAATTATGTGTTTGTCCTTAACGGTGAATTGTGAGGCTGAGTGATGCCCTTGTTTTGCCGGCCTCTCCAAGAGTTCTCCTGTACCCCAATAAGCCCTCTTCCTTCCTGATTTGTTTAATATGTCTACCTCCAGGGAAAAGCAAGAATGAAATGTTAGCAGCAAAAGCCATTTTCAGCTCTACCCTATAGAGTCTCTTTAAGCATCACTTAAATCTACAATGAATTTTGCCAACACCAAATTTCACTTATGTTGTGAGAGGTATCATTGCACCATTTGGGGTCTTCCAGCTGTTTACTCCAAAGAAGCCCCCCTAGGTGAGATTGATTGTTCAGATCCTGAACAGATGAGCATAGTTTGCTTTTAGACTGATGCTGCGAGTCTAGCTCTGAACTCTGTGTCCCTATACAGCTGAAGAACAGAGATAAGGACAAAGTTGTTTGTTACAGATGAAGGCTGGTGTATTTGCATTTCCTGAGCTTTCTAGTGATATCTTCTGGAGAACCTCTGCATTAGATTTTTTTATATATATATATATACCTAGAGGTCCGTCTTGGTGGGGAAAATCTGAATGTTGCAAAAATGCTTTAGATTATTACTCATGAACCTTTGTGAGAGGGAAGAGATACCGTCCAACAGCCAAACTTATCTGTGCAACCAGCAGGAACACTCAGACTAGAGTAGGCAACTGCATTGAGGGCCAATGTTTGCCTTCAATGCAAGCCACACCACCACTGCAAGCCACACCACCACATTTAGGGCTGAAAATCAGAAGCAGCAGTCACTTCCAATACTGATCTCTTGGCATGCAGGCACATTTTGGAGGCAACTTGTGAGGGAGGGAGGTTTAAGAAATAGAGACCTCCAGGAACAGTAGTTGATCCATATGAGGTTTTTTTTTCACTCCTCCAAATTAAAAAAAATGGGATCCAGAGGCTTTGGGAGATCAGGACCCAAGCGAGATTTTTCCCACTCACCCCAATGTAGAATCATCAGTTAATTTATATATCTTTATTTTTACATCTATATATGTTCCTTACATTTTATTAAACATGACATGAACAGTAATGACTATAGTTCCAAGATTTTCTTCCAAACTCTTGCTTTCCATGAGCTACACAATGTCTTCTGTGAGCCAAAAACTATTCTGAGCCTTTGAGGATCACAGGTTCAGAGCTCAAATAATGGTCTGTTGAGGTGCAGCCACATTCTGTGATATTCTGAAAAGAAATACATATATGGAAGCAAATAAGTTTTTTAAAAAACAATCAGATTACTGGTGACTGATAGCTGCATTTTCCATCTTTGATTTACTTATTTGTGTGAAAGTTTAAAGGGCAAATGGAAGCTAAGTCAGTGAGAGACATATACTGTGGCAATTGAGGTGGCAGATTTTTGGCAGACTGGAGATATACATGCCAGTAATGATTTTGTTGACAGCCTCCTTTCATGAAGGCTTTCCTGACTTCATTTCGTATACACTGGTTCATTCAGGAAGCTATGCCATCTTGGATCCTATTAATAACTGCTGTAACATTAAAACTCAAGCATTAGGTTTTGTGTTGGAAAGTATATCACAGAGGAAGCAGGTACTGGTGAGCAGGTGCATTATATGTCCTTTTCCAAGGAAATATTCAGGGCAAATTTGAATTTTTGGTTTCTTTTTTTTTTTTTTTAATTGCAGGGTATGGATGTAACAATGTCATTCTCAAGGTTTAATGGTGTTTATTTGTGCATGTCACATTCAGAGCCAGCATGAAGCTTTTATATAAACAGGACAAAGTGAATCAAAAGAAAATAGGGAGGATGTGCAACAAGATTTACAGGAGTTTTTGATTAATTTGCAAATGCCATGCAGGCTTTGCTTTAATTCTTCCTCATTACAGAAAACACAAAGCAAAAGGCAGATATTATTTGAGAGCTTTTCTTGTTGATTATGTATGTATTGCTAATGCTTTGTTAGAAGTGCAAAATTGGTGCACTCTCCGCATCCCACCCAAGCTTAATAACCACATTGGCTCTAGCATTATCAATATTAAAAGCAAAGTGGTTGCTTCAGAATTTAAAGCTTAACAGTCGTTCGCCTGAGCTGTTTCCCCCTCTTTAGATTTTGTATAATTGGACTGAGTCGATAAATGACAATATTTTTATAGAGTTTAAATTCTCTCCCCTCAAAAGCCTATCTAGATACCTCTAGGTTGACAAGAAGTGGACAGGTGGGCTGGGGGCTCTCATGGAAATAGCTATAAGCATAAGGACATAGGCTGATCCCTACTGGGTCAGCCAAAGGGCTATCTAATCTAGCATGTTGTTTCTCATAGGAGAAACAGGAAACCTCAAGAAACCTCCACAGCCCTCCCTACAGGAATTCTCGCCGTTTTACTCCTTGCCGTATTTCTTGTTGTTTTTATGATGTTTTTATTTATATGATGTTTTAATTGAATGTCTAATTTAATATCTTTTTAAAGGGGTGTGGGTATTGAGTGTGAATTTTATACGATGTAATTTTTTATCACCTGTAAGCCGCCTCGATTGGTTTCAGAGGGACAGGATATTAAATAAAATTATTATTATTATTATTATTATTATTATTATTATTATTATTATTATTATTATTATTCATAGTGGCCAACCACAAGCCCACAGCTGAACAAGAGGGCAGTAGTCCTTGCTTGTTTCCCAAGCAAAGGAAATGGCATGGCATGTTACTGCATTTCTTGGAGTCCAACCATCATGACTAGTAGCTGTTGATATCTCCATCTTCTATACTGTTTCCTAATTATTGACTTAGAGATGGTCTGGGCTTCCCATAGGAGCCCTTGGAGTGTTATACTCCTTGCACATGCACAAGCACACACACACACAAAATCAAAAATATTTTTGCCTTTGATTCTCCAAGGGGACCTGGAGGATAATTTTGCCCTGGGCTGTTTAAGTAAGTAATAAAAAATAAAATGTAGAGGCCTTTTCTACAACCAGAAGTGACCTATAGGCTGTTGTTTTGTTTTGTTTGAGCAAAATAAACACAATACAGGTGCCACATGTAATCCACAAGGTGCAGATTCTCCACTCCTTGTAAGTTATAGTTGTTGCTGTTTGTTCTGTGCTTCCAAGTCCTGTTTGACTGATGGTGACCCTACGGTGAACATATCATAGGATTTTCTTGGCAAGTTTCTTCAAAGGGGGTTTGCCATTGCTATCCTCTGAGGCTGAGAGAGTGTGACTTGTCCCACAATGGCTTTTTATGCTTAAGTAGAGAATCAAACCCTGATCTCCAGGGTCATACTCTAACACTCAAACCACTACACCATGCTGGCTCTAGCATCCATAAACAAATTTGTAGAG
Organism: Phrynosoma platyrhinos; assembly: GCA_020142125.1. NCBI lineage: Eukaryota > Metazoa > Chordata > Lepidosauria > Squamata > Phrynosomatidae > Phrynosoma > Phrynosoma platyrhinos. The sequence continues at coordinate 119,299,813 of CM034710.1, read as the reverse complement.
AAAACGAAATGTTGTAAGAGACAGTACCTGCTCTTGTCTGTTCTAGAAATTTAGCAGCACCAACAGTGTTTTCTCTAGATGATTTTAGACCTGGGATTTAGTGGTCTTACACAAGCCCTCTTATACAGTGCCCATAGGCACTGTTTGTGTTACTTTAGTTGTGAAGCATGTAAATAACATTCCATGCCTCCCCAACATGCGGCTACTCTTGTTTTTACCAGTCTTTTACCTCAAATACCTTCAAGATCTGGCCTTCCAGCCAATTTGTCACTTTTCTAGTGATCATTCTTAGCTAGGCTGGTCTTTGGACAACTGATGGACAGTTTGCCTTCTGGGCTGTACATGAATTTTTAAAAGCCTTTCAGAACCTACCGTATGTTACACTCCACTAGCACAGACTTCAAGAATCCCCAGATCAGCTCCACAACATAATGAATTTCTGGTGCAGGGCTTTCTTGAAGAATTGCATCTATATTCCTCTCGCATAAGTACAGGGGAAACCCAACTCTGCCAACCCATACTTAAAAAAAAAAAATAAGCTGAGCATTTTGTGTTTTTCATTTTAAAACCACATAAATCATACTGTTGTCACAACTACAAGAATAAAATGGTGTTTGTGTCTGCTGCTCTGATGTCAAATGCATTTTATTTGGGAACAAGCACCATGTTGTTATTGAAAGGACAACATATTTTAAAAGTAGAAATACATGAGTACAGTGGTACCTCTACTTACAAAATTAATTCGTTCCGACAGCCATTTCGTTAGTAGAAAATTTCGTAAGAAGACGCAAACTTAACATTGAAATGCCCTAATCCTTTCCAGGCCCCCCGATTCAAGCTACAACTCAATACAAATGTATAATACAGGGTTATTT